>CAUYUJ010017896.1:100611-178142 GCA_963575745.1 Prorocentrum cordatum
CCCTTTGGCCGCCCAGCCCCCGGAGCCTCCGGAGCTCCGGCCCCCCTCCGGAGCCCTCGGTATTTTTATTGGCCGAGGATTATAGCCGCAAGTTATGCCAGTTACACCAGTATGCTTTAAACAGGTTTTAAAGCGACGCCATACCCACCACCTCCCCATTGGCCTTCCTGGCGGCGCCTCGGGCAAGGTGGTGGGACCGTCCTGCACGTTGGGCCTCGCGGCGCAGTCGCTGATCTTCAGCGTCTAGCCTGGAGACTTCCCTGGCAGGGAGAGGAGGGCAGTTGGCCACGACCCAGTCACGACACCTTGGGCGGCGTGAGTCAGAGAGGTGGGACAGCAGTCGGAGGCGCTGCTGGAAGTCAGTCCTGCAGCACGGGCACACCGACGAGCCGACAAGGGCTCTGAGGACAGAACGCTCTCCGTGCTTGGCACGGCGGTGGCTCCTCAAAGCACGCTCAGACGCAAAAGAGGTCTGGCACTGTTCACATATCCACGCCTGGGGATGGACAGGGGACGAGGTCGGAGGGGGGGCTGGGTCACACGCCGATTCAACAAAGTGAAGGCGACTGACAAGCTCACTCCACGACTTCTCATCCTGTAGAAGTCTTTCCCACTTTCTCGGGTCCTCGAGTGGGGACGGAAACTCTGGGGGCATCACGGCGCGCTTCAGCAGCGCGGCGTCTTCGAGCAAACGCTGCATCCATGGGAGAGGCTTGTGCTTCACTCGGACATGGAGGAGGGCGAGGAGGGTACGAGGACGATTTCGCACAAGCCTCCCCCAAAGCAGCAAACGACCGCGACAGATCAGGCAATCAATGGCTGGCTGCTGCAACTGCTCGCGCACTTCACGGTCAGAGAACTGAACATCCGCAGAGAATCTGGAGTCGCCTAGGATACGGCGCAGAACTCTCATGTAAACTCCGTTCAGCTTTTTCAGGGCATTCGGAGCAGGGACTGTGACAAAGACAGAGAACAGCAGTCTTGACATGACTAGCGTGTTCATGAAGCAAAGCTTGTGCGCTCTCGTCACACTCGGAGCTCCAAAGATCTTAGAGGACCTGAGAGCGTGGACTTGAGCACGCTCAAGCTTCGCTCTGCAAGGGGGGGGGGACGCCATTCCCGACGCATTTGGTGCTCGTGGACGAGGGTCGTGACGAGGGGTCCACAGGCCCCCAACAAGCCCCCAGGAGGCTCTGGAAGAGGGGGGGGGGCGCCATTCCCGACGCATGCACTGCTCGGGAGCGGGAGGGGCCACAGGCCCCCAAGAAGGCCGCAGGAGGCCCGAGAAGGCCCCCAAGAGGCCCGAAAGACGCCCCAAGAGGCCCCAAAACGACACCCAAGCGGCTTCCCCAGGTCCCTTGCTCAATCCCCTGAGCCTCAGTCCGCAAGCCTGAGGATTCTTAATGGGCCCGGACCCCAAGCTCTCAAATCTCTTGAGGCTCCCCACGCGCCCTCTGGGGCCCGCAGAATGTTCCCGCATCATTTTTTCGAGCCCAGGAGAGGCCCAAGACGGGCCAACAGAGCCACGGGAGACCCTCAAGGCGGCCCAAGAAAGCCCCAAATCACAAAACGATCGGTCCAAGACGTTTAAGATGGTTTTATGGACATTAACATGATAAACATCATCATCATCCTCCTCCTCCTCATCATCATCATCATCATCATCATCATCATCATCATCCTACTCATCCTCCTCATCCTCTTCCTCCTCCTCCTCAGGAGGAGGTCCCCTAAGGAGGTCCCCTACAAACCCCTAGGAGGCCTCCTCCTCCTGAGGGGAAGCCTCCGGGAGACCCGTCCCCCTCCCGGAGGTTGGCCGGGGCGGGCCCCGGGACCCAGACCTCCAACGTCTTGAAAAAATCAAGGCGGAAGGGTTTGGAGATTTTCTGCCTCTGGCCCCAGGAGAGGAGAGATCGGCCGGGACGGGCCCCGGGACCCAGACCTCCGACGTCTTGCAAACAAAAATCAAGGCGGAAGCTTTTGGATATGCTTTTGGATATGTTCGGCCTCCAGAGGCCCTCAGCGGGCCCCGGGACCGCCAAGAAACGACTCGAATGAACCCCCCCCCACACGAGCCAAAGAGGAGAGGGGGGGGAGCTTCAAGCCCCCGCCCACCTTTTGCACCAAGGGAGGGAGGGGGAGTGGGAACTTCCAAAGCCCCCCCCCCTCTTTCAAAGGGGGGGGGGTGGCTCACATCAGCTCCATTAAAAGGAGGGAGGGGGGGGGGGGGGGTAGCTTGGAAGCCCCCCCCCCCCCTTTCCCGGCCACGAAAAGAGGGGGGAGGGGGGGGGCGGTAGTTCCGAACCCCCCACCAAACCTTTCAAAGGAGGGGGTGGCTCACCCCGGCTCAATTAAAGTGAGGGAGTGCGGGGATGGGGGGGGGGGTGGGGGGGGGCGGGGAGCTTGGAAGCCCTCCCCCCCCCCTTTCTGGACCACGAAAAGCGGGGGAGGGGGGGGGCTTCCGAAGCCCCCCCCCCTTTAGCAAGGAAGGGGGGAGGGGGGGGTAGCTTCAAGCTGGGGCCCCCCTTCTAGTCTGTCGGGCCCCACGATCGCGGTCTATCGGATATTTACTCCGACATGCGACGTCCTGATTTTGTCAGCACGGCGCCCCTGGAACTCCAGACCCTCTCCCCGGGGCCGGTCTTTCATCCTGATCGTCGTTTTTTGACGGTCCCTTGGCCCGGCGAGGGCCTCCAAGGGCCGAGCATGGGAAAACAACACCCGTTGTTTTCTATGCTTTATAAAGAAACGCGATCATGTCTGGGTAGTTATATATATATATATATATATATACATATATATATATATATGTATATGCATGTATATACCCTGACATTCCTTGGTTTTGTTTTTTACAAAACGGCGGTTCTTGCATTGTTTTTTTCGCTGACATTGTTTTTTGGGTTATGTATTGTTTTTCTGGTGCATGCATTGTTTTTCTGTGAGATGTTTTGTTTGTTTGTGAGATGTTTTGTTTTTTTGTGAGATGTTTTGTTTTTTTGTGAGATGTTTTTTTTTTTTTGTTTGTGAGATGTGTTGTTTTTTGTGAGATGTGTTGTTTTTCTGTAAGATGTCTTGTTTTTGTGTGAGATGTCGTGTTTTTCTGTAATATGTGTTTCTTGTGCGCCGCCTTGTCTTTTCTTCGTGCGGCGTCATGGAGATTGACCGCGACCGCTTTCGCTCAGCTAAAAATATCCTCACTCTTTCTAACTTCCGCCCTCCAGCTCCATACCCCCTTCTCCCCCTCCCTCTCTTCCTTCTCGAGCCTCCTAGCCCCCTCTCCCTCCTCCCTTCCTCCTCCTCCGCCGATCCTTCGAACACTCGGGGCTCCGCCTCCTCCAACTCCCTCCACATCCTCCTTCCTCCCCCTCCCGCCCGCCCTCGCCTCTCCCCTCTCCTTCTCACCCTCCCCCCCCTTGCAAGCCCAGGCATCCGACGTCTCGAGTTTTTTCCAGAGTTAACGGGATCCCGACGTGTTTCGCCCCGAGTTGTTTTTTGACGGTCCCGAGGCCCAGCGAGGCCCCCGAGCCGAAAACGACGAAAAACCTCCATCTCGATTTTTTCGAGCTGGCCGATGTCGAAGGCGCGAAGATAATAGTGATCAAGCGCGCCGTTCCCCTTCGCGCTTACGCGCGAAGGGGAACGGCGCGCGCGACTTCGCCGCGCGCCTGCCGCGGGGCTCGAAGCCGCGGGGCCGCGCGGCCCCGCGGCAGCGCGCCTGCCGCGCGCGGCGCCGCATGCGGGCCTGCAGGCCCAGGGGAGATCGAATGGAGGAGGAGGAGGAGGAGGAGGAGGAGGAGGAGGAGGAGGAGATGGAGAAGGAGGAGGAGAAGGATGAGGAGGAAAAGGATGAAGGAGGAGCCCTCAGGAGGAGGAGGGAAGAATCGAACATATGGTTGAGGATCGGGCTCAGGGATCCCTGAGCCCGATCCTCAACTCAGGGATCCCTCAGCCCCATCCTCAACCATGCGATACCCTCGAGGGCATCGGCCCAGACCCGTTCGAGGCCGGATGAGGCGGAGGATGGGGAGGAGGAGGAGGAGGAGGAGGAGGAGGAGGAGGAGGAGGGGAAGGAGAAGGAGGAGGAGGAGGAGGAGGGGAAGGAGAAGGATCACTCGAGCTGACATAAGGAGGATAGGAGGAGGAGGAGGAGGAGGAGGAGGAGGAGAGGAGGAGGAGTAGGAGGAGGAGGAGGAGAGGAGAAGGATGATGAGTGAGGATGATGATTGATGATTGATGAGTGATGAGGAGGAAGGAGGAGGAGGAGGAGGAGGAGAGAAGGAAAAAAGGACTAGGAGGATGAGGAGGATGAGGAGGAGGATAGGAGGGGGAGGAGGTAAGGGACATGAGGATGAGGAGGAGGAAGGAGGGAGGTAAATATAGAAGGCAGGAGGAGGAGCGAGGAGGAGCGGAGGGCCCTTCTCTTCCTCCTCCCCTCCTTCCTCCTCCTCCTCCTCCTCCTCTTCCTTCTCCTCTTCCTCGGCTCGATCGATCGATCGATCCTCCTTCAGGGGCCTTCTTCAGGGGCCCCACTCCTTATTTTTCTTATCCTCCTCCTTCACCTCCTTCCATCTCCTCCTGCTCTCCGTCTGCTCTCCTCCATCTCAGCCTCAATCTATCCTTTTTTTCAATCGCATCGTATCTCGCCTGCTCCTCGATCCTCCTCCTCCTCCTCTCTCCTTCTCCATGGACTCTCTTCCTGCCCCCTTCCTCTCCTGCGCCCGAAGCGACCCTTGCCATGCGATGGGCGCCAAGAGATGCCCCGATGCGGGTACACGACTGTGAAGCGCACGCGCAGAGTCCGGTGAGCGCGGCCTACTGCGGCGGAGGCAAGATAGGCGGACCCTCGAATCTTTCAGAGTATACTCTGAAATATTCGAGCCTGCCCAACTCCTCCTCCTGAGGCCTCCTCCTCCTCCTCCTCCACTTCCTTGATCCTCCTCCTCCTCCTCCTTGATCCTCCTCCTCCTCCTCCTCCTCGTCCTCCTCCTCCTCCTCCATCTCCTCCTCCTCCTCCTCCTCCTCCTCCTCCTCCTCCTTCCTCCCCCTCGAGGAAGGAGGAATGAGGATCCCCAAAGCCCGATCCCCAACCAGTTTCGATCCCCCCTCCCCCCTCGAGGGGGGATCGAAACTGGTTGGGGATTCCCGCAGGCGCTGAAGACGGCCGTGGAGATCCACGACGTGGTGAGCATCGACGGCGCGGGGATGACGACGATCAGGGAGTGAGGGATCCAGGGGGGGAGGGATCAGGAAGGGAGGGGGGGGGGGGGATCCAGGGATCGATGGAGAGATCAGGGAAGTGGCGAGAGTGAGGGATCCAGGGAGGGAGGGATGAGGGAGGGAGGGAGGGAAGGAGGGATGGATATAATTGCACCGTTCTGCCTCGGGGTGGCCGCTGTCCTCCTCCATATCCTTCTCCTCCTCCTCCTCCCCCTCCTCATTATCCTCCTCATGATCCTCCTCCTCCTCCAGCTCCCCCTGATGCCCCTCTCCCCCTCCCACTTGCTAAGTGGTAGGACGACGCAACTGTCGACGGCGGCCGAAGCGTAGGATGAACGCGAGGATAACGAATGAGGACGATGAGGGCGATGAGGACGATTGCCATCGTCCTCATCGCCCTCACCGTCCTCGAGAGAGCTGCTCACGCCTGCATCGCTATCATCGGCCTCATCGTCAGCATCGCCCTCGAGAGCGATGATAACGATTGAGAACGATTGAGGACGATTGATTGATCGTTCTCGTTGCCCTCATCCATGAGGGCGATGGGGGCGATCAAGGACGCTGGTGACGATGCGGACGATGATAACGAACACCAGAACGATGGTGACGAGGAAGACGATGGTGAAGGAAGATGCGTTAACGACCTCCCACTCTCCCTCACCCTCAGTTCTCCTCTTCCTCCTCCGCATCCTTCTCATCCTCATCCTCTATCCTCCTCCTCCTCCTCCTCCTCGTCCTCCTCCTCCCCCTCCTCCTCCTCTTCCTCCTCCCCCCCCTCCTCCTCCTCCTCATGTTCCATCCCCCCCGATGAGGGTCAGGACGCGTCGGGGCTGGACGCGGGGAGGCCGAGGATCGATGCGACCCCCCCCCCCGAGGCTATTCCATCCCCGACTTCTCCACGTACCCAGCGGCCAGCTCGGCCGACCGCATCTCGAGCGACGCGCTGCTGGTCAGCGGGCTGGATGGTCTAATACCCTCCACCCCCCTTGAAGGCACCGGGGGGCGGGGTCGGGCGGTCGAGGAGGATCGAGGAGGAGGAGGGTGGTAGGAGAAAGGGGATCGATGAGAGGGATCGAGGAAGGGTTGGGAGGGTGATCGAGGAGGATGAGGGGGCGGATCGAGGAGGGAGGAAGAGAAGGAGGGGGAGGAGGAGGAGGAGGAGGAGGAGGAGGAGGAGGAGGAGGAGGAGGAGGTAGATGAGGAGGAGGAGGTAGATGAGGAGGAGGAGGAGGAGGCGTAGGAGGAGGAGGAGGACGGACGGGTGGGGATAACCCCGTCGGATCCGACGAGGTTATCCCCCCTCCGATGGGATCGAAGGTGACTAACCTTCGAAGGTTAGCGACCTTCGATCCCATGCCATGCTGGTGTCTGGTCAAACATATGGATCTGGTTCGAGAAATCAGTTCTGGCTGGTTATTGGCCACAAGGTGGCCGTCTGGGAGGGGGCGGACGGGAGGGAAAGAGCAGTTGACCCGAGGTGCACCACGCGATGTTCGCTGACCTCGACGCGTCGACGGGAGGCGAGCGCTTCAGCCAGTACAGCATGGAGGCACAATGAGGAGGAGAATGAGGACGATGAGGATCGAGGAGGGAGGAGGAGGAGGAGGAGGAGGAGGGAGAGGAGGAGGAATCGGAGGGTCCGAGGAGTGATGGGAGAAAGAAGAGGCAGAGGAGGAGGAGGAGGAGGAGGAAGAGGAGGAGGAGGGGGGGGGAGGATGATGAGGAGGAGGGAAGGGCGGACGCGAAGGATGGAGGACCCTGCAGGGGAGGAGGAGCGGGAGGAGGACGGATGAGGAGGAGGAGGAGGAGGAGGAAGAGAAGGAGGGAGGAGGGAGGAGGAGGAGCAAGAGGATCGAGATCGATGCCAACACTTCCTAGTGACCAGGGAAGGGCAGTGTAGGCACCAGGCGATCAAACGAGCGGATTCGACAACGGGAGGAGCAGGAGCAGGAGGTCATGACGATGAGGATCGGGAGGATGACCTCGACGACAACTACGATCGACGACCGATGACGACGATGGTGAGAGAGCTTCGGGGCGTACATCCAATGGCGCTCGATCGAGCGCCATTGGACGATGGCCGACTATCGTCATACGATCGGCTTGCGATCACCGACGTCGACGCGACCTCGCCACACGTGTCGTCCTCTCCCGTCCTCGCACTCTTGTACTCCTCCCCTCGCACTCGTCCTGTCGTCTTTCCGATTGCAGATTCGTCTTTGATCGTCGCAATCGCAACCGTCCGTCGTCCTCAATATCATCCTCCGCCTCCTTCGCCTCCGTCGCTCCATCCTCCTCATCGTTCTTCACCCTCCGCCATCTTCTCCCCCTCCTCCTCGTTCTCTTATCCCCCTCCTCCTCGTTCTTCCCCCTCCTCAGAACGATGAATCGATCCCTTGTGAAGCGTTGCCGTTCGTTGTCTCCCCTGCCCTCGCCAAGCCAGGTTGTGTGGGCTGCTGCGTTCAAGGACACGATGGTCAAGCAGTACAGGGCGGTGAAGGGGCGTGCACCGCCGAGCAAGGTCATCACTGGCCATAGGCCAGCCTGCATGAGCATGAGAGGAGACAGGGACAGGACGTCGAGGATCGATCAGCGGGATTCGTCGATCGATCGCGGTCGGCCGCGCGATCTCGGATCGCCCACCGTGGCGATCGCGCCCATCGAGCATATGCTCGATGGGCGCGATCGCCATCGATCGATAGACCGATCAAATATCGTCCGATCTCGGTCGATCTGCCGCCATCGACGGTCGTCGAGTGCCGATCGCCGATCGTGTAAACGTCGCGATCGCACGCGTGTATCGATCGCACCTGCCGCTCAAGTCGGATCGGCCCGCGATCTCGAGCGATCGATCGACCGTCGGTCAAATGCCGATCGCTGATCGGTTAACCGATCCGCGATCGACACCCATTGATGTCGAGAGTGGTCCCGATCACCCCTGGAGGTTCCTCCAGTCCCGCAGCCTGCGCATCATGCACGCGCACTGGCAGCGCTCCCAGAGCTCGGCGGCTGCTTCGGACAGATGGGGTGCCCCGAAAATTGTTAACCCCCCATCCTCCACCCTGCTCCCCTCTCCCTCTTCCTTCCCCTCATCCTCCTCCTCCTCCTCCTCCTCCTCCTACCCGTCCTACCCATCCTCCTCCTCGGATCCTCCTCCTCCTCCTCCTCCTCCTCCCCCTCCCCTATTATTCCTTCTCAACCTCATCCTCCCACGCCTCGTCCCGAGAGGATTGAAGGGTCAAGCGCGTCCATCCAACGTTTGGCCCGTGAGGGCGGGCGGGCGTGCTTGTCGGCATCCATCCTCGCGGAGCTCGGGAGCGGCGCCCGATCCCTCATTGCCCACCGCCAGACAGGAGGACGACGGCGACGTGGAGGCCCTCGATCAGGCGACGCTGCAGCGGAGGATGGCCGACATCATGGAGGTCCCGATCTCGTCGGAGGAGGCCGCCACTTAGGGGTGGCGATGGTGACAAGACGATGACAATGAGGATGCTGCGCTGCTGATGATCATCAGCAGCGCAGCATCCTCAGTGTCATCGATGCCTCGACATCATCATGATCAGCATCAACCTCGGCATCGATGCCGAGGTTGATGCTGATCATGATACTGATGATGATGCTGATGGTGTAACTTGTGATGATGATTCTGATGAGGATGTTGATGATGAGGATGTTGATGGTGATGGTGATGCTGATGATGATGCTGGTGATGATGTTGATGATGCTGACGACGACAATGACCATACTGAGGACGATGGTGATGGCTCTGAAGTACTGGCGATCATCATTGTGATGGTGGTGGCGATGACGATCACGATGGTCACGCTGATCATCGTGATCATCGTCATCGATGACGATCGCGATACCGATCAGGGTGGTGATGGGAACGA
This sequence comes from Prorocentrum cordatum, assembly GCA_963575745.1. Taxonomy (NCBI): domain Eukaryota; class Dinophyceae; order Prorocentrales; family Prorocentraceae; genus Prorocentrum; species Prorocentrum cordatum. Next base: position 109,722 of record CAUYUJ010017896.1, read on the forward strand.
TCACGGTGGATACAACGACGGTCGCGATGCTGGTCACATGGGATGGGCACGAGGGTGAGGAGGACGAGGACGGAGACGGATGGGGAGGAGGCCGAGGTTGAGGAGAAGGCCATGGACGAGAGTGGGATTAAGGTTCGGCCTCATCGATCCTCCAAGGGATCGATCAGTCGACTCTCCCCATCTCTCATCTCTTTTTCTTCGCCGATCACCCTTCCCCTCATGCTCATTCTCTTTGCCCTCCTGGCGCTCGTGATCATTATCCTCATCTTCCTCTCCTTGGTCTCCTGGCCCCCCGTCCTCCTTCCCCTAGCCTCCTTAGTCAGTATTCTCTTCTGGTGGCTCTCCTCGGGGAGGAGGAAGCATCGGCGACAGCAACGTCGGCGGCAAGCACGACTGCAGCAGGAATGCGGATGCCGTTCATAGCAAGCATGCGCGGAGATGAGGCGAGGCACCGAATGGAGGCAGGCGAGGCGGCCCGCAAAAAGCGCAAGAAACATATGGCCACGCCCGTGGCCCCAGAGAACCTGCCCGAGTGGATGCACGAAGCATCAGGACCGCCAACGCCGAAGACTAAGGCAAAAGGAGGAGCAGGACCGCCCAAGCCGAAGAAAGCAAAAGGAGGAGCAGGACCGCCAACGCCGAAGAAAGCAAAAGGAGGAGGAGCAGGACCGCCAACGCCGAAGAAAGCAACAGGAGGAGCAGGACCGCCGCTGCCGAAGAAAGCAACAGGAGACGCAGGACCGTCCACGCCGAAGAAAGCAAAAGGAGGAGCAGGACCACCGCCGAAGAAAGCAAAAGGAGGAGCAGGACCATCCACGCCGATCGCAAAGGTAGGGCTGCCAACGCCGAAGAAAGCACCAGGAGGAGGAGCAGGACCGCCACAGCCGAAGAAAGCAGAAGGAGGAGGAGCAGGACCGCCCACGCCGATCGCAAAGGTAGGACAGCCGAAGAAAGCAACAGGAGGAGCGCCCGCATCGAAGCCAAAGGGGGCGAAGCTGGCAGCTCTGGGAGTCTGGGGTACCGAGGCGGAGGAAATACACGAAGACGAGGAGGAAAAAGAAGAAGGCTGCGCTGCCGCTGCCGAGGAGGAGGAGGAGGAGGAGGAGGAGGAGGAGGAGGAGGACGAGAACGACACGACGGACGCCCGCGAGGAGGAGAAGGAGGAGAAGGAGGAGGCGGAGGCCGCCTTCAACACGACAAAGGTGTACACGTACAACGCGCTGAGCGTGAAGTACACCAGGCGGGCCTCGGAGCGGATCAGCAGCTTGGTCTACAGAGATTCCGAGGGCGATCGCCCGAAGAAGTGGTGGATGATGGTGATGATTTCGGACAAGTTCTGGAGCGTTGAGAAGACCAAGAAGCTTGCTGCCTGGAGCTCCAAAGACATTTCGTCTGAGGAGGAGGCGTCGGACATCGTGATCGCGGCTGTCTTCGAGCGCGTGGTGCAGGGGTCGATGGACAAGGCGCAGGCGATCGTGACGCGCGAGTCGCTGCTGCAGGAGATCCTGCACGACTGATCGAGCACTGCGCGGTCGGATGGGTTTAACGTGCATTCCTCAAACACTGTTTTTTTACTTTGGACCTGGCTCGGAAAATCGACTCTGCCGATGTCTGAAACCATTCGAGGGAGCCGTTTGAGGAAGGTGACCATCGATGGCGAGGAGGAGGAGGAGGAGGAGGAGGGGGATGAAGCGAAGGATCCGATCCTCGAGGATGGGGGAGGGATGATGACCGATTGTCCGATCCTCGAGGGTCCGATCGATCCTCGAGGAACGAGGGCGATGAGGGACGATGGGGGTGGGGGATGAGGACCAGGAGAGGACCAGGATGAGGACCAGGAGAAGCTGAGGGATGAATGGGGGATGGGGGATGAGGATGAGGAGGAGGAGGAGGATGAGGACAAGACGAAGCAAACAGGAAGATGAGGAACACGAAGAGGAGACAGAGGATATAGCGGAAGCAGCCAGGTCGTGGAGGACATCACCGCGTGGTCGTTGATCATCGCGGAGGTGCGTTGCACTTCGAGCCTTCCGAGGTTGTGAGGGTATGGTTAAGCACCGTGCATGGCAATGACGATGAGGAAGAGGAGGAGGAGGACGAGGAGGAGGAGGAGGAGGACGGGGAGGATCGAGGAGGAGGAGGAGGGGGATCCTCGAGGAGGCCAGGATGAGGGGGAGAGCCGAGGACGGCTGCGAGGACAATCGAGGCTGAGAGATGACGAGGGCGATGACGATGAGGATCTATATCAGGGAAGTGGCGCGAGGATCAGGACCCAGAAGATCACGAGGTGGTTGCTAATGCGATGGTGAAGGATATATGATGGTGCTGGTGCGGACGATGGGGATACCGATCGAACGTGTAGCTGACCGATGCTGGTGAAGATACTAAGGAGGACGATGACAATCGCGATTGTCATCGCCCTCACCCGTATCTTCGCCAACACTGGCCTTAAGGCGAATCCCAGGGAGACGAATCGTGCAATCCAGGTTACGTCTCGGAGGAACCCCTACACCGCAAACTACACCTTACAACCAACACCATTCTGGGGTAAGAGGTTCTGCTCTCACTCGATCCCCTGTGTTTGCCATTGCGCTGCCCAGGTTCTCGAGCCGCAGATGCACGCGACGTTTGTGGTCGTGGGCACGGCTGGTGACCAGCGTTTTTTGAGTGCAGTTCTTCACCTGTCTGCATGCAGGTGACGTCTTGCGTTGCCTTTTTGCTGAAGGGGAGGTGGACCGCGACGATGGAAGCAGGCAGGACATCAGGAATGCAAGAAGGATGGGGAGGCGGTGCGGATCGAGAAGGGATAGGAGGAATAGGAGGAGGAGGATGAGGAGGAGCGGGGGAAGGAGGATCGGATGGGAAAGAAGGTCGGGATCCAGAGCAGGAGGGATACAGGCTGGGGGTATTCATCACCCTTCCTCCCTCCTGCCCCTCCCCTCCTTCTTCTTCTCCTCCTCCCATTCCTCCTCAATCCCCCCCTCCTCTCCTACCCTCCCCCCTCCCTCATCGAGTGGTCTTCTCGATTGTGACCCTTCGAAGTCCGCCTCCCTGGAGGCTTGCCTGGTGATTTTGCTCCTGCGCTTTAGCATCCCATAGGAGCAGGACGCATCAATCTGTTGTGCCGCAGGTTGCGTCGGCGCCGCGCGTGCGGTGCGAGCCGCGAGCTCGCGCACGTTAACTCGGTTGTCTCAGGGATCGTGCGTCAATGCAAACAGGCGCTGCTTCGATCATGCGCTCCACATCGGGTCACCCACATGGCCCACGATACTGTCCGTGTCAGCTTTGTGGTTGTTCGTGAGCGTGCGAGTGCACGTGGTGTAGCATCATGGCGATCCCTTCGAGACCTCACGAGGTCAGGTCGACGATCGAGCTTCGAGGCCACGTCAGGAGGAAAACGGATGTCCGATCATCGCGAGGTCGAGATGAGGGGTGAGCCCCCTTCAGGCGAAGGAGGAGGAATAGAAATACTGATGACGATGAGGAGGAAGAGGGGAGGATTGAGGAGGGTGAGGGAGACGAAAGGATGACGCGGAGGAGGAACAGAGGAAGATGACGGATGGCGGAGGGGGGTGAATCGATGAGTGAGACTGTTTGCGATCATGAGGAACATGAGGGGGAGGAAGATGAGTAAGGAGAAGGATGAACCTGGACGAGAAGGCGGAGAAGGCCATGCTGGAACAAGGGGGTGCATGATGAGGATGGGGGAGGAGGATGGCAGGATGACACATGAGGAGGCTCGAGGATGAGAATGCGTTGAGGAGAGGAGGAACGGTTACTTAACCAAGATGGGGTGAGGCGATAGGGCTGAAGGGCGATGAGGCAGGAGGAACGATAATGGGGTGAGTTCCTGAAGGCGATGGGGCTGGTAGGGGATGAGGGTTCTCCTCTTGACCCTCCTCCTCCCTCCTCCTCCAAGTCCTCCTCCTCGAGGGTCACTATCCGTTCCCCTCCTCCTCCTGCTTGGCTTTCACATCCTCGTCCTCGAGTCGTCGTCCTGACCGCCCACCGCGCATGTTGAGGGCCCTGGTCTCACGCCCCCGTGCTCGAGATTCGACTCCAGCAGTTGAGCGGGTCAGCGCCCGTGGACCCCGTGGCCAGCGCCAACGCTGCAGCAGGCGAATAGGGGGAGCCGCCAGACGACGATGCATTTATCCATGAGCCCCCCCCCCCCCCCCACGGAGGAGGGTCGGTGAGGGAGGAGATCGACGGAGGAGGATCGATGCAAGCTTTCAGCTGTTCTTAGGGCGCCCTGTCAACACTTGCGTTCGACTGGCAACATGTTCGATCGATCAGCGGATCGGCGAAGACTCGGCCCCAATGGTGCCGCCCTCGATCGGTCGATCGCACGTCCGATACCGAATCGAGCGGCCCCACTCGATAGTATGATCGTGGGGTCGGCGGCGACGCGATCGCAGGATCGATCGATCCATCGATGCTGCGATGAGAGGATGGCTTGGAGGAGGGGGGGATGCTGGACCACGGGGAAGGAGGAGGATGAAAAAGGATCATGGGGGAGGAGGCGGAGGAGGATGAGGAGGATCGAGGATCGAGTAGGATGAGGCTTGATGGACCCCTCGAGGCGAGTAGGGGGGTATGAATATCCTCACATGGGTTCCGCATCGACGCGGGTCGAGGGGGAGGAATACAATGAGGAAAAGGATGAGAAACTCGATGGGGATGGCGATCGAGGAGGAGCCTCGAGGGGGGTCATCGAGGAGGCCATGAGGATGATCCAGGACGAGCTCGAGGAGGACGAGAGTAGGAGGGCGAGGGGGGTGCGACGAGGAGGGCGGCGAGGACGAGGAGGATAGTGACGATGCTGCGGAGTGGGGGGGGGGGGGGGGGGGGGGGGGAATGGGGAGGAGGAGGAGGGGGGAGGGGATCGAGGATGAGGAGGAGGATCGAGGGGGGTGAGGAGGAGGATAAGGAGGCGAGTGATGCGGAAGAGGCGGCGGATCAGGAGCAGGAGGAGGCGGCGGATCCAGAGCAGGATCTGATCGTAGACGATCAGATCCTCGGAGACGGGGGGGAAGATGAGGAGGGTAGGTTCCGCATCGATGTCGATGGTGTTCTAATCATGATCTTAAGATTGTGGGAGGGCATGAGAGGGATGGGGGAGGATCGAGGGGAACGGAGGATCAGGAGGATCAGAGACGCGGACGGAAGGGTAAAGAGTGGAGGGTCGAGGACGAGGAGTGGGAGGCCATGAGGGGGTGAGCGGCGGGATCGATCATGAGGGGGAGGAGGAGGAGGGAGGAGGAGGAGGAGGAGGAGGCGGAGGACGAGGCGGAGGAGGAAGAGGAGACGGACTGAGGAGGAGGAGGACCCTCGAGGAGGAGGAGGATGAGGCCCGATCGCGAGGGAGCGCGACTGATCGGCCGAAGGGGGGTCGAGGGTGGTGGGGTGCAGGATGAGGATCGAGGGTCCTCGATCCTCGATCCCACAGCTTCCGCATCGAGTCCTTTTCGAGAAGGAGGATCGTGACCGATCGATCTCGATCGAGAGCTCTGGACCGAGACCGACCATTATAATGGTCGATCTCGGTCCAGGATTATAATCCTATGGGGGGGGCTCGAGGGGAAGAGGCTCGAGGAGGAAGACCCCCCTCGATTTTCGATCGCCGACGGGGGGACAGGGCGAGGATCGAGGGACAGGAGAGGGTCGGCCCAGGGATCGATCCATCGCGACCAAGCGATCGAAGTGCAGTTGTTTCCCAGAGGAATCAACAGCCCTTCGCCGACCGATCGATCGCGGATCCGATCGCAAGATCGATCATCCTGCAGATCGATGATCAGGGCGGGGGGGGGGGGGTCGAGAGAGTTGCACGCCCAGGTGCACCTGGGCAGCGAGGCGATCAGCTGGCGACCCCTGTGCACGGGGGGCTGCGCACGCGCGCCGCTGCGCAACCGATCGCTGCAATGATGCGCAGCATTTTCGGCAGGGTCGAGCAGGGCGGCCGTCGCCCCGTGCACGGGGCGACGACCGCCCCGTGCAGCTGTGCCCGTGAGCACAGCTGCGCGCGGGCGCGCGCGGGGTGAATGGGCGTGCGTGCGTGCGTGGGCGGGAGCGAGGGTCGGTGGGCCCCGCCGACCCTCGCCGGCGGGTTGGGGCGCGTCCGTGGACGGGAGCGCGGGTTGAAGGTGGGGGCGGGCGCAGGTGCGCGGGCGGGTTGGCGGGCTGCGCGAGCGATCGGGGTCTGGGCGGGCGCGGGCCATCGAAGGGGGAGGGGGTGGGGTCGGGCCACTCGCAGCGGCGGCGCTCTGGGGAGACCGTGTCGGGTTTTGGCGGCGGGCACCATGCGCGATTGCGCGTTGCTGTCTTTGGGTGCGTTGCGATGCTTGTCTACTGTCTTTAATGTCGTTAATGTCGTTTAATGTTTTTTTTAATGTCGTTTTAATGGCGTTGTGATGTTTTTAATGTCGTTTAATGTCGTTCAATGTCTTTTCAATGTCGTTGTGATGTCATTAATGTCTTTGATGTCGTTTAATGTCTTTAGTGTCGCTAGTGTCGTTTAATGTCTGTCAATGTCGTTTCAATGTCGTTTCAATGTCTTTAAGTTCGTTTAATGTCTTTCATGTCGTAATGTCGTTTAATGTCTTTCAATGTCGTTGTAATGTCGTTGTAATGTCTTTCATGTCGTTCCTGTCGTTTAATGTCGTTCAATGTCGTTTTTGTAAATGTCTTCTTAATCTTTACTGTCGCTTATTGTCTTAATGCTCGTTAATGTCGCTTTAATGTCGTTCAATGTTCGTTTCAATGGCGTCTGTAATGTCTTTAATGCGCTAATGGCCTGTTTAATGTCTCTTTAATTGTGCTTAATGTCGTTTAATGTCGTTTTCAATGTCGTTGTAATGTCTTTCATGTCTTTAATGTCGTCTTAATTGTCTTAATGTAGTTAAATGTCTTTCAATGTCGTTTTCAATCTGTCGTTGTAATTGTCTTTAAATTGTCTTAAGGTGTTTAATGTTCTTTCATGTCGTAATGCCGTTAATGTCTATCAATGTCGCTTCAATTTGGTTGTAATGTCTTTAATGTCTCTTTAAGTTCGTCTAATGTCTTTAGTGTCGTTAATGTCGTTTAATGTCGTTCAATGTCGTTTCAATGTCGTTCAATGTCTTTAATGTCTTTAATGTCGTAATGTCGTGTTTAATGTCTTTAATGTCGTTAATGTCGTTTAATGTCGTTCAATGTCGTTTCAATGTCGTTGTAATGTAATGTCTTTAATGTGTCTTTAATGTCGTTAATGTCGTCTAATGTCTTTCAATGTCGTTTCAATGTCGTGTAATGTCTTTATGTCTTTAATGTCGTTAATGTCGTTTAATGTCTTTCAATGTCGTTTCAATGTCGTTGTAATGTCTTTAATGTCGTTAATGTCGTTTAATGTCTTTCAATGTCGTTTCAATGTCGTTGTAATGTCTTTGATGTCTTTAATGTCGTTTGCTGTTTTTCGTGAGTTTCACAGCGTTGCAACAATTGCAAAGTCGGGCCCGCCGCCAATCGCGGGTCGGGCAAGGGCCAGGGGCGCCGCGGGGGAAAGGTCTGGGGTCGGGGGTAGCGGGACGGCAGGGGGGGCATCGATGACCGTGGCCCAACCCCGTTTGCGCCCTCCCCCCCCAGCCCACCCCGCCACCTCCTCCCTCCCGCCCACGCACCTCGAGGCCATTGAGATCTCAATGGCCTCGAGGTGGCGCTGTATGGGGGCATGTAATGGGCATCGGGCAGGGGGTCCCTCGCGTCCTCCCTCCTCCCCCCCCTTGGATCTCGATCGATCGATCGATCATCGATCATGGCCCGCGGGTCGATCATGGCCCGCTGGATCATGGCGCGCGCGAATATTATTCGCGCGCGCCGACTCGGCCAGCCAGCACGCGCTGCAGCAGGCGCCGCGTGCCTTCTGGAAATTGCACCAAAAAGAATCAGGAGGGGGGGGATGAGGAACAGGAGGATCGACGACGGCGCGGCTGGGCATATGTCCTGACATCGATCCACCGTCGGCCGCGTGGATCATTCCAGGGCAATCGTCGACGTTTCAGTACTGGGGCCCCCTGGTGAAAAACTCATGTCCAGCAGAACGCAGATGTCAGGGCATATACCCCACAGGGGACCAACGTACTTCTGGATATTGCACCAGTACTAATGAAGACCGCAGGCGGTGGCAACTTGGCATATATGCAGAAAACATTCAAAGGGGCCCTCTTTCTGGAGTGCACTCTTATATATATATATACACTATATATATGATGGCCGCGTGCGGTCGGAACTGTGAGGACGGTGAGGGCGCACGCCTCCGGTTACTTTGATCCTTCTGGACATTGCACCTATAGATAAGTAGGGATCCTGCCGTGGTTGTTCACCCCAGGGGGTCCTTCTGGAAATTGCACCACTAGACATGAAGATCCTTGCATGCGGTCGGCACGCCTCCAGTTAACACCAATCAGTGTTCCAACTTTCAGATCATGATCTGAAGGTGGAACACTGATTGGTGTTTTCATTCGGTGGCCCCTCCAGGGGCCACGGGGTGAAACTATTTCCTGACGAGGCCATGGCGCCCAAGAAGGAGCCGAAGCAGGGCAAGAAGAACAACGCCAACTCCGAGGAGAAGAAGGAGCTCGCGAAAGCTGCGCGTGCCGCGCGGGCGGCCCACGAGAACAACATGCAGCGCTTGAGGATATATGTGGTATGTACTGAAAGTGCAGGAACCTCGTCGCCTCGTGGGAGTCTGATAGGACCCCTCCGAGGCGACGAGCTCCGGACTTCAGCCATCTATAGATGGTGCCCCAGGTCGAGAGACAGAGGAAAAACCACCAGGAGGAGGTGCGGGAGGAAGAGGAGGGAGGTGGAGGAGGAGGAGAAGGAGAAGGAGGAGGAGGAGGAGAAAGGCTAGGAGGGAAGGCTATATAGGAGGGTGGAGGAGGAGGAGGAGGAGGGATCCTCTCCTCCCCTCCTCCTCCACCTCCCCTCCTCCTCCTCCTTCTCCTCCTCCTCCTCCTCCTCCCCCTCCCCCTCCAACGCGAAAACTTAGCTCCCAGGAACGCGTTGGCCACCGAGAAGAAGGAGATCAGGGATGAGTTCAAGAGGAAGTCCAGGGCTGGGAAGCGCCAGTTTCTCGCGAACTGGCTCGAGACGGGCGACTTCACGTGGGCGGTGTCCCACAAGACGGAGGCTCGCGAGCAGGCCAACGAGCACCGTGACACGTGCCCGTTCTTGACGTTCGACGGGCTGCTGGCGCACTTCAAGTGGTCGCCCGAGAACAAGGATACGGAGTTCGGGAAGAGGTCACATCCTTCCTCCTCCACCTTTTCCTGCTCCCATCCTCGCCTCATTCCTCTGCAGGGCGTTCGCTCGAGCGCAAGCCGTGCAGCGCCACTGCGAGTCCACGCGGTCGACGCACATGTCGGTGGGGGGGGCTCGAGTTCGCATCGGATCCCCTGTATATCGGCGCGAGGTCACAGCATTCAGGGGCGCAGGAATGTCGACGACGTCGACGCTTCCTGTGTCCCCTGGATGAAGGGCCTCGCACTGTTTGAGCAATCCCGCTGCCTGATCCGAGAAAGGTGGACGAGCAGACGGGCGAACCGACCTACAAGCGCGTGGAGAAGAGTGTGATTGACAATGATGTACCCTCTTGGAGCTAGGGAGGGCAGGACTTCAGGATGGAGGATCGGACCCTCGGGATCCATCTCACCGAATCGACTCGCCGAGTCAACGCTCGATCGATCGATGGCGTCGACTCGGCGAGTCCATTCGGGGAGATAGAGGATGGAGGATCGGACCCTCGAGATCCATCTCACCGAATCGACTCGCCGAGTCAACGCTCGATCGATCGATGGCGTCGACTCGGCGAGTCCATTCGGTGAGATGGGTCCCGACCACGACGGCATATTATACACTACATCCCCCAATGAGGTACGGAGCAAGAGATTGGAGACCCAGTTCAGCACGGAGAGGTGCAAGATCGAGGAGGCGTTGGACCAGCAGGGGCTTAAGGAGAGCAAGAAGAAGCCTGCGAAGGGCAAGAAGGCAGGGATGTCCTCCTCCTCCTCCTCCTCCTCCTCATCCTCCTCCTCCTGCTTTCTCCCTCCTGATCCTCCTGCCTCCTCCCTCCTATCTCTCCTCCTCCTCTCCTCATCCGTCGCTTCCTCCTGATCCTCCCCCTTCTCCTCCTCCCCCTTCTTCCCCTCGATCCTCCTCCTCGATCTCTCCTCCTCCTCCTCCTCCTCCTCCTCCTCCTCCTCGATCCTCCTCCTCCTCGGATCTTTCTCCTCCTCGATCCTCCTCCTCATCCTCTTCGAGATCATCCTCCTCCCCTCGCTTAAGAGGTCGTGAAGAGCGAGAGCTCCGGCGATGAGTATGGATCCAGCTACTCGGACGATGAGGAGTCCGAGCCACGCTCCTCGAAGAAGGCGCGAACGAGGAGCGAGGATGGGGAGGATAGGAGACTCGAGGAGGATGGGATGAGGATGGATGTGACGAATGGGAGGATGGGAGGAGGACGGACGCTAAGAATGGGAGGAGGACAGATGGGAGGATGGAAAGAGGATGGGAGGATAATGGATGGAGCTACGCAGCCAGGCCAACACGAAGTCGACTGGCCACGCGTCGCCCTCGGGCAACAACGAGTGGGGCATGCGCCTCGGGGAGCGCTGCAGGCTCAAGGCCTTGCTCGGCGGCTTGGACGTGACAAGGGGGGGCGACTCGATCGCGTCGATGGCGCGAGGATCGAGGCAGCAGTGAGGAGGTGGAAGATCGACGACAGTCGTTGGTCGGAGGCCCCCTTTGCCAAGCGCAGTTGTGGAAGCTTCTCCTCACCCTCCAAAGCTAGCGTTGGAGGGTGAGGAGAAATATGGAGGATACGATCGGCGGTGACATTGCGGAGGAGATGGAGGAGGCGGCGGAAGCAGAGGCGGAGGCGGATGGGGAAGAAGGGCAGTGAGACCGAGAATAGAGAGAGGGAGGATGGAGGGTGGAGGCCGGATGAAGGGAGATCCAGGATAGGGCTCCCCTCTCCACACCCTCTCGACGACCGCCAGCGGCGACGGGCTCGCGATTGCCGACGGTGACGGCGACGACAGTCGGGGAGGTGAAGTCGCAGCCGTGGCTGAGCCCGTTCAGCACGCGCGTCAAGAAGTGCTCCGATGACCTGGAGCGCCTGCAGAAGGAGATCGAGGACATGATCCAGGGCAAGGGCACCGCGGACGTCGATGCGAGCAAGACTATCATCGCGGAGGCCAGCTTGCTCGGCCCCGCCATCGCCGATCGAAGGAGGAGGGAATGAGGAAGCTGATCAGAGGCATGATGATCAGGCGAAGGAGGATCAGGAGGAAAGGATGATGAGGATCAGGAAGAGGATCAGGGGGAGGATCAGGAGGAGGATCAGGAGGAGGACCAGGAGGATATAGGTCGGCAGTGGGAGGATCAGGAGGATCAGCCAAGCAGGAATCACGAGGAGGAGGAAGAGGAGTGGCAAGATGAGGGGTGAGTTTAAGCTGCGTGCGGGTGTTTGCCTCGGCCGCGCCGAGGCGACCAAGCTGTGGGAGCTGATCAGCCCCGTCATCGGCACCGTGGATCGCGCGAAGAAGGCGATCCTCGAGGACGAGGATCTTTAGGCTGGTTTCTGAGGCTTTGCGTGCCTCGAGTGCCTCGAGGGTGTCGAGGCTGCTACGTTCAGCGCAGGTGCTGCTGAACGGAACCGCAGCTGGCTCGAAGATGGCGGCATCGATGGCGTGTGTATGGCATGTTGGTTCAGATGCGTTTTCGTGCGCGCCTCGTGTCGAGGCTGCTACTCCCAGCAGGTGCTGCTGCAACGAACCACTGCTGGCTCGAAGATGGTGCCTCATGCCGTGGGCATTGCATGTTGGATCAGATGCGTGAATTGTGCGTGCCACGTGTCGATGCTGCTACTCTCAGCAGGTGCTGCTGAAGTGAACCACTGCTGGCTCGAAGCTGGTGCCGCGATGCTGTGGGCATGGCATGTTGGCCCAGATGCGTTTTCGACATGATAAAGTTTGAACTCGAGGCAGTGCCGTTGCCTCGAGAACAGGAGCACTGCGGATCGAGCGGGGGCGGCCGATCATGAAAGGTGTCCTCTCTTCTCGTTGGTTCGGACTCCTGTTTAGGGGGGGGTTGTTGGACGGGCAAGGGGGAAGAGGAGGTGAAGGAAGATGATCATCCTCCCTCACTTCCACCGCAGGTTTTCGAAATCGGTTTCGAAAACCTGCGGTGGAAGGATGATGGAATGAGGAGGCGATGCTGAGACGGATCGCCAGTCGAGGATATGCATGTCATATGCACCAGCTCGGAGGATGAGGGGAATGAGGCGAGGGCGCGTGCCCCCCCCCCCCGCGAAGTGCCGCCAAGTCACGGCCTCGACCGAGGCTGGAAGTGATATCGAGCGCGGGCGCTCGAGTGGCATGATGTGCGTCTCCGAGGGGCGGTGGTGGGGGGAGCCCACCCCCCAGCGGTGCTGATAGGATCCCCTGGACAACGCCCAGACTTGGCTCGACGATGTTACGTCTGTGTCCCTCGTTGCGGCCGAGGGCTGCCATCCCAGAAGGTGCCATCCCGAGGGCTGTCATCTCTGTCCCACGTCCGCTCCCCAAGTAGCAAGTGTGAGGGGGGGATGGCAGAGGGAAGGGAAGGAGGGAACGCGGGAGGAAGGATGGCAAAGGAATGACTGAAGGAAGGAGGGACTACGGGAGGAATAGGTGAGGACGGACGGAGGTAAGGAGGACGGAGGGAGGGAGGACGGGAGGGGAGCAAGTACGGAGGGACGGGATAGGCAAGTCAAGGGATCGATGATGGGGGGCGGACAGGGACCGAGGGGAACCTATAAAGACTTGAAGATACCTTACATAACAAAAAGGCAAGGCATGTACAACAAACATAAGACATAACCCAAACAACACTACCAACGAAAAGAACAAACCATAGAGGTGGTTTCATACATCACAAAAGATGTCAGGGTACCCCGATTTGTCGATCGGAGTGGCGCGATTGATGGGCCCCTTGGCGCTTTCAGGTCGAACCTGCAACGTAACATGTCGTGTGCAGCGAACGAGCGAACGAGCGAGCGAACGAGGTGGCCACCGATGTGATCCGTAGACATCGGCTCAGTCTGTGTTGGCTAGCAGACCCGACCCCCTTCCACAAGGACTGCGCGCAGGACTGTCGACCCCAAGGGGGTCGGCTGGGACTGCACGCGGGCCGTCGGTCCCCAGGGGGTCGGCTGCGACTGCGCGCTGGGACAGCACGTCGGATCCCAAGGGTTCGACTGGAACGCCCTGCGCGCGGACAATCGGCCCCCAGGGCGTCGGCTGGCCTGCGCGCGGTGCCGTCGACCCCCGAGGGGGTCGGTTGGGACTGCGCGCGGGCCGTCATCATCATGGGGGTCGGCTGGGACGTCGGCTCCAAAAGGGGTCGGCTGGGACGTCCTGTGCGCGGACCGTCGGCCCCCAGGGTGTTGGCTGGCCTGCGCGCGGCACCATCGGCTCCCAAGGGGGTCGGTTGGGACCCTCGCGCCTGGAGTCAAGATGGCTGCGAGGGCCGCTGGTTTGGAGATGCTCGTGACCGAGCCCGCTCCTGCAAGCGCCCCGCCTCCAAGCTCAGATGGGGGCGCTGGCCTCCGACGTTACCTGTTATCTCGCTGGAAGCCGGGCCTCATGACAGCTAAGGACATCAGCAGCGTGGCTTACCACAACACCAACGCTGGGGCGACGGGTGTCGCCGATCTCGCTCTCCCGCCTGATTCCACGAACCACGCGCGGCACGTCAGGGGGGTGCTCCAGCTGAGGGCGCAGGGCGTTTTCTTTTCAACTGGGATCATGTGTTGGGACAAAAGAACAGAAGAACGGGTGTGTATCAATTTCCCATTTCATCTGCCACATGAAGCGTTCAGTTTGAGCTACAGGGCCGACCCCGATGATTTTAACGCGGCGCGGATCGCGCCTCCGCCGATGTGGGCGAACCGCGCTGTGACACAGAGGGTCGGTGTGAATCGCAGCGCGCCCATCGGGTACTACAGCGATGGCGCCCCTCACACCAAGAAGGACAGTTTCACAGCCTTTTATTGGTCCAACTGCATTTCGAAGCAGCGCCATTTGATCACAGCCGTTCGCAAGAGCGACTTGTGCGGCTGCGGCTGCCGCGGCGCTTGCACGATCGACGGCATAATGAAAGTCATCGTGTGGAGCCTGAACTGCATTGCCGACGGCCACTTCCCTGAACGGGACCATCGGTGGAGATGCGGGCAGATCTATTGGAATTCCAGCAATCGCTGGGGTTCAGGCGTTGGGATAACCTCCGCGCTCCATGCTTTTGCTGCAACTGCAGCAGGGACGAGCTGTTCTCCTACCCGCCGACGCTTGACGCGTGCGAATGGGTCGACAAGGACACGGCCATGTACGACGCAATGGTCCAGGACGCAGTCAAGGTAGTGGCGGTGCGCGACAGGCACCAGCTGACGCAATTGCTGGCCCTCATGCGGCACGACCCAGATTTCAAAGGATATGGTTTGTTCAAAGCTTTTGGCCCTCTGGGCTTACCCAGAGGCATGAGATTGATTCACGCTGGGCAAGTAAAAGATACACACACTGTGTTACAAGATGTCACGGATTTTCCTGCACAGCTTACCTTTTTCGATAGCCAGAATGCCGTTGGACTGATGCATCTGGCGCCGATTTTTGGTGTCGTCGGATTCTGCATCGAGATGCTGGCCCTGGATGCTATGCACATTATCGACCTAGGGGTTTCGCAGTTCCTAGTCGCCGCCGTCCTCATGCATCTCCTCCAGGCGAACTTCGCCAAAAGCACGGCCAGCACTGCTCTCCTCAGGTCTCGGCAGAATATGCTGTTCCTCCGTAGGAGGATACGGAGCTATTATATACAGCGCAGGCAGCTCTTCGCGCGGGGGACCAAGTCGCAAATCCAGCGGCTGACCTTGAAAATGCTCGGGCCAGCTGACAACCCGCGATTGCACGCGAAGGCTGCGGAGACACGTGGGCTCATCCCCTTGCTCGTGGATTTGTGCACGGAACACGCTGAGCACTTCCAGGACGGCCCCGCTGTGTTCTTGCCATTCGCAGCTCGTGCAATGAATGAGTTTCACAAGATCGTGTGCGGAGGCGCCGTAGAATTGACGGCTGCCCAGCAGCGCAGCATGGAGTCTCATATGCTCGCGTTCCTCCATTATTGGAAAGGCTACCAAGGGCACGAAGTTTTCAAGTTTCACACGTGCGTGCATTTAATAAAACGTTCCCGCGCGCAAGGGAACCCACGGCACTACTGGACATACGCCGACGAAGATGAAAACAGAGCTATGGCTCTGATTGCACGTTCTTTGCATCACGGGTCGAATTTCTATTTCGCCTTCCTTGAGCGGGCGCTTGCTGATATCTGTTGAACGCGTCCTTGGCATCGCTCGGCGTGTGCATTTTTCCTTCGGCGACGACCAGCGAGGAGCATCATGGATCATTTGGCAAAAAAACAAAAAACAAAAAAAAAAACACGCACGAAACCGAAAAAGGCACAGGGAATGGACGCCCGAGCGATGGCCAGCTTCACGCTCGCTTGTTTCACGCACCCGTTTCACACACACACACACACGAACCCTTGTCGACTCGCGCGCGTGCGCGTTGCTGGCGTCGCTGCAAAATGGCACGCTGCGCTCGCGGAGGCGGAGGGGGGATCCCTCTCTGGAGGCGGGGGAGCGACGGAGGAGTAATATCAGTTCGCTTCTGTTCTTGCTCGTTTTCGTTCGTTTCATTCGTTAGACGGAGGCGGCGGGGGATAAGTGCAGCGGAGGACCTCCCCAACCCACCCGCCCCAAACCCAGGAGGAGGAGGAAAAGGAGGAGTAACAGGAAGAAGGGTGACAAAGCTCTCGGGCATGGCGCCCCGCCCCAAGGCAAAGAGGCGTTTGTTTGATCGGTCTCAATCTCGGCGGCGGCGGAGGTAATCCCGTTCTTCGTGTTTGTTCGCTCCCACTTTATCGCTCCAGGATGAGAATGGTATGTTGCGATGATTGGCATGTTGCGGCGCAGTGTTCCTGTGCACCCACGTGCCCCTGTGCCCCTGTGCTCCCACGTGGGAGGACGGGAGGAAGGATGGAGGCGGGGAGGGAGGGAAGGAACAGGGGATGGGAGAGAGGGGCTCCTCCGAGGCTTCGCCTCCGGAAACTTCAAGGATGACAATGGTATACGTTGCGGTGCCGTGTCCCTGTGATCCCACGCTCCACCGCGCACATGTCCCCGCGCTCCCACGTGGGAAGACGAGAGGGGGGAGGGAGGGAGGGAGGGAGGGAGGGAGGGAGGGGGTGAGGAGGGGAAGGGAGGGAGGGATGGAGGGAGGAAGAGGGGAGACACATTTGCCATGATGATTTTCGGCGCAGCCCCCCGATCATCCAAGCTGGGGGATACTGCCGCGGGCGCCGCGGCCCTCGGCCCGATGGGTGTTCCTTCGATGACAAGTACATGATCCCTCGTGTTGTGCATCATCGGCAGGCTTCCCTGGCAAGGCTACCCATCTTCCTCCTCGCCCCTCCTCCTCCCTGCTCCGCCCTCCCTCCCTTATCCTTTCTCCTCCTCCTCCTCCTCCTTGGAACTCGGGCCGACGGGTTCCGCCAGGCAGGTGAGGTTGGACTTGGCCCAGCCAGTCCACCTCGACAGTCGCCCCGACCCTCGAGGGATCCCCCTCTAGAGGGGGAGGGTCGGGGCCACTATCGGAGTCGAGTAGGGGCAAGGGTTTACCGTGGGCAGCGTGCCTGAGATCTCGAGGGTCAGAGTGCATCGAACCAGAAGTGGCACCTCCTTGTCCTCCTCCCTCCTCCTCCTCCCCGACTCTCCTCCTACCTCTCCTCCCTCCTCCTCGCCCTCGTCCTCCTGCTTATCCCCCCCTCCCTCCTCCCAACCTTCCCGCTTGACGGGGCTCTTCCCCCCCCTGAGCCTCCGATAGTGTTTCGGCCATGCCGCCTGACCCCGCCGAGGCTGGTCAAGGAGGCGAGGTGCCGCTCGAAGCTCACCATCTAAGCCGCGCGCGCCCTCTCGCTCCACACACACACCACACACACACGCACGCACGCGCGAACGCACGCACACACGCACGCACATACTCACACTCACACTCACACTCACACTCACACTCACACTCACACTCACACTCACACTCACACTCACACTCACACTCACACTCACACTCACACACACACACACGCACGCACGCACGCACGCACGCACACACACACACACACACGCACGCACGCACGCACGCACACACACACACACACACACACACACACTCTATCCATCTCTGGCCCCGCGCGACCGCGGGCATCTTGCAGGAGCGCGCTGGCGGCGCGCCTTAGGTTCAGTCGCCACCTCCCCCCCTTTTTTTTGATTGTGCAGGAGGAAGTGGAGGAGGACAACCAGAGGAGGAGGAGGAGGAGGAGGAGGAGGAGGAGGAGGAGGAGGAGAGGGCACACCACCGACATTGTTCCCATCTCCAGTCGCACGCTGGCACGCCGATCGGCGCAGGCCACGCTGTAGTTCTGGACGCCCGAAATGGGTACCGAAAGAATGGGTACACTGCCCAACAGCAGTTCCTGTTCATTTTGAACAGGCCTCGCTGTCCACGCCGCCGCGGCCTGTGTCCATTCGAGACAGGAGGCCGCCTGCCCAACGGCGGCCGCTGTTGGTTTGGGAGAACATTTGTTGTTGGGCATCGTACCCATTTTTTCGGTACCCATGTCGGGCGTCGGGTCCAAAGTAGTGGCCCACCGCTCGCTGCCGATTGCCTGGACTTGGCTGTTCTTGCTCTCTCCCGCCCCCCTCCTTGGATTTTTCGAAGCAGCATCGCCCGAGTTCAGGGAACCGCCCTCCGTGATCGGTCGTGGCCGCATCGAGCACGTATGATCCCCTTCTCCTTTCCCACCCCCACCCTTTGCCCACGGCATGTGGACGTGCCTGCGGCATGTGGACGTGCCTGTGGAGACGCGGTGCGCCGCTCGTTTCCGCCACGCGCATTGGAAACAGAGGCGGGTAGAGGCGGGTGGGTGCGTGGCTGAAGTGAACATTTGCGGTGATGAATATGTTTGTTGCGTTGTTGATGTTGATGTTGCTGTTGATGTTGTTGTTGTTGTTGATGTTGTTGCTGTTGTTGTTGTTGTTGTTGTTGCTGTTTGCTGTCGTAGTCGGCCCTCCCCGCGACCCACCTGCGACCCACCCCGCGGCCCATCCGCGACCACTCGCGACCCACCCGCGGCCCGCTTGCGACCCACCCGCGACTCGCCCGCGACCCACCCCGCGATTGAGACGTTGGCGCCTGCGGCAGGCTTCTCGAATCTCGCGGACTGCCGACGCCCCCACCGCCCCCTCACGCATGTCCGCATCTGCGGGGTGGTATCGCATGCTCGAGGAATATGGCGCACACTTCGATGAGAAACGTGTTCCTCATCCCTCCCTCCACTTTTCGTTCAATTGCTTGCACGTCGAGCTGGCCGCTGCGAACGCAGATGGGCCGCTCGCGCCGCGAGTGCGAGTCATCTCGCCTATCCCCCCCCGCCCCCCCTCTCACGTTCGATCGGTGTCCGCCTTGAGGCAGAGATCGTCGCGGGGCTGCTGGGGCGCGAGCGAACGCGTGGCAGAGCCGCAAACTCGTGGAGAAAATGACATTACGTTCCCCATCGAGCAGGGCGCGCGCTGCGTTGTGCGTGTCCGCGGTGGGGACGCAGACACGAGATCGATCAATGGCACGCCCATCCATCCCTTATCCTCCTCGATCCCCTTCCTCCTCCTCCTCGGGGCTTCGTTGGTCCAGGCCAAAGGAGCATGTTGCAACAGCGCTGCCCGCGTGCGCGTGGCTACACGCTCGGGGATCGTGCTGGGTTTGAGACCCAAACTTGCACGAGAAAATGCGCCCGCGGGCGCGTCGGGGTCGTCATAGATCATTCGGGCTCGTCTCCATCCTCCTTTTCTCTCTCTCTCTCTCTCTCTCTCTCTCTCTCTCTCTCTCTCTCTCTCTCTCTCTCTCTCTCTCTCTCTATTTAGCGGTTTCTTGGCGCCAGGACCATCAACAAGTACGTTGTGTCCCAGCGCTGCAATGAGCTGGTTTCCAGCGTTTCCCGTTTGCACTACACGTGGGCGCATCACCGTGCCGCGTATTTGTGCCGAAATATGTTATACAGGCGCTTGCGCTGCCTCCAGGAGCCACTCGACCGACGACAATCATCTTCATCGATCCTCCTCCTCCTCCTCCTCCTCCTCCTCCTCCCCCTCCTCCTCCTCATCGATCCTGTGATCACTTGGCGCCCCAGACCCTCCGCGGTGTGAGAGTTTATCACGACGGGTGTTTTTTCCTAAATGTTCGGCCTCGGGGGGCCCTTCTCGGACCTCGGGTGGTTCAGACCTCTGGGGGTCGACGTCGCGAAAAAAATCACAACGTCGGGGATTTGGGTCGTCGCAATTTAGTCACGGGAGCGACGGCTGCCATGCGGGTCTGTGGCAAGGTATACTCCATGGACACCCGCAGACCGTACTGCGTTCGCGCGCGCTTCAGTTGGAGATGAAATATGCGCTGGTGCTCCCCTCTCCCTACTCCCTCCTCCCTCCCTTCTCCGCCCTCCTCCGTTGCAATCTTGGGTCAAAATTCGTTGGTGGCTCAAGTTGTTATTTGGTAGCGGAGCTCGCCTGTCCATGGCGCAACAACGGCATGCGCTTCGACATTCTGGAACGCGCATTGCGCGCCAAAACACCCGACAGCGCCTTGCGCGCCCAAAAACCCGTCAGCGCCTTGCGCGCTTATGAACCCGACAGCGCCTTGCGCGCCTAAAAACCAAAAAACAAAACATCGCAAGTGTTTTTTTTTTTTTTTTTTTTTTTTTTTTTTTTTTCAATGCGTCTCGGGAAAAAACAATGCAAGAACCGCCGTTTTGTAAAAAACAAAACCGAGGAATGTCAGGGTAAATATATATAGATCGGTCTCTCTCTCTCTTTATATATATGTGTGTATATGTGAAAGAGCGTGTTCTACCGCTGCTGGCGGAAAACCGGGGGGGGTTACTACCGGTTCGAACCCCCCTCCCCCCCTCCGGAAAACCGGGGGGGGTCACTACCGGTTCGGACCCCTCCCCCCCCCCCAGTTCATCATGAAAAGAAGAGGGGGGGTCCGGTTCGAACCCCCCCCCCCCTTCGAACTGGAAAACCGGGGGGGGGTCACTACCAGTTCGGACAGTGGTGGGGACGGTGGTGGTGGGGACAGTGGTGTGGGGATAGTGGGGATGTGGTGGAAACAGTAGGACAGTGGAGGGTACAGTGGTGGGGACAGTGGTGAAGGCGGTGGCGAGGACGGCGGTGGGACAATGGGACAGAGGTACAGTGGGGACAGTGGTAGGGACAGTGGGGACAGTGGTGGGAACAGTGGGACAGCTCAGTGGGACAGCGGAGGAGGAGTCAGTGGGACAGTGGGGACAGTGGGGATAGTCGGGCAGTAGTTGGGGCCGTGGAGAAAGTTGGGAGAGTGGAGCCGTGGTGGGAACAGTGGTGGGGACAGTGGGGACAGTGCGACAGTGGTGGTGGCACTGGTGGGGACAGTAGGGGCGGTGGTGGAACCAGTGGGGACAGTGGTGGTGAGGACAGTGGTGCTGGGAACAACAGTGGGGGATGTGGTGAGGACGGTGGTAGGGACCGGGAGTCGTTTGCTGGCGGTGAGAGAGGGGGGGTGGGGAGGGGTTCGAACCGGTAGTGACCCCCCTCTGGTTTTCGAGGGGGGGGGTTCGAACCGGTAGTGACCCCCCCCCGGTTTTCGAGGGGGAGGGGGGGGAGGGAGGGGTTAGGGGAGGAAGGGGGTTTTGCCGGGGAGGGGGGGGGGTCCAGCAGGGGGAGGGGGAGAATTTTCGGAGGGGGGGGGGGGGGGGGGGGGGGGGAGGGGGCAATTTTCCACAGTAAAGCGGCGGTGGATCACGCTCTCTCTCTCTCTCTCTCTCTCTCTCTCTCTCTCATATCTATATATTTATATATTTATATATATATATATATATAGATAGATATATAGATATATCGATATATTCATCTATTTGTAGACATATATCTCTATATGTAGACATCAATATATATATATATATATATATATATTATCATACGCACCTCTCCGAGGGAGTAGAGCTCAGAGGCGATTAATGCGCACGCGTCCGCGATTTTTCTGGGCGTTTCGCTCGGGACATCCTCGAAATTCTGAAAATCGGTGGCACCCCTCACGCAGATCGTGACGTCAGGGTCCAAAAACACATGGGAAATTCAACATTTTAACATAAAACCTTCAAAACACATGGTAATTTCAATAATTGTGACCCCGATTCTCAGTGAATGGCGGTTTCGCTTGAAAAATCCTTCCAAAATCGAGCCCCAGACCCCGCCTCGGAGCCTCCTGGGGGCCTCCTGGAACCTCCTGGGGCCTCCTGGGCCTTCTGAACCTTCTGGCACCCCAGACCCCGCCTCGGAGCCTCCTGGGGGTGTCCTGAAACCTCCTGGGGCCTCCTGGGGCCTCCTGCGGCCTCCTGGAGCCTCTTGGGGCCTCCTGAAGCCTCCTGGGGTCTCCTGGGGCCTCCTGAGGCCGCCTGGGGCCTCCTGGGGCCTCCTGGGGCTTCAGAACTACATGCACACAGAGACACAAATCACGCCCAACACATCACACGCTAGACAAACATAACACACACACACAACACCTACAACACACAAAAAGCACGCACCACACGAAGCATACATCACAACACACACACACACACACACACACACACACACACACACACACGCACAACACTCACAATCCTGGGGCCTCCTGGAGCCTCTTCTGGTATCCAAGTCGGGCCTCCTAAGGCTTCCTGGGGGCCCTGGTACACACATCGCAAGGTGTGGCAACCCCACTTGCGTTCGAGTGCGACTTCGATGTTGCATTTCACTCCTGCTTCAAACGCCCCTTCAGTTTTTTGTCTGAGCCTGGGCACACACGTGCCACGTGCCACGTGCCACTATGTATCTATTTGTATACATAGATATCTCTATCTGTAGACATATATATATATATATATATATATACATACATCCCTATCGATAGATCGATCTATGTATCTATTTGTATACATAGATATCTCTATCTGTAGACAATTATATATATACACATACATACATACACATCGCCGCCCTGAGGGACGCGCGGCACACGGGGCACCTTCTGCCCACGGCCGCTCCTGCGCCGCAGCCGGCCCTCCCGCTGCCCGAGCGCCGCGGCTGCGACGACGCCGGCCTGCCGCCGGAGCGCTGCTTCTGCTCGGGCGGCGAGGCCCCGCCGTGGCGCGCGCTCGCGGGCGGCGCGGCGGAGGCCGCCCGCCTGGCCGAGGAGCTCCTCGCCCACGTCAACCAGCGCGCGAGGCCGAAGTCGGGCACGTCCGTCTACAGGAGGAGAATGCAGAAATCGGTCAGAGCATGGGCTGGGGACGATTCTTCGATGGTTCCTTGGCGGTTGTGTGTTGAGCGTTTTTGTTGGGGGGGGGCTGTGTCTATGTCTCGCTCAAAATCCGCCTGTAGGAGGGCATTCCCGACCTCACGCGAGGCACACCCTGGTCGGCGGGGAGATCGACCTCCGCGCCTGCGAGCTGCAGGCGCTGCTGGCGCTGGAGGCGTCGCGCGAGCGCGCCGACGGGAGCGTCGCGGAGATCGTGATCACCACCTCTGATGGGCAAATCTTCCGCCACCGCTACCATAGTCATCGAGGACGGGGGAGAAGGGAGGAGGAGGAGGAGGAGGAGGAGGAGGAGGAGGAGGAGGAGGAGGAGGTCCTTTTCCTCTCTCCTCCTCCTCCTCCTCCTCCTTCTCCACCTCCTGCTCCTGTTCCTGCTCCTCCTCCTCCTCCTCCTCCTGCTCCTCCTCCTGCTCCTCTCCCTCCTACTCCTCCTCCCTCCTCCTCCTCCTCTCCTCCTCCTCTCCTCCTCCTCCTCCTCCTCCTCCTCCTCCTCCTGCTCCTCCCTCTCCTGAACATCTGGCAGCGCTGGCGGGACATGGGCCCCTCGACCTCCCCCCTGGGCCTCGTCTGGAAGGGCGTGGCGCGGCCGCCGCAGCACGGGGCCGCCTGCGAGGCCCGCGGCGAGGCCCGCGGGTGCCCCGCCGGCCGCCTGCGTGTGGCCAGCGCGGAGCAGATCACGCGGCCCCTCTCGGGGGGGGGGAAATAACACACACCAACTTACACACACACAAGCACAAGCACAAGCACAAACACACACACACACACACACACACACACACACACACGCACACACACACAAGCACAAGCACAAGCACAAGCACAAGCACAAGCACAAGCACAAGCACAAGCACAAGCACACACACACACAGACACAATGAATCGTCGACGCCCAGGAAAAGAAAATCGCCGACGCCCAGGAAAAGAAGGGAAAGCATTGCAAGATCTGGGAAGTGGGAACAAGCAGACGCGAGGAATCGTCGACCCCCCAGGGAAAGGTGGGAAGAGATGGGAAGATCTGGGAAGGGGGGGGGAGCAAGAACACACAGAGAGACGCAAGGAGTCGTCGCCCCCAGGGAAACGATTGTAAAAAACATAGGAAGATCTGGGAAGTGGGAGGGGGAAACACACACAGACGCAAGGAATCCTCGAAGCCCAGGAAAAGATGGGAAAACCTGGGAGCGTATGGGAAGCGGGAGGTGGACAAAAAAACCAGACACAAGGAATCGTCGATGCCCAGGAACATATGGGAAAATAAAGCAAGGGGGAAGACGAAAGCCCAGAAAACATGGGAAACAAAAACATGTCGAAGAGTCCTGGGATTCGTGTGCCTCTTTCTTTGTGTGTGTCCCTGGGCCCCCATGAGGTACTTCCCCCACGAGGGGTGCACGCCGGCCGGCGTGGACCCCAAGTTCTGTGCCTGCAACGCGCGCGTGAAGCACAGGCTCGCTCCGGCGGACCGCTTCTGGCTGGCGTGGCCGCGCACGGACGATGCCCCGGAGAGAAAAAGGGCACCTGCGCTCGGCGTCGCTTTCCTGGCACGGCCAGAGGGGCCACTTACCCTGCAGGGGGAGGGCGCATCCTCCTCCTCCTCCTCCTCCTCCTCCTCCTCCTCCTCCTCCTCCTCCTCCTCCTCTCCCTCCTTTTCCTCCTCCTCCTCCTCCTCCTCCTCACCCTCCTTTTCCTCCTCCTCCTCCTCCTTCTCCTCCTCCTCCTCCTCCGTTTCCTCCCTCCTCCTACTCCTCCTCATCCTCCTCCTGGGCCTCCCGCCTTGGCCTCGTTTGCCCCAGGACATGCGATACGCAGGTTACTTACTGGAAAAAGAAAAAGCTGGCATGAACATACGCTTTCGGCGCTACGCGCGGATTCTTGGATCCGCGCCGGGCCCCCCCGGCCGGCGTCTCTGGCGCCGCCCTTGGCGTGCTCCGCGCGCCAGGAAGGGGGGTCCAGCGCAGATCCTAGAAACCCGCGCGGAGCTCCAAAAGTTTATGTTTATGCCGTGCTTTCTTCTTGTTAGTTACGGTAGCTGCCTGTATCCACCTCTTCGGAGTCACGCCCCGGGATATCGGCGAGTGGTGGCTTGGGAGATCTGCCTGGTCGGCAGGTTGGCGCCTCGCCGACTCGGCGCGTCGCCAGCACGGAAGCTCCAGGTTGAAGGCCACCAGCGGGCTGAGCCAGACCAACCTGGAACGATTTGTTTGTATCCCATCCCTTCCTCACTCTTACCTCTCTGTACTGCTGCCCCCATCCGCTGAGGCATTGGAGCATCCATATTGGATACAGGACATAAAGCCCCCTATCGCTGTCATCCTCTACCTAATTACGGATCCCCTTCGGACGGACGCTTATCTGCACGAGCGAGATGGGCACGGAAAGAACGGGTACAATGCTCAACAGCAGTTCCTGTTCCTTTTGGACAGGACTCGCTGTCCGCGCAGCCGCGGCCTGTGTCCATTCGGGACAGAAGGCCGCCTGCCCAACAGCGACCGCCGTTGGTTTGGGACAACATTGGTTGTTGGGCATTGTACCCTTTTTTTCCGTACCCAGTTTGGGCGTCCAAAGCTTAGGCCCTTCGGTTCATTCCCTCCGTTCACACGGTTTGCGTTGTGCCAGAGCCCCGGTCCACGTCATCTTGCCAGGAGCCAGCAGGTGCCCGACGACAGTTCCTATCCGCCGACAGCCCTAGGGACCCGCAGAAGCCCTGTGGCACGTCGGGAAGCTCAAAGCTCGACGACGAGCGTGCCCTTCGATTGCGTATTCACAGCCCGAGATCTCTTATCGTTTTACACTCGTCAAACATATTATTTTTCAACTACGATGCCCTGCTCCCTGCTAGTCGCCTCTTCGCTGGTCAGCGATGCCGCCGAGATGATGTTGAAGTTGATGATGTTGGTAATGTTGATGATGGGGATGATGGGGATGCCGCTGATTGTGGTACTGCCGACGATGATGATCATCATGAGAATGAGTATGCTGATGCTGTTGTTGGTGATACTGATGACGGTGACGATGATTGCGGTGATGACGATGGTGGTGCTGCCGAGGTTTTAGCAGGGATTAGGGATGGTGACGGTAAGCATGACGATGATAGGGGTAATGTTGGTGATGACCATGATGATGTTGACGGTGTTGATTCTGATGTTGACGGTGTTGATGATGAGGACGATGGTTATGATGTTGATAATGCCAATGAGTATGATTATGTTGATGGTGTTGATACCACTGATGTTGTCGATCTTGGTATTATGATAGTGCTGATGAGCCTGATAACGATGATGAGAAGAAACATCACCATGCTGCTGATGATGATGATGATGATGAGGAGGAGGAGGAGGAGGAGGGGGAGGAGGTGGAGGAGGAGGAGGAAGATGATGATGACGCTTGTGCTGCTGAGTATGATGTTGGTTCGTATGATGGTGCTGATGCAGCTGGTGCCGAGGATTGTGATGATGGTTGCGATGCGGATGCTGACGTTGATGATAATCATTATGATGATGGTGATGATGACGCTGCTGATTGTGATGATTATGATGATAATGACGAGGAGGAGGAGGAGGCGGAGAATGTTGCTGCCGCTGTTGCTGCCTCTACTGCTGCTGCTGATGATACTGATGCTGAAGATGATGGTAATGCTGATGATGATGATGATGATGATGATGATGACGATGACGATGATGATGATGATGATGATGATGATGATGATGATGATGATGATGATGATGATGATGCGTGCAGCACTTCTGTGTGATAGTTGCGCCGCCAGGGTTCCTCAAATATTGCGGTGCCTCACAGTTGGCGGACGAAAGCAACCATCTACAACAGTCTGTTGCTGCACCATCTTCAGCATCGTAGTCAGCGGGTGCGAGCGGCCACTGGCTAGGCTGCAGTGCGTCGGGCGCTGGTCGACTCGCATCCTTACCAGCAGACAGGGCAGATGGGGGCGGAGCGGCTGTGTCAGGCATGGCCTCACCGCGTATGAATATTATGCGTGGTCCTGCAGCGTCTCCAAACAGTGGCCGGCTGCGTCCTCGAGCCAGCCCAGCTGCGCCACTCCGCGATGTCGACCGCCTCGCCCCTCTGCCTGCAGCGCCTTCTGGATCGGCCAGCGGCCGTGCCAGGCAGGTGCCCCCAACGATTACCTCCATCTTCTCCATGTCATCGAAGCAGCCCTCCAAGCGAACGAAGCTGATAGCCAGGTCGAGGTCGTCCTTGCTCACGTCGAGGTCGCTCAGGTCGTCTTCTGTCTGAGACTGCAGCATGTACTGCTGGACTCCTGCTTCCATGGCTCCGGCAATTCCGTTCTCGATTCTTCACGCTTCGCGTACCCCCTCAGCCCATTCGGAAACCTTGCCCACGAGAGTTGACGGAGAAAGGTGCGAAGCGACAAATGCAGTCGGACAGAGCGGGCAACCAGGGTGAAACAACATTTCTCTGGGCGCAAGAGGGTGGTTTCGGAGGGCCTCTTCTGGCCATGCCTGGGGCCCGCGTGGGGACGAGGGGAGGACGAGGAGGAGGAAGACGACGAGGACGACGACGACGACGACGACGACCACGACGACGAGGAAGAGGGGGGCACGGAGAAGGAAGACGATAAAGGGGTTTGGACGAGGACAAGGACGAGGAGGACGAGGAGGAAAGCGAGGACGAGGACAGAACCATCAGCATCGCCTCTTGGAGCCCTCTTGGGACTCTTTTGGGGGGATCTCGGGGTCATCTTCGGGCTCTGTCGGGGGGATCGTGGGGCCCTCGTGGGGGTCTCTTGGGGGTCTCCTGAGAGCCTTGGGAGGGCCTCTTAGGACCATCTTGAAACCCATCTATCGAAATGGTGGTCGTAACGTTTGCTACCCCCTATGCCACCAGCAACACCCCCTCTTGGGTTTCCTGGGTTATTGGGGCGCTCTTGGGCGCTTTGGGGGCTGTCTGGGGGCCCCTCTTGGGCCCCTCTTGGGCCACTCGTGGGCCATCTTGGGGCCACCTTGAGGCCTCAAATGCGCAGCGGAACCGTAGCGGCGGCGAGAAGGCACAGCTCATTGAGCTTCCTTTGATTTTTGCAGGATGTTCGCCCATAGGGGGGGTCCTGATGGGGGCTCCGAGAGCACTTGGAGCCGTCTTGTGGCCCTCGTCGGGGCTCTTGGAGGTATGTCGGAAGCTATATTGAACCATCGCTGGCTATCTTGAACCCTTTTGGATGCCATATTTCAGCATCGAAGGTAGTCGTGGAGCCATCTTAGGCCATCTTCGGCGCCCTGACACTTTGCGGCCCGCCTCGAAAACGCCTCCCGGAAGGGAAGAGGTTCTTGGAAACATGAAGTCCTTCGACCATCTTGGCCCAAAGGGCTATTGAGATTAGGCACTCCTTGGCCGCGAGACCCATGCTGGCGTCGGGGGAGCCGTGATGGTTATGATGATGAGGAGGAGGATGAGGACGATGAGGGGGATGAGGATGAGGACGAGGAGGATGAGGACGATGAGGACGATGATGACGATGCTGATGACGATGCTGACGACGAGGATGACGAGGATGCTGATGATGATGGTTGTGATGATGACGGTGATGATGATGATGGTGATGATAGTGGTGATGCTCATGACGATGATGATGACGATTATGATACTGATGCTAATGATGGTGCGGTTGTTGTCGGTGATGGTAATGCTTGTGCTGATGATGAGGACGGGGCTGATGATGTTGCTGCTGATGCTGATCGTGACGATGATGATGCGGATGACGATAATGATGCTGATAATAACGATGCTGGTGACGATGACGATGCGGAGGACGATGCTGATGATGATGGTGATGATGTGATGATGATGACGATGATGTTGATGATGACGATGCTCATGATGATGATGGTGCTGTTGCTGCTGCTGCTGCTGATGGTGATGCTGATGACGATGATGGTAATGATGATGATGATGCTGATGATGATGATGACGATGATGATGATGAGGAGGATGATGGTGATGCTGGTGCTGATTATGATGATGATAATGCTGATGCTGATGGCGGGGCTGATGATGTTGCTGCTGATGATGATCGTGACGAGGATGCTGCGGATAAGTATGTTGACGAGGAGATTAGGATGAGGACGGGGATGGTTCTGATGATGAGGAGGAAGAGGAAGAGGAGGAACAATGATGAGGACGGAAGAGTCGGAAACATGAGGATGGAGGATGATTTAGGAGAAGGAGAAGGAGAAGGAAAATCAGGGTTGAGGAGGAGGGGGAGGAGGAGGAGGAGGAGGAGGAGAAGGAGGAGGAGGAGGAGGAAAACAGTTGGAGGACGAGGAGGAAGAGGAAATCTGGCAGAAAGTACAGAGTAAGAAGGATGAGGAGCAGGAGGAGGAGGAGGAGGAGGAGGAGCAGGAGGAGGAGAAGGAGGAGGAGGGGGAAGGGAGGAAGGAGGAGGGAAGAGGAAGGCACAGGAGGATCGAGGAGGATGGAGGCAGGTGAGGACGCAAGAGCAGGGAAGGGGAGGGAGGGCCGAGGAGGATGGAGGATGGAGTATGAAGGGATGGAGAAAGCAGGAGAGAGCGGGAGGACTAGAACCCGTGGCAGGGCATCCAGAGGCCGCCGACACTGATGGTGCCTTCTGGGCACTGCGGCCCCGGCTGCGGCCGCCCGCCCTACTGACTCGTCCCCCCCTGCCCGGGGATGACCACCGTCCGACGGCGGCGAGATCCCGGAGCGCCAACACTCTGGCCTGGACCCCTGGAGACGATCTCACGCCAGTTTGGGGGGAACGGTGGGTCGCCTCGTCTGCTGCCACTTGCCCAGACCTGCTCAGCGTCCTTCAAGCAGGGCGGCGGCGTTGCGCCGTTTTCGGCGCCTTGGGCCCCGAGCCATTCAAAAACGGCTCGGGACGAAAGGAAAGCACCGGGGGAACGTCGTGCCCTCTGGAGCCGACTTTTGGGAAACACTACAGTAGGAGCTCGACCACAAGAAGCCTACCACAAGAAACCCGGCGAGGCCACAGGACGTCCACCGACTTTTGGTGTGGGAGCCTCACGCTTTCCGTAGCAAGAGCATGCAAAAGCACCGAAGCCCAAGAAACCCAGGGCACCCTGGAGGCAAGCCCATGCATGGGTTTTCACGCTGCACGCAAGAGTGGCCCTGTGCTGGAGTGACCTCCCTTGTGCGAGCCCGCAGTGCCCCGCAGCCCCGGCAGTGGCCTGCGCGCTTGGGGGTGGCCTCCCCGCGGCCCCCGCCCGGGGATGCCCCTTCCAGGCTAAGTGGTTCGGCTGCATGCCAGTGTGACCCTGCGCCGGAGTGACCCGCGGCCCCCGCCCGGGGATACCCCTTCCAGGCTAAGCGGTTCGGCTGCATGCCAGTGTGACCCTGCGCCAGAGTGACCTTCGGTGCGCGGCCGAAGGCTTTCGGACGTTCTCGTCGGGTCCTGCAGGTTTCCTGCCTCGGGATGCTTTCCAGCAGCGGCGCCTCGTCGAAAGCGTTCCGGAGGTGCCCGAATGGTCCCGAAAGGCCGCTGGAGACCCGAGTTATGACCCGAAAGCCGACCCTGGAGTGACCGTTGGTGCGTGGCTTTCGGGGGGCGCGAGGGGGCAAAACCCAAGCACACAGGCAGCTACTGTCGAGCAGTGGCGAAGCGTCCTGTCTTGCCTATAGCCCCACCAGGGGCTGTTCAACGCTGTTCTAAGAACCTGTTGCGGTCTGCACGAAGTCATCTTAGAACATGTCTGGCTGAGACTGCCTTGCTTTAGCACATCGGGCTCATGCTCAAAGAACACTTTTTGGGGGGTCTCAGAAAAGTTCTGGACCCTAAGAACCTCTCGTGGTAGGCCTCTAGCCATGCTGGGACGTTCGGTCCCTGCTCAGTGCTGTCGCATCGCACGCAGCCCCCGCACCAGAGGACGCCCTTGCCCACGGTCGTGCTTGCGTGCAGCCCAGGGGGCCCCGATGCCTCGGGAAGGTTCCCGCGGGTCTAATTATACAGTAGGGGCCCGACCGTAAGAAGCCTCCCGCAGGAAGCCCAACCCTGAGACCCCAGGACGTCCGTTGCTTTCTGGTGTGGGTCCGCCACGCGCAAGGGGGGGGGGGGAGGGGGGGGGCTTCTTAGAAGCACCCCTGCTTCTTAGAAGGCGCGGGCCTTATGTATAGATGTGAGGCCGGCGCCTTCTACGAAGCAGCCTCCTTCTAAGAAGCCCTCCCCCCTCCCTCCACCCCCTAGTGCGCGCCGCCAAGTGGGAACGCCTTCGGAACCCGAGAAGCCCATCGCAAAACCATCGAAACCCGAGAAACCCAGGGCACCCTGGAGGCAAGCAGGGTGCTTCTCGGCACGGGCCTCCACTGCAGCAGGCGTGGCCCGTCTCCGGCCGCGGTCCGCCCAGCGGGGAAGAGTGAGGAGAGAGGAGGGAGGAGGGGGAGGAGGGGGAGGAGGAGGAGGAGGAGGAGGAGGAGGAGGAGGAGGAGGAGGAGGAGGAGGAGGAGGAGAAGGACGATGAGGAGGAAGAGGAGGAGGAAGAGGAGGAGGAGAAGGAGGCGGTGGAGAGCAAGGGCACGCGAGTGGCCCCGAGCTCTCTTTGGAGAGCGCGGGAGGTCGGCATGCGGAGGCGCGAGACCGCCGCCGCTGGGAGCGCAGCGGCGCCAGCTCCTCCTCCTCGTCCTCTTCCTCCTCGTCCTCTTCCTCCTCGTCCTCCTCCTCCTCCTCCTCCTCCTCCTTCTCCTCCTCCTCCTCCTCCTCCTTCATGCTGGCCCTCCCCCCCCTGCCAGTCCCGCCCCCACCCCCCTGCCATGTCCCCGTCCCCCTCCTCTTCCCCTCGGGGCTGCGGCCTGCTCTGGAGGGCCGGGTCCTGGCCTCAGGGGCAGCGCCCCCGCCCAGCCCCCGGCGCCGATGGCTCCTGGCTGTTGCAAGGTTTGTGTCCGGCGGAGGTGCTCGTCGCCACGGCGCGGGCCGCGTGTTGCGAAGGAGCCGCCCTGCAATCTGGCCAGTGTCGCAAGCTTTCGGGAAGAGTGTGCGCGGCGCTGAGGCGAGAGCCACACTTCGAGAAGGAACCGCCCTCCACCCAGGAAGCTGTTGCAACCTTTCTGAGACGAATGTGTGCCTTCGGAGGTTGATAGACCTCCTGCCCTGACACGTCGATTCGCGACTTGGCCGTTTTCGGGTCGCAAGAGGCCGTCGCGGCCGTCATTCTTGCGGGTCCAGGCCCATCGGTTTTGGTCCAAGGCCGCTTTCACTGAAGGGTGGTTTGCTAAAGGGAGGCTTGTCCACCGCCGATGCATCGCTGAGGCGAGAGCCACATTCTGAGCACGGCCCACACTTCATCTTTCAGGAGGGAAGAAAACACATAGACACAGCAAAATATGGAAAAACATTGAAAACTATGAGAACATATGGGAGATAGGGTGAATCCTGTTATTTGTGTATTTTTTGTGTGTCCCAGGGCCCCTTCATCTTTCATGCTGTTGCGAACTCTAAGCTTCAGGATCATAGGTGGTCACAGGAAAATATCTGGCCCGGCCCACCGACACGTCTGGGGGTGCGACAGGGAGAAGCTGTTTATCTGAGGAAAGGGGTTTCATATGAGGACGAGAATGAGGATGAACGTGTTGATGCTGATGATGTTGACGATGAGGATGAAGATGACGACGACGACTGCGACGAGGACGCTGATGATGAAATAGGCGATGACGTCGGTGAGAACCATGATGATGACGACGATACTGATCATGATGATGCTGACGATGCGACAATGACACCGACTATGATGATGACGTTGATGATGTTGATGATGATGATGTTGATGACGACGATGCTAGTGATACTGGTGGTGATACTGAGGACACTGATAACCACGGTGATGATAATGATGATCCTGCTGATGATTTTTACAATGGATATGCTGCAGACTTCTTCAGGTGACGATGATGATGGTGATAACGATGGTGAAGGCGATGATGATGATACGCATGTTGGTGATGATGATGACGATGATGCTGATGATGCTGATGATTGTGATGATGATGATCATCATCATCACAATGATAGTGGTGAGGATGACGATCATGATGGCGCGGATAGTGGCGACGGCGATGATGATGACGACGACGCTGATTCCGATGCTGCTGATGTTGTTGGTGATGTTGATGGTGAGGATGATGTTGATGGTGATGATGCTGATGATGATGGTGATGATGATCATGATGATGATGATGATGATGATGATGATGATGATAGTGGGCAGGGTGACGATCATGATGGCGCGGATAGTGGCGACGGCGAGGATGATGACGATGATGATTCCGATGTTGCTGATGTGGTTGGTGATGTTGATGATGAGGATGATGTTGCTGGTGATGAAGGTGATGGGTTGGATGATGATGATGATGATGATGGTGATACTGTTAATTTCGGGTGCGATCGTTATGATGATTGTGAGGATGATGATGATGACGGTCAGGATGATGATGATGGTGATGATGACTATGACCACGATCATGCTTATGATTCGGAACATGATGAGGATGGTTACGATGATGTGTATGATATTGATGATGACCACGATGATGATCATGAGGATGCTAATGCTGGTGGCGAGGATGGAAACAGTCATGGTGTGGACGGCCGCGGCTGCGATGATGATGAACATTATGATGATGATGATGATGATGATGATTATGATGATGATGGTGCTGATAATGATAATGCTGCTGATGATGGTGATTCGGTTGATGTTGACGACGATACTGATGATTATGACGATGGTGATGATGGCGACGATGATGATGATGATGATGATGGTGATGATGGTGATGATGGTGGTGCGGGTGTTGATGGTGAGGATTGTTGTTGAGTATGATGTTGATGGTGATGGTGATAGTAGTAGTGATGTGGATCATGATGCTGATGATAGTGGGGATGATGCTGATGATGATGATGATGATGATGGTGAGAATGCCGATGTCGATTGTGATGATGGCGCCGTCGAAGACCATGATGACGATGCTGATGGCTGTGATGATGATGATGACGATGATGATGATAGTGCGGATGAGGCTGATGGCGATGGTGACGGAGATATTGGTGAGGATGGTGAGGATGATGATGATTCAATTGGCTGTGAGCCTGATGGGAGTGATGGAGCTGATGATGGTCATGACGCTGATCATGGTTATAAGGCTGATGTGAAGATGACAAGGATTATGGTGTGCATGATGGTGAAGGCGATTATGACAATGATGCGGATGATGATGACGATGATGATGATGGTCATGGAGCTGATGGTGAGGCTGGCGATGATGCGATGATGATGGTGATGATGCTGGTGACGGCGATGCTGCTGATGTGCATGAGGATTGTGATGCTTATGGTGATGATGCTGATGATGCTGGCGGTGATGATGATGTTGATGATGATGATGATGATGCTGATGCTGATGCTGATGGTGAGGATGACGATGATGCTGTTGCAGATTATGGCGATGCTGCAGATTATGGCGACGGCGATGGCGATGGTGATGATGCGGATTGCGATGACGATGCGGATTATGTTGATAGTATTGAGGTTGATGGTGAGGATGAGCCGGGTGATGATGATTACCACTCTGATGCTGATGATGTTGGTGGTGAGGCCGACGATGATTATGGTCATGATGCTGGTGATGGTGAGGGTGATGATGTGGATCAGGATTATGTCGTTTCTGATGGTGATGCTGATCGTGCGGGTGATTCTGATTCGGATGACTATGATGATGAGATTGATGGCGGGGGTGACTGTGACGGTGGTGTGGATGATGGCCACGGGTCTGATGATGATGTTGATGATGATGGGGACGGCGAAGATGATGGTGGTGATGCTGTTGATGGTGAGACTGATGGTGGCACTGGGGGGTAAGGATGACGATGATGATGGTGATGATGGTGATGCTGACGGCGATGATGCGCATGCTGCTGATAATGAGAGTAGTGATGATATTTGTGATGGGGATGACGATATTGGTTCTCAGGTTGTTGACGATAATGATGGTGATGATGATGCTGATGATGGTGACGGCGATGATGATGCTGATGTTGGTGAGGACGGTCGTGAGATCGGTGGTGAGGATTGACGACGTTGACTGTGATGATGATCATGGTGATGGTGATGATGATGATGGTACTTGGATGATGATGGTGATGATGTTGTAGATGCGGGTGTTGACGGTGATGGTGATGATGCTACTCGAGATGACTCGAGATGTTGGTGAGGATGGAGATGATGACGATGAGAATTAGGCGGATGATCGCGAAAGGTGATGATGCGGATGATGACGATGACGATGATTCTGTTGGGGAGGATGACGACGACGTCGATGATGATTGTGATGAGGATGATGCGGATGAGGATTGTGACGATTCTGACAATGATGCTCATGGGTAGCAGTCATGATGGAGGTGGTGATGAGGATGATGGTAATGACGAAGATGAGGGTGATGATGGCGATGCTGATCAGTATGATTATTATGAAAAGTGTGATGTGGATGGGATTGGTGATGATGCTGCTGCTGATGATGGTAATGATGACGGGTAACGGTGGTGACGGTGGTGGTGATGAGGATGATGGCAATGATGAAAATATCGATGTTGTTGATGATGATGGTGGTGTTGATATGAAGAGCTTGATAATACTGACGATGCTGATCATCATGATTGTTCTGACTATGATGATGATGATTCTGATGATGGTGGTGGTGATGGAGACTGTGATGGTGCTGATGATGCTACTGATGATGATGATGGTGATGCTGATGCTGATGCTGCTGAAAATGATGATGCTGATGCTGATGCTGATGCTGATGATGATAATGATGATGATGATTATGATGATGATGATGATGATGATGATGATGATGATGATGATGATGATGATGATGATGAGGGAGGGGTATGGGAAGGGGGATGGGTGAGGGGGCACGCTCCCCTCCTGCGGCCTCCCGCCCCCCACCCTTGCTTCCCTCCCGCCGCCGGGCCCCGCCGAGGCACCGTCAAGGCCGACGACGCGGCCAGGGAGCAGGCCAAGGCGCACGCGGTCGCGGCGCTGAACCGCCTCTTCTTCGAGGCTTGCCCCCCCCCCCCCCCATCTCCGCCTAAACCCTCAACCCTAAATCCTAAACCCTATTTTCTTTGGAAACCCTGGTTTAGGCTTCCTCCCTCGCCTCCCTCCTCCTCCCATCGTCCTTTCTTCCTTCCCCCCTGCCCCCCTCGTATTCGTCGTCGTTGTCGTCGTCGTCGCCGTCGTCTTCGTTCCGTCGTCGTCGTCGTCGTCGTCGTCGTCGTCGTCGTCGCCGTCGCCGTCGCCGTCGCCGTCGCCGTCGTCATCGCCGTCGTCGGTGTTGCGTTCGTCGTCGTCGACGTCGTCGTTCCGTCGTCGCCGACGTCGTCGTCGTCATCGCCGGCGTCATCGCCGTCGTCGTCGTCTATCCTTCGCCGTCGTCATCGCCGTCGTCGTCGGCGTCGTTGTCGACGCCGCCGCCGCCGTCGTCATCGTCGCCGTCGTCGTCGTCACCCTCTTCGTCTTCGTCCTCCTTCTCCGCTCGTCCTCGTTCGCGCAGTCGTCGCCGTCATCCTCGCCGTCCAGATGCAGCGTTTAGCGATGCCCACCAGAAGCTTGCCGCAAAGGCCGTCGCGGAACACGGACGAGGGAGGCCCGGCCACCCGTGGCCCGAGCCTGTTGAGCGCACTCTGCGCCCCCTGCTCTGCACTCGTGTCTCGACGCGTCCGTGTGTCCTCCGTTCCTCCCGTCATGTAGCCACTTGGGGTCAGGCACTTGCTGCATTAGGTGCCCACCCACTCCGCCCCAGGGCAGCAGCTCCTCGGGAGTGACAGGGCCCGCGTCGCCGTCTTCCACCTCACTGCGACACACCGTCGCCGTCCATCGCCTTCACCGTGCCGTCGTCGCCCGTTATGGCACCGTCTCCGCTCCGCCATACAGATTCGGGCAATACTTCTGCCCATACCCGCTGCAGTATGGAGTTTCGGGCTCCCTCCCTCAGAAACCCGAGGCGCTCTGGAGATGGATAACTTTGGCCGCTAGAGGCTCGCTTGTTATCCGCATCCAGTGCGACTCGGCCTTGTGGCGCCCCTTTCCACGAAAAGTCCAAGACGCACCGGATATGGGTACGGTCGGACCGAGGTATAAGATGGAGGTCGGTCCGGGGAGGGTGCCCCGATGTTCGTAGTGCCTGTTGGATGCTCTTGTGCATCCTGGGGGGGGGTGCCCTCGAATCGTCTCTTCGGTTTGGCCCACGGAGGGCCGCACATTCCTGAAGCGCGCTCTCCCGTCCCGGGTCCGGCCGTAGACATCCTGCCTGCAACCCTCGGGGGCGGAAAAGAGGGGGATGATGACTAGGGGGGGGGGATATCATGGCGGGGGCCATGATATGTCCCCAGATCCTCTGGCGCCTCCTCTTACTTCATCACGTCCCTGGCCCCCCCGCTGGGCCGCGCACATGCCGCCGGTCATGATTTGCACCCCCCCCTCTTGGACACCCCCCTCTTGGCCGCTCCCAAAACCAGAGGGCTCCGAGGGCTGACATCAGGGCGGCTGCGCGATCCGCGCACAGCAGGTGGAAGTTGTTGAATTCTGAGCGGGAATTTGTTCGGAAAACAGTGACTTTGACACATCGGCCGAAAGAGCAACAGCGACCAATGGAGCGCGCGCCCCGCCCCGCGGGAGCGCGGCCCTGTTCTCGCGCAGGGAGGCCGCCCTCGGGCCGGGCCCTCGCCCGCGCGGCGGCTGGGCGCGGCCCTCGGGCGGCGGGTCAAGGCCGCCGCCCTCGCCGCCGCGAGGGCCTGGAGCTCCAGATATATATGTGTATATATATATACACATATATATGTATATGTATATATATATATATATATATATATATATATGCGCACGTAACTGTATACGTACATACATATATGCATATAACGTAACTGTGTACATACATTCATGTATATATATATATATACACGAATATCCCTGAACATGTATATATATATATATATATATGCATGCTTGTATGAACACGTATATACACAGATGTATGTATATATCCCCTCGCGACGCCGTGCTTATATGCTATCTCCACCGAGTGTTCTCCCGTTGCCACTCGTCTTCTCCCCCCTCCCCTCGGGCTTTTACCTATGCTGATTTTGCCGCTCGCCAAGCCACGGCTCTGGCAATCGGCCAGTTCCGCCGGTCTTGATAGATGCAGCAGGCCTTTGCGAGAACGGTGGCGTATAGCCCCTCGCCGAGCTTCTGCTCCGCCGCGACTTCCGGAATTGCATTGCCCTCGCGTCTGGACGCGTCAGTGTCTCTTGACATCGCTCGGACGTGTGCATTTTCTCTTTGCGAGGGTCATCGAGGAACATGTTGGACCATCTTGCGAGCACGAAGCCGAAAAATGCACGGGGAATGGACGTCCGAGCGATGGCAAGTTCATGACGTGGACCGCCGGCGGTCTGGACCGAGTTTTTTCATCCCGTGGCCCGCTTTTCACCACGTTTTGTGTGTTTGTGGACGGCCCCGAGGCATGACGCACAAACACACACACACACGCAAACACACATCAACACCCACACAAACACACGCACCCACACACACACACACACACGCACGCACACAAGCACCCTCACGAACACACACGCACACACACACACACGCACTCACACACACAAACACAAACGTACACGCACACACAAACACACACGCACACACAAACACCAACACACACATACACACACACTAACACACGCGCACGCACACAGGTACACAAACATACACACACACACACTCACAAACGCACGCACACCCACACACACACACGCAATCACGCACACACTCACGCACACACACGCACACACACGCACACACACACACAGACACGCACGCACACACAGACACAAACACACACACACACACACGCACGCACGCACACACACACACACACACACACGCACACGCAAACACAAACACACACGCACACACACAAACACACACACACACACGCACACGCACAACACACAACACACACGCACGCCCACACAAACACACACGCACACACAAGCACATACACAAGCACACGCACACACACACACACACGCACACACACACGCACACACACACACACGCGCGCGCACACACGCACAGACAAGTACACGCACTCACACACGCAAACACTCAAACACACACACACACACACGCTAGCACACACACAAGCACACACACAATCACACACGCACACACAAGCACATACGCACACTCACAAATACACACACACGCACACACAAACACAAGCACACGCACACACACAAACACTCACACACACACACACACACATACGCTCACGCAAGCAAACGCACACACATACACACACATACACGCACAACACAAGCACACGCACACGCACACACGCGCGCACAACAACAAACACAAACGCACACACGCACACGCACACACACACACATGCGCACACAAAATCACACACGCACACGCCAGAGAGGAAGAGAGAGAGAGAGGCACAAGAAATCGTCGATCCCCTAGGAATATATATATATATATATATATATTGGAATTGGTGGGGAGCACGAGCATCCAGAAAATATATGGAAGATATGGGGAGTTCTGGGACTTGTTTGTGTGTGTCTTTACTTGTGTGTCCCTGGGCCCCTCCATTCTTCTTCCTCCATCTCCCACCCCCCTTTGTCCCCTCCCTACGCTGCCCACCCATCCCTGACCCCTCAACGCGGGGGAGGAGCAGGAGATCTTGAGGAGGAGGAGGAGCAGGAGGAGGAGGAGGAGGAGAGCTTGAGGAGGAGGAGCTTGAGGAGGAGGAGGAGGAGGAGGAGGTGGCGGAGGAAAAAGAGGGCCCCGCCTCGTCTTCTCTCCCCTTCTTCGTCTTCTTCTCCCTCCTCTTCTCATTCCTCCTGTTCTCCGTGTGCTTCTCCTTCTCCTCCTCCCCCCTGGTATCCCCGCCTCGTCCCCGGAGGGGCCACTCCCGCCCCCGCACCCGGCGGCCAGGAGATCGCCAAGGGCGGCCAGGACCCCAACGCCGCGGCCGCGGCCGCGCTGCGGAGGCTCCTGGAGGCGACCCGCACCCCGCGCAGCCTGGCCGCCTGGCCGCCGCCTCCGCCCGGCTGCCATCGGAGGCCGGAGCCCCAGGCCTCCAGGGGTCGGGCGTGCCCCCCCTACAGGAGGAGCATACGAAGATGTAGTAAAGCATCGTCGGGGGACGGTTTTGTCGTTTTTTTTGTTGTTCACCTTTTTGGCGTATTTGTTAGGCTTTTGTCTCTATAGTCTCGTCAAAAATCCCCCTGTATGGGGTAGGGGGGCATGCCCGACCTAACTCCAGGTTTAAGTCGGGAGCGTCCCTCTACAGGAGAAACATTCAAGAACAGTCAACAGATCGCCCGGGGACGATTTTTACGTGTTTCTGATTTTCTTTACAGTGGCGAAGCGTCCTGGTTTGCCTATAGGCCCATCAAATAATGTTCAAATGACGTTTTGTGGTCTGCACAACTTGTGCTTAGAGCACTTCTGGACGGGGCTGTCTTGTTTTAAGGCATCGGATGTGTGCTCTAAGAAAATGGGTTTGGTTCTTGGAACACTTTGGGGTGTTAAGAACATGTCGTGGTAGGCCTACAGGAATGCCGGGACGGTCGGCCCCTGCTCAAATCTGGCCGCCGCCTCCTGTCGTTTGCCATGAAGTTGTGCGTATCCCTCTACAGGAGGAATACTCAAGAGTAGTAAACAAATAGTCTGGCTGGAGACGATTTGTTGAGTCTTTTTTCATAATTACTTGTGATGTTCTAAACTATTTTTATTTCTCGTCCAGAATCCGCCTGTAGGAGGACACGCTCGACCTAAGTCTGCCATCGGAGTCTGGAGCTCCAGGGGCCCGAGCCTCGAGTCGAAGAAAAAAAACATAACATCCTAAATATGAACTTTTGGCGCTCCGCGCGGGTTTCTTGAATCCGCGCCGGGCGGTCTCCAGAAGAAGGGGCCTCGCCTTCGGCGCCGCCTCCTCGCGCTGGGGGCGGGAGGCCCGTGGAAGGCGGCGGAAGTCATCCAGTTAGGCCTCCCGGATTGGAAGGAGAAAACGCCGTGAGCACGAGCGTTTGGCGCTCTGCGCGGATTTTTTGGATCCGCGCAGGGGCCGCCCCGGCGGTGCCTCCAGCGCCGCCCCTGGCGTGCTCCGTGCGCCAGGGAGCGGGGTCCAGGCCAGATCCAAGAGATCCGCGCGGAGCGCCAACAGCTTATGTGTATGGCGTGCTTTCTGTTCTTGAAAGGTACCCATACTGCTACCCCTCCTTCGTCTTCCCCTTTCTTGGGCCTCCTGGGGGGCCCTCGTCGCCGCCGCTGGATTCGCGTCGAAATGCTGGTCAGAGCGCAGCCGGGGAGAGCTCGGGGGAGTAGCGGTATCGGTACTTGTTGGTTTCGCCAGAGATGATTCAGTGTTTGAGGGATCTCAGCCGCGCGCAGAGGGGGGCAGGGGAGGGGGGGAAGGCTTCTTAGAAGCACCCCTGATTCTTGGAATGTGCGGGCCTGATCTACAGATGTAAGGCCCGCGCCTCCTCAGAAGCAGCCTCCTCCGAAGAAGCCGTTCCCCTCCCCCCCCCATGTGCGCGCCACCAAGGAGCGGAGGGGAGGATGTGCGATGGGAAGGGACTGAAGAGCAGAAGACTGCGCAAACGTAAACATTCGGACGCACGCGCGATATAGCTTGCACCACATATATTGCTCCACATTGGTTGCGCCACGCATGCTGCTAAGAGCACACTGTTTGGGGTGCACGCTGACTAACATAATTATGTTGAAAGAAGCCTTGCCTCCATCCATGTAGCTGCTGTAAAGTTCCCGGACGATTGCGCGCGGCGCTGCAGCGAGAGTCCCATGTTGAAAGGGCCCCCCGCCGTTCGTGTAGCTGCTGGAAGGCTCCCCGAACAGTCCATACTACACAGGGTTTGTCTGGTCCCTGCGGACTTTAATGGGTGTGTCGAGGATTCGCCCCGTGGCCGCCGATGCCCGCTCGTCGCCGCTCGTGGTCGAAACCTGATGAATAATATTGTTTGCGAATACTGTCCTCGCTCTGGCGGGGCCTCCCTGGAGCGGTGGGAGGGGCACGAAACCTGATAAATAATATGCTTTGCGAATACTGTCCTCGCTCTGGCGGGGCCTCCCTGGGGCGCTGGGAGGGGCACGAAACCTGATAAATAATATGGTTTGCGAATACTGTCCTCGCTCTGGCGGGGCCTCCCTGGAGCGGTGGGAGGGGCACGAAACCTGATACATAATATGGTTTGCGAATACTGTCCTCGCTCTGGCGGGGCCTCCCTGGAGCGCTGGGAGGGGCGCGAAACCTGATACATAATATGGTTTGCGAATACTGTCCTCGCTCTGGCGGGGCCTCCCTGGAGGGGTGGGAGGGGCACGAAACCGGAT
This sequence comes from Prorocentrum cordatum, assembly GCA_963575745.1. NCBI lineage: Eukaryota > Dinophyceae > Prorocentrales > Prorocentraceae > Prorocentrum > Prorocentrum cordatum. The sequence goes on from CAUYUJ010017896.1 coordinate 151,648, forward strand.
AAATAATATTGTTCGCGAATACTGTCCTCGCTCTGGCGGGGCCTCCCTGGAGCGGTAGGAATAGGAAGAGGGAGCGAGCGTGGTAGGTAGGTATTGTATGGTATTGTATCGTGTGGTAGCTATGCTGTGATGGTGTATGTATGGTTTCCTAGGTGTGGTATGGTAGGTACGGTGGTCTGCTATAGTATGGTCTGGTATTGTATTGTATGGTATAGTATGGTATGGTAGGAGTAGGAAGAGGGAGCGGTATTGTATGGTATGGTATAGTATGGTATGGTAGGAATAGGAAGAGGGAGCGGGAGGTGGGAAGGTGGGAAGGTGGGAAGGTGGGAAGGAGAGGGTGTCCTGGGAAAATAAGAACCCCACTCAGGATGCGGGGAATAAACCCGCCCGAGTGCAGACTTAACGGTGCAGGAGGTGTAAACCTCTCAACCCGCTTGCCCCCTCGCTTGCCGCGACCTTCCCCAGCCCGCCTCCCGGGCGGCTGCCCTCTTCCCCGCCCCAGAGGGAGGAGGAAGAGAGGAGGGGCCGGAGGATCAGAGCAGGAGAGGACGAGGGCAAAAAGAGGAGCAGGAGGAGGAGGAGGAGGAAGAGGACCATTGCAAACCAACACATCAACGAAGCTGCAATACACTCTCCCTCAAAGATCCCTCTTTCGTAAGCCCCGCGCAGGGGCTTACGAAGAGGGATCTTGGAGGGAGAGTGTATTGCAGCTTCGTTGATGGGTGTTGGGTTTGCAATGGTCCTCTTCCTCCTCCTCCTCCTCCTGCTCCTCTTTTTCCTCGTCCTTCTCCTGCTCCTGATCCTCCGGCCCCCTCCTCTCTTCTCCTCCCTCTGGGGCCGGGGGGAGAGGGCAGCCCCCGGGAGGCGAGGCTGGGGAAGGTCGGCGGCAAGCGAGGGGCAAGCGGGTTGAGAGGTTTACACCTCCTGCACCGTTAAGTCTGCACTCGGGCGGGTTTATTCCCCACATCCTGAGTGGGGTTCTTGTTTTCCCAGGACACCCTCTCCTTCCCACCTTCCCACCTTCCCACCTTCCCACCTCCCGCTCCCTCTTCCTATTCCTACCATACCATACTATACCATACCATACAATACCGCACCCTCTTCCTACTCCTACCATACCATACTATACCATACCATACAATACCATACCATACTATAGCAGACCACCGTACCTACCATACCACACCTAGGAAACCATACATACACCATCACCGCATACCTACCACACGATACAATACCATACAATACCTACCTACCACGCTCGCTCCCTCTTCCTATTCCTACCGCTCCAGGGAGGCCCCGCCAGAGCGAGGACAGTATTCGCGAACCATATTATGTATCAGGTTTCGTGCCCCTCCCACCCCTCCAGGGAGGCCCCGCCAGAGCGAGGACAGTATTCGCAAACCATATTATTTATCATGTTTCGTGCCCCTCCCAGCGCTCCAGGGAGGCCCGGCCAGAGCGAGGACAGCATTCGCAAACCATATTATTTATCAGGTTTCGTGCCCCTCCCACCGCTCCAGGGAGGCCCCGCCAGAGCGAGGACAGCATTCGCAAACCATCTTATTCATCAGGTTTCGTGCCCCTCCCACCGCTCCAGGGAGGCCCCGCCTGAGCGAGGACAGTATTTGCAAACCATATTATTTATCAGGTTTCGTGCCCCTCCCACCCCTCCAGGAGGCCCCGCCTGAGAGAGGACAGTATTCGCAAACAATATTACTTATCAGGTTTCGTAGCCCCTCCCCTCCCTCCCAGCGCTCCAAGGAGGCCCCGCAAGAGCGAGTGAGGGCAGCATTGCAAACCATATTATTCATCAGGTTTCGTGCCCCTCCCACCCCTCCAGGGAGGCCCTGCCAGAGCGAGGACAGTATTCGCAAACCATATTATGTATTAGGTGTCGTGCCCCTCCCAGCGCTCCAGGGAGGTCCCGCCAGAGCGAGGACAGTATTCGCAAACCATATTATGTATCAGGTTTCGTCCCCCTTCCCACCGCTCCAGGGAGGCCCCGCCTGAGCGAGGACAGTATTCGCAAACCATATTATGTATTAGGTTTCGTGCCCCTCCCACCCCTCCAGGGAGGCCCCGCCAGAGCGAGGACAGTATTCGCAAACCATATTATTTATCAGGTTTCGTGCCCCTCCCACCGCTCCAGGGAGGCCCCGCCTGAGCGAGGACAGTATTCGCAAACCATATTATTTATCAGGTTTCGTGCCCCTCCCACCCCTCCAGGGAGGCCCCGCCAGAGCGAGGACAGTATTCGCGAACCTTCTGCGTGGCCCGCCCGCACTGCGCGCGCGAAGGCCCCCGCTCTTGTGCTGTCGTTCCGATTTGCACTATCTTGGCCGCGTCGTGTACGCGAGGTGTTCCCCAAAACATTTGCCTGCACATCGCCATCGCCAATTGCAGTCTTCGTCGCCCCCGTCACCCGGCCATCCTCGTCGACCCCTCCCCCCGCACCTCCGCCTCTTCCTCTTCCTCCTGACTAAGCCCGCGCCATATTAAAACGCCCATGTGGGGAACTCCGTTAGCATAATTGTTTTCGTGGCGCCAAAACGCTACAGCCTAGTTGCTAGAGTCCGCCTAACGCAAGGGGAGGGGGAGGTGGAGGTGGAAAAGGAGGGAGAGGAACATGTTTCAAACGAAGAGGCGAAGAGCATGCGGTTGTGGGGTCGGAATGAGGAGCAGCGGGGGGGTGGGCAGGACGATGAGGAGGACGAGGAGGAGGAGGAGGAAGATACGATCGGAGAAGAGGGGTAACAACCAGAGAAAACAACGGAAAGCAGGAGGACAATTAATGAGGAGGAGCAGTGGGAAGGACGAGGCAGTTAATTAGGGAGGAGGTTGGAAGAGATGGGATGATTAGGATTCGTATGTTGTGTTGGTGTGAATGTGGACGTGGGGGATGGGAATTCGGATGTGGATGATGATGATGCTACTGATGATGCTGATGATGGTTCTGGTGTTGATTACGAGGGTACCGCTGACTATAATAATGCGGATGCTGATGTTGGTGATGATGCTGTTGTTGATCATGATGATGCTGGTGCAGATGATGACCGTTATGATAATGGTAGTGGTGGTGGTGGCTGTGACGACGATGAATAGTTTGTACATGATTATGCAGATGAACTATGGTCATGTGGATGGTGATTGTAATGCGTGCGATTCTGAGGTTGTCGTTGGTCATGGTAGCGGGGAGGCTGCTGCTGTTGATGATGACGATGCGGTTGATGACGGTGATGATGATGATGACGATGATGATGATGATGATGATGATGCTGATGATGATGATGATGATGATGATGATGATGATGATGATGATGATGATGATGGCGATATTGATATTGAAGACGACGGTAATTTGAATGACGATGCTGACCTTGATGTTGATGATGATGATGCTGACGCGGAGGCCGACGTTGATGTTTAATCGGATGAGGATGACAGTGGTGATAAGAGGAGGACGAGGAGATGGAGGAGGAGGCAGAGGTTTGGTGGATGAGGAGGAGGCGGAGGAGAGCGGGCAGAGGAGGAGGAGAAGGGCCAGTGCAAAACCAACACGCATCAACTACGTCGCACAACATCATCCCTCCATGTTTCCACTTCCTGGACCCCTACAAGAACCTAACTTTCTGGTGGGCAGTGCCCCATTGAAGACAGACAAAGGTCTGAGAATTGTCACTCGTGCCCTGGGACCTCAGTGCCGCGAATTAACGTGATTGCTGCGTTCTGATTATACTAAACAGTAGCAGAACAGCATTGCTGGGACTTCAACACAACGAATGAACGTGACTGTTGCGTCCTGACAATCCTCCGCCGTGCCAGAAGGCAGTCCCTGGAACTTCAACCTTACGAGCCCTTGACAGTGTTGCGAGCGTTTAAGACTAATGTGCGCGGCGATGAAGCGGAGCCAACTGTTGAAAACCAGCCGCCAAAACCAGACGCCCTCCATGTTTGAAGCTGCTGCGAAGTTTAATGCGGATGTGCGTGGCGCCAAGGCGACAGCCACATTTCGAAAACCAGCCGCACTCCATCTTCAAGCCGGTTGCAAGCTTTGGAGACGAATGAGCGCGGTGCTAAGGTGAGAACAATATTGTGAAAATTTGCCGCCCTGCATCGTTGAAGCTGCTGCAAATTTCAAGCTTCAGAATTATGATTGGTTCAAGGAGTTTCACGCGAAACGCCTGGCCCGTCCTACCAACACGTCTGGGGGATTGGCAGGGTGGAGCTGTGTACAAAGACGAAGCATGGAGGAGGAGGAGGAGGAGGAGGAGGAGGAGGAGGAGGACGACGAGGAGGAGGAGGAGAAGGAGGAGGAGGAGAAGGATGAGATGGAGGAGGAGGAGGAGGAGGAGGAGGAGGAGGAGGAGGAGGAGGAGGAAGGGCTTGTGGAGGAGGAGCGAGGAGGAGGAGGAGGAGGAGGAGGCCCCACCCTCGAAGCACCGCAGGCGCCGGCGCCGCGCCCGCGGACGCCCCCCGAGATCACCGAGGTCGGCGAGGAGGCGGCGCGCGGGGGCGCCGGCGGCACGGTTGCATACCTCCGAGGGGGAGGGGGTTGGGAGGAGGAAGGAAGGAGGGCGGGAGCGGGGAACGGAGGCGGGAGGGAAGAGGAAGTAGCTTGAGGAGGGAGGATGGGGGGGAGGAGGAGGACCAGTGTAAACCCAAGGCTCCTCAACGATCTCCCTCTTCGTAGGCCCCATGCAAGGTTCACTTCAACTGAGGGACGCGCCCCGTTGGTAGGCATCCGTATGAAAATCTTGAACCGTGCCCAAACACCATCTAGAGGACGTCAACGTCACGAGTCAACCTGACAGCTGCGTCTTGACGATCCTGAACCGTACCAGAGCACCATGCTCGGGGCTTCAACACCGTGAATCAACGTGAACGTCGCGCCCTGACAACCCTGAACCGCTCGGAAACACAATTGTTGGAAGATTAAGCATGAGAATCAGCGTAAGTCCTGATTAATTCACTTTCGAAACAAATGACGAATGTGCGCGGCGCTCAGGCGAGAGCCACATTTTGAAAACGAGCCGCCCTTCAATTCCTGAAGCTCCTGCAATCAGGTAAGACGAATGTGCGCGGCGCTAAGGCGACAGCCGCATTTTGACACCCACCCGCCCTCAATCCGTGAAGCGCTTGCAATATTTTAAGACGAATGGGCACGGCGCGAAAGCGATAGCCATATTTTGAACACCACCACCCGCCCTCAATCCGTCATACCCCTGCATATGTTTAAGACGAGTGTGCGCCGCGCTAAAGCGAGAACCACATTTTGGAAACAACCCGCCCTCAATCCATGAAGCTCTTGCATATGGTTAAAACGAGTGTGTGTGTGTGCGGCGCTGAGGCAAAGGGCCACATTTAAGAAACAACACGCCCTGAATCCGTGAAGCTCTTGCAGTTTGTCAAGACGAGAATGTGCACGGCGCTCCGGCGATAGCTACATGTTGAGAAAACAGCCAGCCTTCAATCCACGAAGTGCTTGCCATTTGGAACAACGAGTCTGCGTGGCGAAACGCCTGGCTCGCCCTTCCGACCGGCCTCGGGGTGCGACAGGGGGGAGTTGTTCGGAGAAAGATGGAATGGAGGGAGGAGGAGGAGAAGGAGGGAGGAGGGAGGAAAGAGGAGGAGGGAGGAGGAGGGAGGAGGGAGAAAACTAGGAGGAGGAGGAGGGAGGAGGAGGGAGAAGGGAGGAAAGAACAGCGAGGAGGAAGGAGGGAGGCAGGAGGAGCACGAGGCGGAGGAGGGCGGCAGGAGGGAGGAGGTAGGAGGGAGGAGGAGGGAGGCAGAGTGAGGAAGAGGAGGAGGAGGCGGAAGGAGGAGGAGGAGGAGGAGGCGGGGAACCTTCGTGCTCGAGCTGCTCGCCTCCCCGCGGCGCTCGTGCCAGCAGCGGTGCAGCGGGCGGGGCGGTGGCCCCCCCACAGGCTGGAGCCGGCGGCGCTGCCTCCGCGGCGCGGCCGCCGGCTCCCCTGCTGCGGCGCCCCAAGGAGGCGGCCGGGGGGAGGGAAGGGAGGACGAAGCGAGGGAGGGGGGAGGGAGGGAGTGAGGAGGGAGGGGGGAGGAGGGAGGGAGGGAGGGAGGGAGGGAGGGGGAGGAAGGGGACGGGGGGAGGGGGGGGGGAGGAGAATTATTTAGGGAGGCAGGAGGAGGAAGGCAGGAGGAGGAGGAAGGGAGGGGAGGGGGGAGGGAAGGAGGGAGGGAGGCAGGGAGAGGGAGGAGTGATTGGAGGAGGAGGAGGAGGAGGAGGAGGAACCTTTGTCCCCGGCTGTCTTCGCGGTCGGTCAGCGGGGGGCCCTGGAGCAGCTTCTACGCGGACTGCAGCAGCTAGACGCTGAAGCTCGGCTTTCCTCGTATCGCGGCGATACGTAACTGATTGTGACGGCCAACCTGAGAGTTTGCACCCTGGGCGCGCTGGCTCGAGTTGAACGCTCGCAAGACTGGTGTGTGGCCTCCGCGCGGAATCCAGACAGTCCAAAAAGAGTTCGCGGCCCTATGGGGCGTGCTATGTTTGTGGACTTGGCTAGCACGTTGGCCGAATGTTTTTGTTCCAGATGTCCCTGAACGCTGTTCGCCTCGGCAGTCGGCAACTGAAGTCTACGGCTTTGGCGTGATGCGACGCACACGCACGCGGATGTTAGGGGCACTTTCTGGTGTCGCTGTTTGTGCGGCTGGTGACTTCGAACCAAAATCTCTGAGCAGTATGGCATGGGGCATGGCACGTCTGGAGGCGACGCAACATCCTCGCTGATCGAGATATCCAAGCAATACCAGCATCGCATGCAAACCCGAACGACAGAGGCGCATGCAAACCTCGCTTGGGCGTATGCGAAGTTCGGCTTCAATGACGACGGCCTGGTGTGTGGCATTGCAGCAGACATGGCTCGCAGGTCTGGTGACATATCATCTCGAGGACTGTCTGATGCCGTTCGCGTTCTCTACGCTTGTGCTAGGGCGGCATCTTCCACGATCCGCAAATTGCTCTGCATCTTCGCAAGTGCACGCTTCGGAGTTTGCAGAGAGAGTGACCCAATGGAGCATAGGTGCACTGTTTGCTGTTATTTCGATGCGGCCTCGTCATGGTCGTTTGGTCGGCCTTCCCGAGTCGCTGGAGACAGTCGCTGCCGAGCGAGGAATCGAAGATGCAGAAATTGATCGTGACCTTTTGCATCCTGTCTCTTGGTTGCAAGATGTCTACAGGCCTTTGCAGATATTTGATTGACCGCGTGTGGAGGAGGAGGTGACTACCACTTCCAAAGGTCGGCCAGATTGGCTACAGGAGTAGCTCAGGTGATTGATCGCGATCACTTGGCAGACTCGCGGCCGCCACATGCAGAAAGTTCCCGATCCCACGCTTACCTTTTCGAGTTGCTCCTTCTGTTCCTCTTCTCCTTCTGTATTGCATGGCGTTGTGGACCGTATGAGGGGCTTGCGTACAGCGGCTTCTGAGTTGGCCACGTACTGATTGTGACGACGCGCTAAGAGGGTTTGATTTACCGTCACGCTCCGCGACCAACATACGGAGGCGCTGGCCGACATATCAGCCAATTTCCACCATATTGGAAATGTGGTGGTCGGCGTTTTGGGGAAAGGCGCCGAATTCAGCCAGAGTCGGGGCGGGGTCAACAAACAAGTTGGACGGAGCTTCGTCAGAAGACCCTGTCATGAGGAGGTCGTAACAGCAGGTGTCGTAAGTTTTTGGCGTCTGGAGGCTCGTGTCGGGAAAGTACAACATCCCCAGAGCGAAATGCTCATAACAGTGATGTCGACGACGACGATGATGCTGATAATGGTGCTGATGCTGATGCTGATGATGATGATTATTATAATGGCTATGTTCATGATTATGATGACGATCTTGATCATGACATGATGATTAAGGGGACGAAGAGGACGGTTATCGCGAGTAGTGATTAGGGGAAGGTGCGGTTGCCCGAGGCTCTACTTGTGCGTGGGCGCCAGGGACAGGGGACGGCGGGAGGAGAGAGGGCCGGCGAGTGGTAGGCAGGGAGCGGCAGAGGGAGGCCAAGGGGAGAAGAGGATGAGGAAATTAAGGATGGGCGGGAGGGAGCGGCATAAGGAATCGGTCATGCGCGGAGGGGGGAGGGGGAGGGGAGGAGGCTTCTTAGGACCACCCCTGCTTCTTGGAAGGCGCGGGCCTTATCTGTAGATGTGGGGCTGGCGCCTTCCAAGAAGCGGCCTGCTTCTCGGAAGCCTTCCCCGCTCCCCCATACCCCCTGGTGCGCGCCGCCATAGGAAGGGGGAGGGGGGTGGCGGCGAGGTGCGGAGGGGAGGGAGGGGGCGTGGGGTGGTAACTGGGGGAAGGGGCAGGAAGGGGGGCCGGGGGAGGGGCGACGACGACGACGACGACGACGACGACGACGACGACGACGACGATGCGATGGGCGCGAGTGGGGAGAGGCCCAAACCGCCACCGACCCGATTTTTTAGAGTCGCCGGTCCCAGAGCTCGCGACCCCATCCCCAGGGCCCGCTCGCACCCTGGGTTCTCTGGATCGTCCCGGGGCCCAGACGCGACTCCTGGGAGCGTTTGGTTTTCGAGTCGCCAGGGGTCTCGTCGGGCGGTGAGGGTCGCTGTCCGGGGGAGGGGGGGGGGGGCAACGTGCCTGACAGGTGCCCTCTTGTCCTCGCCTCCTGGGGTTGCGGCGGGGCGGGGGCGCACAGCGATGTCGGCCACGCGCAGAGGGGGGTAGGGGGAGGGGGGAAGGCTTCTTAGAAGCACCCCTGCTTCTTAGAAGGCTCGGGCCTTCTCCATTATGTAAGGCCCGCGCCCTCTAAGGAGCAGGCTCCTTCTAAGAAGCCTTCCCCCCTCTCGCTACCCCCTTCTGCGCGCCGCCAACGATGAGTTCTGTCACGCTCTCGCCGCGTGCTCCTGCATTTTTCTGAACCGCTTTTGGAGGACGCCGATTCTCCGCGGACACCGATCCAGGCCTATCCTGAGCTCAGGATGGGTGGATACGTCCTCCTGGCGGGGGTCCAGAGAGGCGTATGCCGCTCTTGTTGCCAGCGTTGGCGGGGCCAGGACCGTTGTATGCAGATAGCTGGTTCCCCCAGATCCTTCCTCGATTGCCCCTACACCCCTCCTTGCCTTCCTTCCCTCCGCCCCTCCTTCGCTTGATCTCCGCTGCCTTCCCTCCCCTCCTTCAGCTCCCCTTTTTACTCCTTTCCACTATCTTGTTCTTCCTCATCCTGCTCCCCCTAGTTTCTCTCATTTTCGGCGCGCCTTTACCACATGTATGGCGCAGTGCGCGTGTATGTTCAACCAAGAGAGGAAGAACCCCCCGGACCCGAGAATCGGCGCTAGCGTTTACTAAACAGCCTTGCCCTGTTCGATTCCTTCTTTGAGTGCATTTACTAAACGCGGGATTGGTATGGGGGTGGATGTTCTGCCCTCTATTTAAGGGAGCGGGGGGGGAGGCGGGGCCAGTGGTGAAGGAGGAGGACAGGGAGGAGGCGCAGAAGGACGAGGAGGAGGCCAAGCACCTTCTTGGCACCCCTCGGTTCCAGGCGGGCCAGCCTTAAGTCGGGCCTGCTCCTCTACAAGGGGAATGTTCAAAAATAGTCAAAAAATAGTCTGGGGACTATCGTTTGAGCATTTTTTGACCATGTTGGAGTATTTTTTGAATATGTTTTATTTTTTAGTCTAAAATCCCCTGTCGGGGGACACGCCCGACTTCAGGCTGGCCAGAGACTGCGGGACCCGCTCCATCACCTCCGAAGCAGGATGACCGAGCGCGCGCCGGCCGGCTCAGAAATCAGAGGACCTGCGCGGCCAGCTCCGGTGCCCGCGCTGGGCAAGCGACCGTTTTCGCCTGGCCGCCTGGCCGTCTCGTCCTGCCCAGCACCCAGCTGCTCTCCGACGCCTCCGAGCGCCGTGCCGGCGGCGCAGCTGCCCAGGGGCTGCTGGCTGCTGCGCTTCTGCGGTCGCCGCTGCACGGCGCCCCGCGGCAACCACTCCCGAGCAGGCTGGCACACGGGCGCTCTGCCGACGGCCTTCCGCGCTGTGCAGCCGTGGCCTCTCCTGTCCCGGCCTCTGCCGTCCAGGCGCGGTGGGCCACGGCGGCCGTGCCGATGCCGAGCGGCTCAGGATTCTCCGAATCGTGCCGCTGAGCGTCCAAGTAAGGTGTGCAACGACGAATGCAGCCTTCCGGCCTTCAGCTCCAATAGCCACTCTCTCTCTCTCTGGTTGTCCCCCTTGCCCATCCCTCCCTCCCTCCCTCAGTCTCCACCTCCATGTTGCTTTGGTTGTTCTCTCTCTCTCTCTCTTTCTCGCTCGCTCGCTCTTCCTTTTCAGTTGTCCCACCTGGCCATCGCAGATGTCCTGCGTCTTCCTTTCAGAGGTGCTGGGCCGTGTTCGCCGTCCAAGCCCAGCGATTCGCGTTGGAAATTGAGGCTACCGCTTCGTTGCTTCTCTTTTTGTCAGTGGAGGTGCATGTGCGTATTCTGCATCATGGACTCGCGATCTTCAGAACAGTTGCGCTACTGCTGCGTGCAGTGGACGGAGGCGGGACTCTGAGGTTGGAGGCGGGTGAGGAGGAAGGAGGGGCGTGCGCTTCTGCAGTGTCCAAGCTCGTCGTTCGACGCCGAGGCCGTCTCGCCTGACGAGGCGGACGAGGATCCTGCCGCGTGGCAGCGGACTCTCCTGGGGACTGCTCTTGGGCGTGCGTTGACGGAAAGCGTTGTCCTTTCCCGCGCCCGCCCGAACACCTCTCATCTACGCCCGAACAAGGGCCTACCTGCATAGAGTCGAGCATTTGATTCGGAGACCTCTTCCCGAAAGGCTGGGTCGGCGTTTCTCAACCAGCTTGCCGGAACGCTGGCTCAGTTTCTTGAGCACGTTCGCCCCTCCAGCGCGAGCGGGAGGAATTGGCCCAGGCTTGTTGATGCTGAGACAAAGCATCAGCTGGCATGGGCTCCAGATTCTGTGCCTAAGAGAAGCAAGGACCCGGGCTGGACCCTGGGCGCTTTTCTTGGAGCTTCTTGTTGCGTAGGCTGCTCTCGTGTATCTGGGCCCGGGCTATGTATTGTTTTCGGCGGCGAGCGAGGGGGGGGGGGAAGTGAGAAGGAGAAGGCCTTCTCTCAGAACGTGCGGAAGTCTCCCAGCCTTCCCCCGAAGACAGACAAAACATCTCTCGGATGGCGCGAGGGCTTCTGAGAAGTCCCGCCGCCTTCTGAGAAGGCCTTCTCCTTCTCATCTCCCCCCCCTCGCACGCCGCGGATGTTTCAGACAACGCCTCGCGTGAAGTCCAGGGGTGGACCTGAACGCTGTTTGGGCGATCTCGTGGGCAGTTGCCGCTTCGACCTCGTTTCGCGGCCAAGGGCGCACCGAAGACGAGACGAGGGACCACGAAAACGGAGCGCGACAACGAAGCACAGCGCCTGGGTCGTGCCCTGGTGGAGCCCCTGCTCTTAGCCTGGACTGCTCTTCCTGGCGGGCGTGCAGGGCGAGCCGCCGCCGCCGCGGGCGAGGGCCGCGGGCGAGGGCCGCGGCGGCGCACGCGCGGCGGCGGCAGGCAGGCGGGCAGGGCAGGCCCCCGGGCGGCAGGCGGCGGGAGCGGCAGCAGGCGTGGTGCCGGCACCGGCGTGTCCGGCGGCGGCGGCGGCGCAGGCACTGCATCGGGGGCGGCAAAGAGGGGGGTGATGACTAGGGGGGGGGGGATATCATGGCGGGGGCCATGGTGTCTCCCCAGGTCTCATGGCGCCTCTTCTCGTTTCATCACGTCCCTGGCCCCCCCGCTGGGCCGCGCACATGCCGCCGGCCACGATTTGCACCCCCCCCTCTTGGACACCCCCCTCTTGGCCGCTCCCAGGGTGAGCGCGCAGAGCGAGTGGGAGGGCCTGTTCTTGTTATTATTGGGCTGGCCTCCGGCCAGGGCCGCCGATCCGGGGGGGCTCCGGAAGTGGAGTTTATACCCCCCTGTCCCCGGGTACCGAAAAACATCGGAAACGACGTCGGAAATATCCCCGTGTACCGAAAAGCGTCGGAAATGACGTCGGAAATAACGTGCCCCCCCCCCCCCCCCCCCTGCAGAGCGAAGCTTGAGCGAGCTCAAGTCCACGCCCTCAGAAACTCACACGCCGGATCGGCGGATTTTCTGATGGATCGTGTTTCGCGCTTCGGTCTTGTCTTGGCAGGAGGAGGCCCCGCCGCCTTCTGATGGGGGCCTTCGCCTGCTCACTCCCCCCCCCCCGTTACCCCGCCCCCGCTCCTGGCCTTCTGGGAGGCCTGCCTGGGCCTGCCCTGAGGTCAGCAAACAGATTCATCAGAAGGCGCGAGGGCTTCTGAGAAGCCCCGCCGCCTTCTCACTCCCCCCCCCCTCGCTCGCCGCCGATCATCCTGCCTCCTGCTCTCCACTCTTCCCCATCGCAATCTGCCCCTCTTCCCTTCCTCCTGCTGCTGCTCCTGTTATCAGCAACGGGAGCAGGAGCGGGAGGAAGGGAGGAGGGGCAGGCTACAATGGGGGAAGACGAGCAGGTATTTGGTATGCGATCGCGCCGCATATCGCCGATACACCGGCGATGCACGGGCGATGCATCGGCGACGTTGGCGATGCATCGGCGACGTCGACGTGAAGCAAATCGGGCTCCATGTCGAGCCGCAACGGCGTTGCGTCGGCGATGTGGCGCAATCCTCCGACCCCATACATTCCGACCCTATCCAGGAGGCCTGTAGGTATGGTCCCGTAACAGGACCAGGAGCAGGAGGAAAGGAAGAGGGGCAGACTAGAACAGGGAGGACGGGGGAAAAGGAGGCACGACGATCGGCTGCGAGCGAGGGGGGTGAAGTGAGAAGGAGAAGGCCCTCTCAGAAGGCGGCGGGGCTTCTCAGAAGCCCTCGCGCCTTCTGGTCGATTTTTGCTGACTTTAGAGAAGGCTTAGGAGGGATTCTCAGAAGGTCAGGGGACTTCCGAGCCTTCTGAGAAGGCGGCCCTTTCTCACTTCCCCCCGGGCTCACCGCCGAGGAGAGGAAGCGGGGAAGACCACGACAGGAGAGACGGGGGAGAAGGAGGCAGGATGAGCAAGCGGATGTAGGAACGGGCGTCTGGTGCAGGCCGGCGAGACTTGACTTGGGGTTGTCGTGAGTTGTTACCAGACGTGTCTGTCTACGGTGCTCGGAGACATTGGCTTTGGGCTCGACGCTTGCCCTATATCGATTTGCCCAACGGAATGGGGCCAAGGGCATTTTCCCTTTTGCGCGCAGCAGGGAATGCTACAGGGGGGGGAGAGATCGATGCTGAGCACATGGTGGGAAGCACACTCGAGGGAATCATCATCTGCATTCTCTGGTTTTCCTTGCTCGCTCGGGTGCTACCCCGAGCTGGGTTGACTCTGGGGCATCATTGGTGGCTGCTTGTCTGCGAAGCACATCTTCGCTGTCTTATATAAGACTACGCCACCGCGCGAATCCGCTGCCGCGCCCGCCTGGCGGGCGCCCAGGTTGGGCGGGCGTCCTGCGCGCAGGGCAGAGCAAACGCAGGGACTTGGCCAAGCAAACGGACGCGTGTTGGGCGCGATGTGTCGGGAGCCCTCAGTACCACATCGCAAGACGCAGAAGTAGTCAAACCACACGGGCCCGACACGCACCAACTGCTGCAAACGCGGGGGGCGGGTGCCTGTCTCACCGGCCACAGTTTCAGCTCTTCTCGTGCGCTCTATTGCTCTCTCCCTCTTCCTGGCTCTCTCCCCCCTCTCTTCTCCCTTCTGCTAGCCTTCTGCTTCCTCTTGTCGTGGGGCAGATATCGACCAGAAGCGCAGCAGCCTCGACTACTCGGACGCCCGCTAGGTACCAGTTCCAATGAGTGGCGCTTGCTTCTTTATGGAAGTCTGCCTTTCCTGAACCCTGATTTCTCCCTCCCCATGTCGGGAGACAAGCGAAGGCACGGACATTGTTGCATGTTCGGTACGTGTGGCGTGAGCGGATCGGCAGGAAGGGGTAGGAAGGGGGAGTCGGAAAGACATGATGCCACAGCGTGTCAAGTGTTCGTGTTCTGTGTTGTGTTGTGTGTGTGTGGTGTGTGGTGTGTGTTGTGTGTGGTGTGTGGTGTGTGTTGTGTGTTGTGTGTTGTGTGTTGTGTGTTGTGTGTTGTGTGCTGTGTGTTGTGTGTTGTGTGTTGTGTGTTGTGCGTTGTGCGTTGTATGTTGTGTGTTGTGTGTTGTGTGTTGTGTGTTGTGTGGTGTGTGTCGTGTGTCGTGTGTTGTGTGTTGTGTGTTGTGTGTTGTGTGTTGTGTGTTTCCGTGTTCGAAGCTGCCCATGAGTGGCCCCACCTGGATCCAGCCTGTTTGTTTGGCCCGTCGTGCTCTGGCCTGATCGCCGATCGATTTTGGCCCTGCAGGAACACTCGAAAGATGCAGTTCGACAAGAATGCGATGTGATTTTCGTTGTAGTCGCCCGCTCCCGCGATTCTCTTGTGCTCCCAATCCTTCTTCCCCTCCTCACGAATTCCGCCTTCCTCGCGTTTTCCCCTGCTTCTCTTCATCCACTTCCTGCACTAGCTCTTCCTCCTCCTCCTCCTTTTGTCTGCACCCCCCGCCCTTCCCCCTCCTCATCTCCCCCTCCCCCGCCCTCCTCCTGTCCCCTCTTCGTTCTCCTCCTCCCCTGCGGCTCCGCCTCGTCGTCGTATTCCTACTTATTGTCCACGTTTCCTCCTCCCCCCTCCTCCTTCTCCTCCTTCTTCCTCCTCCTCCTTCTCCTCCCCTCCTCCTCCTCCTTCTCCTCCCTCTCCTCATCCTCCTCCTCGTCCTCCTCCTCCTCCGCCTCCTCCTCCTCCTCCTCCTCCTCTCTCTCCCCCCTCTCGCCCCCCCCCTGCCCCTACACCGCCTGTTTCTTCTTCTTCTTCTCATCCTCCTCCTTCGCCTCCTTCTCTTCCTCCTCCCCCTCCTTCCCCTCCCCCTTCTCCTCCTTCTTGTCCTCCTCCTCCTCCTCCTCCTCCTCCTCCTCCTCCCTCTCCTCCTCCTCCTACTTGCGGCTGGTTTAAAGCTAAAGGTCCTCAGCCAAGCCGAGAAGAAGGCCAGGCGGTCGAGCACATCTTAGCGGGTTGGCGTAAGCAAGAGAGCCTTCTGCATCCGCAACGGGCTCCACTCCCCCTCCACTCCTCGCTCCCGCGCGGAGGCTCTTGGAGAGGTCTTGGTGCCCAGGAGTCCCCTTGGAAGCCCTGAGGGACCCCAGGGGAGGCCAGGGGGGCATCCCTGCGGCAGTCTCGGGCTGCCTTGAGGGGGGGGGGGGGGCCGTCCTGGGGCGGCCTTGGGCCGTGGTGGGGCTCGGACAAGATCTTAGAGCCTCGGCGTTGCCGTCCGCCTGCGGGTGCGGTGTCGGTTTCTCGCAGATCCTCCCTCGTGGAGAGATCTCGCAGGTGCTCGAATCTGGTGCAGCCGCATGCCGCATGGGGGCGTTTGGGGATCGCTCCTTTCCCTTCTCCTCGTCCCCCTTCCCTCCCTCCCTCCCTGCCTCGTCCTCCTCCTCCTCATCCTCCTTCTCCTCCTCCTCCTCCTCCCTGTTCTTCTCCTTGCCTACCTCCCTCTCTCCCTTGTCTTTATCTGCGCCGCAGTTGTCCTCCTCCTCCTCCTCCTCCTCCTCCTCCTCCTCCTCCTCCTCCTCTCCTGAGGGTTCGGAGGCTGCCTGACATCCTTGTGCACTCCATGTTCGCTCGGCACCACTTTCCATGTGCAGCTTGCTCTCACAAGTAGGAGCTCGTTGGACGCGTTGCTGAGCTGAACGCCGAATTCACGCCTGCCGTTGAGATTCTCCTGGTGGATCCCGGCACGGCCTGCTGGGAGCGTGGCATCGTACTTGTTCAGATACCATGTGCCCAGCCGCGGACTTCCACAGGAAGCTTGGTAGAGGTATGTGCCCATCGTATTCCGCACTGCTGCGGATCCGCACAGCTGTGGAGGCTTGGGCGGGGGAGGGAGTGATTTTGTTGGTGAACGTGCGTTGGAGCGCGGAAGCGAGTGAGTGTCTTTCGAAGCATTCAGCATTGGTGACCCCTTCTTGGGCGAGGCGCTTGCAGATGCTCATTTGTCGGGGGCCCTCAAACGGTATGGTGGGGCTGTTTTTCATTCCTGGGTGATAACGGGCGTCACCAGGGGGGGGAAGGAGGCCGATGACGTCACGTTTCGCGCCGGCGGCGTCTGGGAATGGCTAGGAATGACTGGGGAGGGGGTAAGAGCAGCATGTAGGTGGCGATCTGCACCACAGCGCCGGTGTGAACCACAGTGTCTGTGTACACCACAGCGGCTACGTACACCACAGCGACTACGTACACCACAGCAGTCGCGTGCATTGCAGCGCCAGTGTGCACCACAGTTCCTGCGAGCGCCACAGCAGCCGCGTGCAACACAGCACCAGTGTACACCACAGTGCCTGCGTGCACCGCAGCACCGTTGTATGTAGAATTTTAGAAGGACTCCTCATGACAACATGGAGCGCTTGTAGATTCCATAGTGAATCTACGAGTCCTCCCTGGGGGGTCAGGTCCAGGTCAGTGGGGAGGGGGTAGGGGGAGGGGTAAACCCCTCCCCGAAGGGGAAGAAGGAGGGGTGGAAGAGGAAACGCTCTAAACCACCGACGCCCAGAGGGCTGGTGGGATTTTAGAAGGACTCCTCATGACAAAATGGACCGCTTGTAGATTCCATAGTGAATCTACGAGTCCTCCCGAGTCCTCCCGCATCGCCCAAACTCCTCCCATTTGCGTCCAGTAGGTTGGCCGTCCGAGACCCAAGTGGACTGATCTAGCAGACCATTGTTCCAGGATGCGCACTGAGATGCCCACATGCGCTGTAGCGCCGACGCGCACTACGGAGGGACGAGTGGGGGATGAGGAGGACGAGGTGGATGATGATGATGAGGAGGAGGAGGAGAAGAAGGAGAGAAAAAGGACGAACATCGCATTCTATTATCAGCACTCCCCTTGCGTGGAGTTTAGCTGTCCACAGTAAATCCTCACTCGTTTGCTCCTTTTGCCAGTCCTGTGCACGGGGAGGTACCGTGGCGTACACCACCGCTGTGTTGCACGCGGATGTTGTGGTGCACTCGGGCGTTATGGTGTGCACGGCGCGAGCACCGTGGAGTACACAGGCGCTGTGATGCAGATCGCCACGCTGCTCCTACTCGGCTTCGGTCATCCCTAGGCATTCCTGGACGCCGCCGGTGCGCAACGTGACGTCACCTGGGAAGGGGGGGCCCGGGGGCCAGTGACGGCCCTCATCGCTGAAAGTGCAAAGAAGCCCGTGACCACAACGCGTGGTGAGCCAGTGGGGATTCGGAGTCCCCGCATGGCTCTGGGACGCGGGTCGTTCTCCGAGGGCGTCTCCGGAGACTGGTGGGGCCGCCGAGGTCCCGAGGCCGTGCGGCGACGGGCCGCGCGGGGAGAGCTCTCCATCGAGATTTCGAGATCACCGCGCGGTCCGTCGGCCCCAAACCCCAAACCCTACTCCAGATTTCGTAATAAAAAACAGGGGGCCTGGACCCTCCAAGACAAGCCATTTCAGACCCCTCCCCGTGGGAGAACCCCCCAAAACATCGTCCCCAGACCCCCCCCCCCCGGCCCTCCAAGACAGCCTGGAAGAGACCCCCCCCGAAATGAGACCCGCCTCCCTTTACTACGAAATCTGGAGTAGACCTCGAGCCTGCGGGGGAAGGCCCCCCCCCCGCCCCTGTGCTCTTCGGGCGCGCGCGCGGGGAGCCCACGGGTGCAGAGCAAAACACGCGGCCGCAGCGCCGGGGGGGGGCGAGCGCAGGCAGGTCAGGAGGGGGAGAAACACACACAGAGACACAAGTTATCGTCGATTCCCCCAACAATTATGGGAAAAGATGGGAAGTGGGGGGGAAAGACAAACACCCAGAAAATATGGGGAATCCTATGATTTGTGTATATTTATTTGTGTGTCCTAGGGCCCCTTCAAACAAGCAGCCACAGCACCTGGGAGCAAGCGCAGGGGAGGATGGGGTGCACGCTGTCTTCAGCGCGTCGGGGGGTCTTCTGCTGCAGGGGAGCTGAGCTGGACAAGTGGCCCGGGTCAGCCCGTCCACTCTTTCCAGCCTTGGCCAGCTTCCTCGGTCCAAGTACAAGTGGCCCTACACGTTGGTCATATATACGTCTTCGAAAGTTATTTGGGTTTTGGGGGGCCAAGATCCTTTCATTTCTACGTGTTCTATACTGGGCCTTATCCTGGCCACTAGGGGGACAGGAACAACTAGAAACGAGCACATTTAGAAGCGAGCACGATTAGAATTGAACGACGTGTACACTCCACCCTAACCACCATACCGGGTCTGTTCTGTGCTCGCTCCAACCTCGGCCAGTTTTCCCAGCCATGGCCATTGCTACTTATATTCAGATTCAAGCATATACTTTCTTCAGCTGTTCTTCATACTCATAAGGTCGGATCCCATTTGGTATCCACGCCCACTTGATCCCAGAGCCGGATGACATGTTCATGGTTATATTACCAATATTACTATTCTTATTATTATTGTTATCATTCGTATTATTAATAATATTAATATAGGTATTATTACTATTATCACTATTTAGGAGGAGGATGAGGAGGAGGAGCTCCACTCGCTCACCCACCTCCTCCCTCTCTCGCTCATACTCGGATCCGCTCACACAAGCACTCGATTCACTCATGTTCAGTCCCAGCCGCATTCACACTCGAACTCACTCATACTCGGACCCATTCATAACCAGACGTGTCTACGATCAGACTCAATTCCATACACATTCGGCTCAGATTCCCTCAGTCTCATAACCAACCACATTGAAATTCACTGAAACTCAGTTTCACCCATACTCAGACTTAAGCCCAATATCCTGAGTACGGGGGTATTGTTATCAGTGAGACCCTCCGCCTCACTCCCGGCTCCTTCATTCCATGGTCGAACTCACGCGCACTCGAACTCGATCATGCCCAGACTCACTCACACTCCGATATTCAGGCGCAGTTCACACTCAGACCCACTTGCGATCTGACTCACCATGTCCCGACACACTCTTACCAAGACTCCACATACGTAGACGCTTCATATTCAGACCAACTCGTACTCGTATTTCACTTTATGCTATGTTGTTTGTGTGTGGCACTTAGGCGCCCCGTGGGAGAGCCGATCAGGGGGTGTCATCACGGGCCCGCTCACGCCCAGATTGTGGGGATGTCGCAGGTAGAACGGCCGCTTAAGCGGGTAGACGTGTACGTTCACAGCTCCAAAAGAAACGCGATGTAGCAGGCATGGCAATTGGAGCAGATCAGGGTATTAGCACGGGCCCGTTCTCTCTGAGACTGGGTATGTCACAGGTAGAATGGCCGTCTTGGTGGGGTAGGCGTGTCTGTCTCTTCATAGGCCCACTGTCATCGCGATGTAGCAGGCCGCCCTCTTTGATAATCGCCTGAAGGAGGGTAATTGCCTTGGTTGGTCCGCTCGCGCCCAGAATGTGAGGACCTTCTCAGGCAGAGTGACTGGTTTGGGGAACGGGGGGTGCTTATTTTGAAGGGGCCCTGGGACACACAAATAAATACACACAAACAAAAAGATTCCCCATATTTTCCTATATTTTCTGGGTTTCTGTCTTCCCGCCCACTTCCCATATTTTCCCATATTTCTGGGAAATCGAAGATTAATTGTGTCTGTGTGTTTCTTTTCCTCCTGATATTTGTTATTACCATGGTCTCCGCGATGCAGCAGGACTCGCACTCGGGCCTCGAGGGAACGTGAAAGATCAAGGCATTGCCCGTTTTTTGAAGCCTCGCGCCGAAGAACTGAAGCCCCAGACCATCCGCCGACAGCCTCCGGGGCGTGCAGGTGGAGGAGGAGGGGGGGGAAGAATGGGAAGAGAGAGGAGCTGTCCGAGGAGGAGGAGGAGGAAGAGGAGGAGGAGGAGGAGGAGGAGGAGGAGGAGGAGGAAGACGAGGAGGAGGAGGAGTTTGAACACCAGTGTTGAGGCCGACAAGGCCGACTGCTCCTACGCCGCAGGCGAAGACAACCGGCGACGACCTCTACGCTTCTCTCGGGCCGAGTCGGCAGAAGCGAGCCGCGGCGGGCCCCCACGGGGCGAGGTGCTGCGCAAGGTTTGCCCTCTGCGGGCGTTCCACGGCATTGACTTAGACTCCTGGGCCTGTCCTCGGGCTCTCGGGATGCCGTCCTGGAGCTTCGTCGGGGCTCTCCCGGGCGCTCTGGACCCCCGCGGGGGGGCCGCTCGGGGCCCGCGCTGGCGCCCTCTGGTGGGGGGGGCGTCCGGCGGCCGTGTTGTGGCCCGCCTCGGGGCCGTCTGGGGACGCTTTGGGGCCCTGGCGCGAAGATCGAAGGGATCATGCGGCAAGCTCGCGAAGACGTGAGGGGCATCCGCGGGTGTTGCTTCGTGGGCGCTTCTCTGGAAACTCTTGCGGCTCTCTGCGGCCGTCCTGGAGCCCTCTTCGGACTTCGGGCGTCTTTGGGGTTCTCTTGGGCTGTCTCGAGGCCCTCTTGGGCCGGCTGGAGCCTCTTCGGCGGCACCCTTGAGGCGTCTTGGAGCTCTCTTTGGGGTCTCGTGGCTTTCTTAAGTTCATTCTGGAGCCCATTTGGGTCTCCTTCGGCGCCTTCGGGGCGGTCTCGGGGCGAAGTCTCCCAGGCCGTCTCGGACGCTCTGCAGGTCGAGAGGGCTGGTAGATGCAAGTCAGTCAGAAACAAGGGAGCAAATATTTTTGGGGAGGCGCTTCGGTGGCTCCAAGGAGCCTGGTCCAGCTGTCTGGGGGAGTCCTGGGAGCTCAACGTCTTGGGGCATCTTGAGGCTGTCTTCGGCCTGTCTTGGATGCCTTGGAGGTCTCCTGTCGGTGTCTGGCGTCCTCTTTGGGGCCGTCTTGGCAATTCGTGGACCATCGTCAAACCAGCTTGAGCCGTCTTGGCGCCATCTTCAGCCGGCTTGGGGACCCCAGGAAGCTTGGCATCTACTTGCCGGGCAGGCCTGGTCAAGATACGCGGTAGCGGTGGGTAAAAGCTTACACCCTTCACGCACATCGGCGGGGTCAGGGTCCAAAAAACACATGGGAGTTGCTACAATACATATATGTATATGTGTATATATGTATATATATGTATATATATACATATATATATATACGCTAGCATGTTCACCATTCGCCATGGTATGCACACGGTCGGGAGATTTGTATCGGGCCGTCTGTTCTGGCTCACCAGAACTTTATAAGGGGCCCTTCCGCCGTGCTAGCGAGCGGAGACAACGCAGGAGCGAGCGCACCTGCGGATGTTTGGCTCAAGGTTGTCGACATCAGTATACGATTTTGAGCGTAAAATTGATGATTATCAGGAGGGAAAGAAACACACAGACACAATTAATCGGCGATTCCCAAGAAAATATGGGAAAAATTGGGAAGTGGGGGGAAGACAAAAACCCAGAAAACATTGGAAAATATGGGGAATATTTTTATTTGTGTGTATTTATTTGTGTGTTCCAGGGCCCCTTCATATTACTGCGTAGAGCAAAAAGGTCCCAGCTGTTTCTACACCAGCCTCAGGGCTTACCATCCTCCGATGGCTTCTTGTTTCTTTTCCCGACGCGCATACCACTTCCTCATGTCCAAGCGTCAACTTGTCCGAGCCTTTCCTGGTCTCCCGCCCCGCGGAGCGGAGCGGCACACTGTCTGCTTGCAGGGCATGGCGTGTCGCCCGGGTCGCCGCGACACACTGAGCAACGTCCTTGCCCGTGTCATTTTCCCGTCCAGCTCTGCCAGTTCTCGCCGCTGGCACGGCTAAGGCCATTGTTGTTTCGGGCTCTTCTGAATTGATGTCCCTGTTTGTTTTGCCTTTCTTGGCGTTCCGCGTGTCTGCACCTCTCCATCCAGCAGTGACTCCCAGGCCAGATATCTAAGTAATGGTCAGCCGCGGGGGAGTGCTCGTGCACCAAAAGGGGGGTAGCACCGCGTCTGAGTAGTCCTCCTGTCCTCCCTCTACCGGCGCAGGCCAATCTTGATTCCGAGCAGCTCCGTTCATTGAGCAAACCACTTGATGTCTCGGCCGTCTGTCTGCTGCTCGTCGGGCTTGCCATCGTGTCTAGCCTTGCAAACAGGAAGAAGCTGGGGTGAGCCCCACTAGCCAGTAGCCCCCAACACAGTCCAAGCAGGGAACCTCTGGAAGCCCCCGGATGCCCCTCAGAGCCAGATTGGGCCTCTGTTGGAGCCTTTTTCGGAAGCTTCAGGGCCATGCTGGGGCTCTCTCGGGGCCTCTCGAGGGCCTTCGGAGCCCTTTTGGGTCCACCCTGGAGGCCATCGGCAAACAGGAAAGGCTTCAAAGATGACCTCCCCCCCCCTGTGGAGCCAGGCAAACTGTTCCTCGAAACGGGGCCGTCTTTGGGACTCTCTGCGGGTCCTCTTTGGGGCCTTGGGGTCCCCTTTGTCCCTTCTTGGACCTTCCAGAGTCTTATCAGGGCCACTTTGGAGCCTCAGGAGCCCGTCGGGCGCGACACGGAGAGAAAGGACACTGTCATCGACAGCCGCTTGTCTTAAGTCCAGCGTGTCCCTCCATTGGTGGAAAATTCAAAAATAGTCAAAACATAGTCTGGGGACGATGTTTGAGTATGTTTGAGCAGGTTTTGGGTATTGTTTGACTACACGTTGTTCATTTCTAAGTATTCGAAAGTTCTTTGACATTTACGATTAGACATGAACGACGTGTATGATTCATTTTTCATCCAAAATCTGCCTGTAGGGGGACACGCCCGACCTGACGCTTGTCAGTTGACGGTGTTGGCCTCTTCGGGGGGGCATGCCCGGCAGGCTTTGGGCACACCTCTCGGGCCGTCGCGCAGCGGTCTTGGAGCCTCTCGGAGGAAGCGTGCTGGAGGCCGTCGAGGTATACATTGGGCGTGCCCTTCTAGAGGAGGAAACTTTAAGAATAGGTACAGAAGAGTCTGGGAACGGTGTTTCGACTATGTTTGGCTATTTCTGAGTTTTGTTGAGCCGCTCCGCCTGTAGGAGGACATGCCCGACCGAACTCTTAAAGCTTCACGAGCCTGGGCGATCTGGGAGACCATCTTGCAGCTACCCTTGGCGCAGACAGACCTCCCGACGCGTCGCGGAATCTTCGTCCAAGCCCCCTGGGAGCAGGGGAGCCAAAGTACCCCCCGTCCCCGAAAGGGTAGAGATGTTGTCTTGGTGTCTTGGAAGAGCTGATGCCGTAATCCACCGAGGCCCCGAGTGCTGTTGGGGGTCGCTTCTCGCTCGCTCACCTGGGAGGTGCACGTGGTCAGAAGTCCTCTGCCATGAAGGGCGTCACTTAACGTACTGCATCTGGTCTTGCTAGGGCGTCTCGATTTTCCTTGAGCGCTAGTTTAGAATCGACCAGCGCGTCCGGCGTCGCGTGGCCTTCTCCTCGACGCCGGCCGCGCGGTCTGCCTTGCGCACCTGCACTTCGATGCCCGAGGGCTGGGCCCGGGCCGCTGACAGCGAGGCCGCCCTGACGCGGTTGATACTTCACGCTGGGCAGGGGGAGGTGGATGAGGAGGAAACGTTGGCGAGAAAACGTTGGAGGGAGAGATTGATGTGGATGATGATGGTGGCGAATGGGAGGAGGAGGAGGAGGAGGAGGAGGCGGAGGAGGAGAAGGATGAGGAGGGTGAGCAGACGATGAGGAGGGCCAGGATAGTGATGAGGAGGAGGAGGAGGAGGAGGAGGAGCGGGTGGGAGGACGGGACCGATTTTTGTTGAACATCAACCGCCACAGACCCTCATGGGGGCTAGTCGCCGAGGAACTTCAGGAACTCCTTGAACAAGCCCAAGAGCCATAAGGTGGAGCCGCCGAACCCGACGATGAAGAAGGCCGAACCCGACGATGTAGAGGTAAGCCAGGAGATGCTGCAGGCCGAAATTATCGATGATAGAAATTCAACCTCCTGCGTCCACATGGACGAAGAGCCCGACGGGCAAAAGGAGCCATATACAGTAGCGCTCACGCCGCTCGAAAGCTCCAAACATCGATTCCAAGAAGTACCTCGTACAGCGCCCGCTCGATACCCGCAAGTATCGCATTCAAGAGGCATGTGATGCCCGTGATGGTCCACACCGCGTGCAAGAGGTCGCATTTTCCTATAACAAGCGGCCTGGCGGAAGAACTCCAGTGACGAGGAGAGCCGGCCTTCCCCAGTGTCGTGAGGCAGTCCGACAGGCCGCCAGGGCGCCGCACGAATGGGAGCAGGACAAAGCCACGTCTTTCCAATGCCCTGGTGAGCTTGCCACCACCCTGGCGCCCTGGAAGGGGGTCACGACCCGCTGCTGCGTCTACCTGCTGCTCTATCTCGTCGCGCACGCCGCAGGCAGCAATAACGACCTGATCGCCATGGTCACCAGCACCAGCCGAGCAAAAAGAGTACGCCGAAGCCCCACCAGTGCACCGCATCCCAGGCACCTCCGGGGCAAGCTCGAGGGGGTAGATGCTGGATACACGCGCGTCGAGAGCAAGTTGGACGACGGCACTTCCTGCTGGCAGATCCTCGGCACGAGCTCGGAGACCCCGATAACGTTGGCAAAGTTGAACGGCGGCACCGCGAAAGGAGGACCAGTCTGCACGACCTGTTTCTGGGGCTTGTCGACTTCCGAGGCCAGAAGAGGCCGCGCCCCAAAGCGGGGGCCATGCTGGGCACGCTTGAGGTCGGCCACCGGGCAGCGCAGGACGTCCAAGCCGTCTGCCTGGGCGGCCAAGGCAGGGAGGCCCGCGATGATCCTCTGTAAGGTGGCTTCGTCGCCGACGAACCTCTCGAGGAGCTCCAGCACCTCGTTCCGCTCCTGCACCGCGGCGTCCAGGTCAGCTTTGAAGTGGGAGATTGCCCAATCTGCAGAAGGACGTGCATGTTCGCGTGCCCGTGACCTCCGCGAGGCACTACGAGAAACTGGCGCCACCGTCAGGGGCGCCCCCCGCAGCCACATCAACGCCAGAGAACGCCCAGCCGCCGCCACCGTAAGAGCTTGAGCAATAGGGCGCTCATCCGTTGGTGGATAGCATAAACCAAATTGGCTACGGAGGAGGACGGGGCGGAGAAGGAGAAACGATAGACAGGGGGGAGAATGCGGAGGCGGGAGGAGAAGTTAGAATTGGTGCAGTAGCCGTAGCAATAATGGTGGTGGCCTCAGTAGTAGTGGTAGTAGCAATGGAGATTATCCGTAAGGCCTTCGCCCCCATGCCGCCTGCCCCCCTCACTCAGAATGGGACTTGCCAGAGCTGTCTTGGGATGTCTGGACGCTGGCGTGAAGCAGTGTCGGGACTTTACGCGAGGGCCAGTATTAAGTTACAATGGTTTACGGCTTCGGTGGCGCGAGTATTCAGGTAATTTACCATGGTTTATGACTCCGGGGACGCGTATATAGTATAATGTTCAAGGGTATGTGGTTTCGGGGACGTAAAGATTGTGTATTTTACTTAGGTTTACGGCCTTGAGGTCGCATGCATTATATAATTTACAAGGTATATGGTTTCGGGGACGCGAATATGGTGTACGTTACTTTAATTTGCAAGGTTTTGAGGCTTCCGCGGCGCAAGTGCGGTGTAATTTACAAAGGGTATATGGCGCAGGGGACGCGAATATGGGATAATGTTCACAGGTTTATGTGTTCGGGGTTACGGCTTCGGGGGCGCGAATATTTTGTAATTATCGAAGGGTTTACGGCGTCGGGGACGCGAATCTGGCGTAATTTCCAAAAAGGATTATGGCCTCGGGGATGCGAATATCAATCTTTTTGAACGTGTCCCACGACCCCCCGTGATTTCAGACAACGCGACTCGGGGACGCTAGCCAGGACGCTTTTCGGTTCCCCCCCTCGCGCGTTGAGCAACAATTCGCAGTAAGCAAGCTGAAACTGGCACAGGGAGCTGCAAGCCTGATGCTCGCAGACTGATGGCCCCGCAAGGGGGTCGGCGGATAACAGTCAGCTTAGTCGTAGTCGCAGTAGTAGTAGTAGTAGTAGTAGTAGTAGTAGTAGTAGTAGTGGTAGTAGTGGTTGTAGTGGTAGTAGTGGTAGTAGTAGTAGTAGCAAGGGTAGTCGTAGTAGTAGTAGTAGTAGTAGTAGTAGTAGCAGTAGTAGTAGCAACAGCAGTAGTAGTAATAGTAGTAGTAGTAGTAGTAGTAGTAGTAGTAGTAGTAGTAGTAGTAGTAGTAGTACTAGTAGTAGTAGTAGTAGTAGTAGTAGTAGTAGTAGTAGTAGTTAGTAGTGGTGGTAGTAGTAGCAGTAGTAGTAGTAGTCGTAGTAGTAGTAGTAGTAGTAGTCGCCGTGGTAGTGGTAGTGGTAGTAGTAGTAGTAGTAGCAGTAGTGGTGGTAATAGTAGTAGTAAGCAGTAGTAGTAGTAGTAGTAGTCGTAGTAGTAGTAGTATAGTAGCAGTAGCAGTATGTAGTAGTAGTAGTAGTGGTCGTGGTAGTGGTAGTAGTAGTAGTTAGTAGTAGTAGTAGTAGTCGTCGTCGTCGTCGTCGTCGGTCGTCGTCGTCGTCGTCTGTAGT
>CAUYUJ010017896.1:178242-188242 GCA_963575745.1 Prorocentrum cordatum
GGAGTAGGAGTAGGAGTAGGAGTCAAGCTAGCCAGCTCGAGCGAGTCAAGCATGGCATGCCCAGTCCCACCCGCCCTCCCACAACATAAGAAGCAAAGCTGGCACAACTGGGGGCCGAAGTCACACCGGCCAGCCGGTTTGGTACAGCTGATGCGGCCGCGATGGCGGTTGCCGACGGGAACTGGCGAGCGCGTGTTGAATGCCGCGCACGCATTGCCAGACGAGTCGAGAATGGCCCGGTACACCGCAGGAAGCCAGAGGTGGCCGGAGGAAGCCCGACGGTCTGACAGGACACCCCAAAGCATTTTTGTGAAAAAGCATTGGGTTTTTGATGTTTTTATGTTGAAATGCTTGCAAACACACGGTGTTCGGTAGGATTCTGACATGAACGCGCGAGTGTGCTCTTTGTTGTGTTTTTTGCACAGGATTCGCGGCCTGGGTGCATGACAGAGCATCGCGAGTGCACCGCGCGATGACGTGAAATCGCTGGATTTGACCGAATTCTTAAGATTCCTATGGTTTTCCTATGATTTCAGCAAGAGGGCCCGGGCGGGAAATTTGTACAATTTGTGTGAAAAAGCATTGGGTTTTTGATGTTTTTATGTTGAAATGCTTGCAAACACACGGTGTTCGGTAGGATTCTGACATGAACGCGCGCGTGTGCTCTTTGTGGTTTTTTTTGCAATGGATTATCGCCGTGGACGACAGGACGTCCATGTCGAGAGGAAAAAATAAGAAAAATGTTGATTTTGTATTGTTTTTTACAGGTTAGGATGGGACCACCCGGATGCGGCCCCTAATGGCCGGCCTGAGGGGGGAGTAGGAGTATATTCTAATAAGGAATAAGGATAGGAGTAGGAGTAGGAGTAGTAGTAGTAGTAGTAGTAGTAGTAGTAGTAGTAGTAGTAGTAGTAGTCGTGGTGGTGGTGGTGGTGGTGGTGGTGGTGGTGGCGGTGGTGGTGGTGGTGGTGGTGGTGGTGGCGGTGGTGGTAGTAGTAGTCGTAGTAGTAGCCGTCGCAGTTGTAGTCGCAATCGTAGCCGTAGTCGTAGTCGTAGTCGTCGTACCAGTCGCAGTCGCAGTAGTGGTAGTAGTAGTAGTAGTAGCAGCAGCAGCAGTAGTAGTAGTAGTAGTAGTAGTAGTAGTAATAGTCGTGGTCGTGGTCGTGGCAGTGGCAGTGGTAGTAGTAGTCGTAGTAGTAGTAGTAGTAGTAGTAGTAGTAGTAGTAGTAGTAGTAACAGTAGTAGTAGTAGTAGTAGTAGTAGTAGTAGTAGTAGTAGTACTAGTACTAGTCGTCGTCGCCGTCATCGTGGTAGTAGCTGCAATCGTGGTAGTAACAGTAGTAGCAGCAGTTGTTCTAGTAGGAGATGTAGTAGTATCGTAGTATAGCTGTAGTGTGCTAGTAGTAGCTGTAGCAGTGGAATAGTAGTTGTTGTAGCTGTACTAGTAGTAGCTGTAGTATTAGTAGTAATAGTAGTAGTAATCCTAGTAGTAGTGGTAGAAGTAGTCGTAGAACACGTAGTGCTCGTAATAGTAGTACTCGTCGTAGTAGTAGAAGTAGCAGTCGTACTGGTAGTAGTAGTAGTAGTAGTAGTAGCAGTAGTAGTAGTAGTAGTAGCTGTGGTGGTAGTAGTGGTCGTAGCCGTCGTTGCGTACTAGTAGCCGTAAGCGTAGTAGGAGTCGCAGTAGTAGCAGTAGTAGTAGCAGTAGCAGTAGCAGTAGTAGTCGAAGTAGTAGTAGTAATAGTAGTAGTAGTAGTAGTAGTAGTAGTAGGGGTAGTAGTAGTAGTAGTAGTAGTAGTAGCAGTAGTAGTAGTAGTAGTAGTAGTAGTAGTAGTAGTACTAGTACTAGCAGTAGTAGTACGAAGTAGTAGTAGTAATAGTAGTAGTAGTAGTAGTAGTAGTAGTAGTAGTGGTAGTAGTAGTAGTAGTAGTAGTAGTAGCAGTAGTAGTAGTAGTAGTAGTAGTAGTAGTAGTAGTACTAGTACTAGTCGTACCAGTAGTAGTAGTAGTACTAGTAGTAGTAGTAGTAGTAGTAGAAGAAGAAGTAGTAGTAGTAGTAGTAGTAGTAGTAATAGTAGTCGTAGTAGTAGTAGTGGTAGTAGTAGTAATATTGGTAATAGAAGTAGTAGTCGTGGCAGTAATGTTAGCCGTAGTAATAGTAGTAGTCGTAGTAGTAGTAGTAGTAATAGTAGTAGTAGTAGTAGTAGAATTAGTAGTAGTGGTGGTAGTAGTAGTAGTAGTAGTAGTAGCAGTAGTAGTGGTAGTAGCCGCATCGGCAGTAGCGTTCGCAGTCGTAGTACTAGTCGTCGTCGTAGCGGTCGTAGCTGTAGCAACAGTGGTAGTAACAGTTGCCTTTGTAGTAGTACATTAGTAATAGTCGTAGTAGTCGGGGTAGCATACGTAATCGTAGTAGTAGCAGTAGTAGTAGCAGTAGTAGTGGTACTACTACTACCCGAGTGCTACTACTATTATTACTACCACTACTAATACTATTACTACTACTAGCACTACTACTACTACTACTACTACTATTATTACTACTACTACTACTACTAATACTACGACGACTACTACTACTACTACTACGACTATTACTACTACTAATAGTACCAGTGGGCGTCGAGGTAGTTGCATTCGTAGTCGTAGTAGTTATAGTAATAGTCGTCACGCTCGTAGTGGTAGTAGTGGAAGTTGCAATCGTAGTAGTAGTCGTAGCAGTAGTAGTAGTAGTAGTAGTAGTAGTAGAGCGGTAGTCGTAGTAGTAGTAGTAGCAGTAATAGTAGAGGGTGTGCTTGTAGCAATGGTCGTTTTCATTCGCAATCGTAATAGTCGTGGTAATCGCGGTAATTGTCGTATTCGTAATAGTATTAGTAATCGTAGTAGTAGTAGTATTAGTAGTAGTAGTAGTAGTAGTAGTAGTAGTAGTTGTAGTAGTAGTAGTAGTAGCAGTAGTAGTAGTAGCAGTAGTAGTAGTAGTAGTAGTAGCAGTACTAGTTGTGGCAGTAATTTTAGTAGTAATACTAGCAGTCGTGTTTCCGTGGTAGTCGTAGTAGTAATAGTCGTAGTAGTAGTAGTAGTAGTAGTTGTAGTAGTAGTAGCAGTAGTAGTAGTAGTAGTAGTAGTATTAGTAGTAGTAGTAGTAGAAGTAGTAGTAGTAGTAGTAGTAGTACTATCCGGAGTATTACTAGTAGTAGTAGTCGTCGTCGTAGTAGTAGTCTTTAGTACCAATCGTATCTGTAGTGGTGTAGTCGTACTAGTAGTAGCTGTAGTTATAGTAGCAGGAGTCTTTGTAGTTATCGTATTAATAGTAGTAGTCGTCTTCGTCGCCGTAGCAGTCTCCGTAGTAGGAGTAGTCGTGATAGTAGTAGTAGTAGTAGTAGTAGTAGTTGTTGTAGTAGTAGTAGTAGTAGTAGTAGTACTAGTAGTAGTAGTAGTAGTAGTAGTAGTAGTAGTAGTAGTAGTAGTAGTAGTAGTAGTGGTAGTGGTCGTAGTCGTAGTAGTAGTAGTAGCAGTAGTAGTAGTAGTCGTAGTAGTAGTAGTAGTAGTCGTAGTAATAGTAGTAGCAGTAGAACTATTCGTATCAGTCCCAGTAGTAGTTTGAGCAGTAGTCGTAGTAGTGGTCGTACGGGTAGTAGTAGCATACATTTTAGTAGTAGTCGTAGTAGTAGAAGTAATGGTTGTTACTGTTGCCCTTGTAGGTGTGGTTTTCGTATTAGTATTCGTGGTAGTAGTAGTGGTAGTAGTAGTAGTAGTACTAGTAGTACTAGTAGTATTGGTAGTAATAGTAGTACTAGTAGGAGTAGCAGTAGTAGTACAAGTAGCAGTAGTAGTAGTAGTAGTAGTAGTAGTAGTAGTAGTAGTAGTAGTAGTAGAAGCCGTAGTAGTGGTAATAGTAGTAGTAGTAGTAGTAGTCGCCGTCGTCGTAGTAGTAGTAGTCGTAGTAGTATCTGTAGTAGTCGTAGCATTAGGAGTAGTAGTTTCAGTAATTGTTCTGGCGGTCGCAGTCGCAGTGTCAGTAGTAGTGTCCGGAGCGGCGCCAGTAGAAGTAGCCGGCGTCGTAGAGAAGTTATATAAATCGTCGGGTAGCGATAGTAGCGGACGCAGTAGCAGTAGCAATCGCATTATCATTACTAGGAGTACTCCTATCAAAAGGTCTGGTTTGGGCCGTTTTTTTTTCGCGCATTTCTGTTCAAGGTTGATGTTTTTCGTGTTGCGGATGTGGTATCGAATCATTTACACAAAGAGAGAGAGAGAGAGAGAGAGGGAGAGAGAGAGGGAGAGAGAGAGAGAGGGAGAAGCACAGCAAGAGGGAGAGGATGATAGCGTGAGAGGAAACAACACGAGGGAGAACGCGAGAGACAGAGGAGGGATTGTTTATGCTGGCGTTGTTTCCTTCAGTGGAGGGGGTCGCACCACTTTTGTTTTGATATGCAGAGAGGGAGAGACATAGAGAGAGAGAGAGAAAGACAGAGAACAAAGAGAGAGAGAGAGTGACCAGTCAGAGGAGGACGGGTACGGCCTTCTCTTCGCGCGATTTTTTGGTGGGTGGGTAACGCGAGTTATTGGTTCCGGATTGGTCTTATTGGGTTTGCAATGACGTTCGCAGGTTTCGTGGATGTTTTTGTTACACGGAACCTTTAACATAACCAAAACGGTTCGCCTAGCGAAGGATCAACCATACGTACGCAGTTGTGCGTGCCGCACTCGTGAGTACCTTCTTCCGTTGAGCTCTCAATGGGACCACGAGGCGTGCGAGGGGTGTGCCAAGGTGGTGTGGCGGCGACATGCGAACGCATCCACTGGGGCCCTCGGTGGGGTTCCCTATGGTTCCACGAAGCGTGTGAGGGGTGTGCCAAGGTGGGGTCGCGGCGGCATGCAAACGGAGCCACTGAGGAGTTCGGTGAGTCGGTGAGGCTCCCGCTGGGGCCACGAAACGCGTAAACGTGTCCCAAGGTGGGGTGGCGGCGGCATCTCAACGCAGCCACCCGAGCCTGCGGCGGGGGTCCCCGAGGATCCACGAAACATGTGAGGGGCTCGCCGAAGTGGGGTGGCGGCTTGCGAACGCAGCCACTGGGGCCCTCGGTGGGGCTCCATATGGGGCCACGAAAGGGTGGTGGCGGCATGCCAACGCAGCCACTGGGCGCTTCGGTGAGGCTCCCGATGGGGCCACGAAGCGAGTAAGGGATCTGCCAGAGTGGGGTGGCGGCGGCATGCGAATAGCCTCTGGAGCCTCAGGTGGAGATCCTTATGGGGCCACGAAACGTGTGAGGGGTGTGCCAAGGTGGGATTGCAGCGGCACGCGTGTGTGAGGGGTGTGCCAAAGTGGGGTGGTGGGAGAGAGGAGGGGGAGGAAGAGAGGAGAGGAGAGGAGAGGAGAGGAGATTCGGGGCGCCGCTGATTCAAAACGAGGACCCAATTCAACACAGAACGGTTGGGAACAATAAGCAAAGAAACACCAGCAACAATACAGCAACTTAGTGATACTAACAAGAACAAAACATCCCATGTTCTACGGGAACCCAGGCAGGGGGGCGGCAGGGTTGGCAGGAGTGTTCTGTAGGAGTCCCGCCCGCCTTGCTTCCCGCTCATCTCACCTTTCCAGTACCCCGCAGGCCATTGGGTGTTTGTTGTTGGTGGTGTCACCTTTTTTTTGGGGGGGAAGTATCACACAGGTTCCTTGGAGCAACATCCACGAAACCTTTGCTTGCCGTCAAAAAGAAACATCAAATCGAATGGGAAACCAATCATCCGTGTGACTCTACCACCTAGCCTGGCGGAGGACCGAATCAGATGCCGCTGCGCGTACCGCAAGACAGGTGGAAAATAGAGGAGTGGGGCTAGCAAAAGGACTCAGGCGTGCGCGCGAGGGACGGAGCGACGTTGTTGATGGGGTTGCAGGGTCAGCCGCAACGGGTTACATCTGGATGTAACCCGTCACGGCTGCTCTGATTGTTAAGTCGGGCCTGTCCCTTTACAGGGGGAGTATTCAAAAATAGTCAAAAATAGTCTGGGATTATTTCATCGCTTCGCTCATTCCGCCGGCCCTGGAGCCCTCTTTAGGGCCTCGTGGAGGCCTCTTGGGGACTCTTGGGAGTCTCTTGGGGCTCCTTGGCGGCGTCTTGGGGGCCCCCAGGGCCTCTTGGGGACTCTTGGGGGCCTCTTGGGGCGGGAGGGGGGGTAGTCGATTGCGGCTCCCCCCTCGGAGGCCACGATCCTCGTGAGGGGTGTCGAAAAATTGCCCGGTCCAGCATCTCTGGCCCCCACCCTGCCGGGGACCTGTCGGGGTATTTTTCACCCCGGGACTCCTAGGGCCCGCCCCGCGCGCGCGAACTAGAAATACTGTTTACCTGTTACCGGAGATCTTAGCACGCCCTGGCCCGTTGGGCCGGCGAATTTTTATTTTTCGCAAACAATCCCCCTGTAGGAGGACAGGCCCGACTTAATTTGAGCGTCTGTCGGCTCAGCCCGGGGGAACAGCAGGGCGCGGCCCCAGGGAGCAGCAGGCGGCCGGGACTTTTCTGGAGCTCTTATATATGGCCACGGCACGTGCGATGGGGTGTGCCAAAAGGCTCGCCGTCGAGCACGGCTGCCGATAGGGCGTTCGGTTGGGACTCTTCGGGGGCCTGGAAACATGCGGGGTGTGTGCCGAAAGAGGCGCGGACATCCGTGGGATCCCCGCCGTTGGGCTCCCGGCGGAGCTCCTCGTGGGGCGGGGCGTGCCGAAATGGGCACGGTCACGCATGCAATGGGGCCTTACGTGGAGCTCCCTATAGGGCCACGTGGGAGGGATGTTTGTCGACTTGGGCGCGGCCACTCATGCGGTTTTTGCCACTGGGGCCTTCGGTGGGGCTCCCTTTGGGGCCACGAAGCATGTGAGGTGTGTGCCGGCATGGTTTGGCGAAGTCATGCGAACGCAGCTGCTGGGGCTATTTGGTGGAACCCCCTTCTGGGGCCACGAAGCGTGGGAGGGGTGCGCCAAAGTGGGGTGACGGCGGCATGCGAACACAGCCACTGGTGCCTTCGGTGGAGCTCTCTACAGGGCCACGAAAAATGTGAGGGGTGCGCCAAAGTGGGGTGGTGGCGGCGGCATGCGAACGCAGCCACTGAGGCCTTAGGCGGGGCCTGGTGGGGCCACGAAGCAAGCGTGTGATGGGTGCGCCAAAGTTGGGTGGCGGCGGCATGCGAATGCAGCCATTGGGGCCTCAGGTGAGGCTCCCGTACTTGGACTATATGTTTGAACCCTGCGGCGCAGGATGCCCCCCCCTCCTTCAAATTAAGATTGGAGGATTGGCAGGCAAGGGGGTTCGAGTGAACAAAAATATTTGACCCCCAAATCACCACCCATACCAACTTCAACATTGGCGGGGGGGGTCAGTATTCCTTCAAGTCTGCGCTGGTTTCGAATCTAGACAACAAAGTATTTCAGGTGTTGCCCAACGCGAAGCTCGGGAAGGTGGCGGCCAAGCGGGCGGGTCGCGGGGTGTACCGGAAACGCAAGCGGGACTACTCCAGTGGCCACGTCAAGCCGAGCAACCCGAAGGTTCGCGGTCGGCGCAAATTGGATACTTCGTCAGGGCCAGGCCAGACTTCGCCAGGCCAGCGGCCAATGGCGTGCTCCGCCAGGTGCTGAAGCAGGGCTCCGGCAAGGGATCCGTGAGCATCGCGTGCGCCATCGGGGCACCAGGTGGACGGCAGGTGGAACGCAGAAGCTGCCGAGCGCATGCACTCGGGGCCGCTCCGAGCCGCCTTGAAGAAGGCCTACCCAGCGGGGCAAGTCCTGTGTCCTGGAGGACAATGACCCCACGGGTTGCAAATCCCGTCGGGGCATGGCGCTTCCCTCCGGCGCCAGGGCAATCGCGGCTATCGACCGACCGAACAATTGCCCGATCGATCTTCGGGTCGGAGGGTGCCCCCCCCCAGTCGGGCGATCGGTCGGGGACGACGGCTGAGGCGGCAAAGAAGTCCACGGGCACCAGCGCGTTGGACTCTCCGAAGAGGCCCCCTGATCTGATGCTGCTCGATTCCGCTTTCTCGAAGAATCTGAGCGCGCGCATGAGAACGCAGGAGAAGGACTGGCCAGATAGCAAGAAGGAAACAAGGGCGCAATGCCTCGCCCGATTGCGCCGCACGGCGCTGGCAACCCCCGCTGGGTTCATCAATCGCATCATGGGCGCCGCGCGCATGCACTGCCTGTTGTGCGAGGATGCCAAGGGCGGCCGCTTCCCTTGGGGCGGCGCGCGCTGTGCGCGCCCGCGCAAGGCCTCGGCGCGGCCGATAGCGGGCCGGGGCCGCGGGCGGCTCGCGGCGGCCCGGGCCGCGGTTGACCCGCGCGAGCGACCGCGGCGAAGCCCGCGGCGGGCTGGGGCGGCGGGCGGCTTTTTGCGGCCGCGCTTCGGTTGACCCACGCGAGCGATGCGGAAGTGCAGCAAAGTTCAGAGGGGCCCTTTCGTCGGCGCCTTTGGGTTCCCACGAACTGTTCTGCTTGCCCGGGCCCGTGTCGCAATGGCTTCGCTGGGCGCGGGTCGTAGATGCGGCTCGAATCGACATGTGGCCCCCGGCGGCCTCGCGATGGCCTCGCAATGGCCCGCGGCCATTGCGAGGCCACTGTGTGCCGGGCCAGTAGGGACCACTCGTCGATGCGCAGTGCATGCGCCACCGCGCGACGCAAGTCGATGCAAGGCACGGCGAAGCAATGCGTACCAGCACATAGCAGCGCAACGCACGGCGTAGCAGCGCAAAGCAAAGCCATGCCATACAACGCGAAGCACGGCGCAGCCACGCACAACAATGCGACGCAACGCAAACGCAAACGGGCGGCGACGGGGCAGCGACGGCGACGACATAGCCGCCAGACGAGCAACCGGCCCAGACGACGG
The DNA here is from genome assembly GCA_963575745.1 of Prorocentrum cordatum. NCBI lineage: Eukaryota > Dinophyceae > Prorocentrales > Prorocentraceae > Prorocentrum > Prorocentrum cordatum. The sequence goes on from CAUYUJ010017896.1 coordinate 187,119, forward strand.
GCGTCGACGAGGTGGCGACGGGGCGGCGACGGCAGCAACATGCCCGCCAGACAAGACCGACCGCCAGCCCGCCAGTTTCCGAGGAACTTAAGAAAGCCGAAGTGCAAACGCTGAGTGGAGGGTTCTGCAAGTCTGAAGAGACAGGGGCACCCTTTGGAATGCCCCCCAAGAGGGGATGCCCCCCGTGCGACGCGAGAGGGCGACGTTCACAAGGGGCAACGACGCCTCCTGCGTCATCCTCAAGGGGGCGGAAGGTGCCTGCGCGCCAAGGCGCCCCCGCCCGGGCTGGCGCCACTCCCGGAAGCCTTGCCCGAGTTCACGGTGGAGGAGTTCACGGGGGCGCGCATGTGCGCGCACTTGTTCCCGCTCCCGCGCCCGCGACAGACCGCCCCAGACAACGCGGGCACCCTCGTCGCGCCTGAGACGCTCGCGAAGAAGCAGTCAGGCGGGGAGCGCAGTGACGGACGTTCCTTAGGTCAGCCCCCGGGCTTGTCCGGAACGAGGCGACGGCGGCGTCGGGGGGGCCCGGGGCGGGCGTTTCCGCGGGCGCTGCAGGCGCAGGCGGTGCCCAACGCGCGCCGCCACCGGGCGCGTGGACCGGGCGTCCAGGGCCACGAACGACCTCTCGGCGCCCGTCGACAAGGTCGCGCGTTTGCAGAGAAGCAGAGAAGCACCGACCGGACGGCTCGGGCACGGTGCATGAGCACACGCGCGTGGCCATCCACGCGTCGGACAAGTCTCGCATCCTCCTGGTGAAGCGTGCTCTGCGCGCACAGAGCGGCTTGGCTTCGCATTGGTCGCGCGCGCAGTGCGACTGCCGAAATGCCGTCCAATACTGTAATGGTGCCGTCCCCGATGATGCTGGCGACATTTCTTGACAAGTGCCCCGCGCCGTGGGGGCGCGATGCGCCCTGCCCTCCGGTGGGCGAGGTGGTCCACGAGCCCTCTGCCGCGGCGGCGGCTGCGGCGCGCGGGGCAGCCGTCGACGCTGCGGCTGCCGAGCAGGGGCAGAGGGCCCCAGGCGTGACCTTGTTGGACATTTACCCCAGCATCGTGAGCCAGGGCATTCGCGACGGGCCAGACGACTCCCGTGCGGACCTCGAGCTCGTGGACCACGTCAAAAA
>CAUYUJ010017896.1:193242-221081 GCA_963575745.1 Prorocentrum cordatum
AGTAGTAGTAGTAGTAGAAGAAGTATAGTAGTATTGTAGTAGTAGCAAAAGGAGTAGTAGGTAATAGTAAGTAATAGCAGTCGCGGAGTTGTAGTGGTAGTAGTAGTAGAGTATAGTAGCAGTATAGTAGTAGTAGATGTCGAAGTGGTAGGTAGTCAGTAGTAGTAGTAGTAGTAGTAAGTATAGTATAGTAGTAAGTGAAACTAGCAGTAGTACATAGTTGGAGTACCCTAGTAGTCGTCGTTATGACGGATAGTCGTAGTAGGAGTAGGAGTAGGAGTAGGAGTAGGAGTAGTAGGAGTAGGAGTAGGAGTAGGAGTAGGAGTAGGAGTAGGAGTAGGAGTAGGAGTAGGAGCCAAGCTAGCCAGCTCGAGCGAGTCAAGCATGGCATGCCCAGTCCCACCCGCCCTCCCACAACATAAGAAGCAAAGCTGGCACAAATGGGGGCCGAAGTCACACCGGCCAGCCGGTTTGGTACAGCTGATGCGGCCGCGATGGCGGTTGCCGACGGGAACTGGCGAGCGCGTGTTGAATGCCGCGCACGCATTGCCAGACGAGTCGAGAATGGCCCGGTATACCGCAGGAAGCCAGAGGTGGCCGGAGGAAGCCCGACGGTCTGACAGGACACCCCAAAGCATTTATGTGAAAAAGCATTGGGTTTTTGATGTTTTTATGTTGAAATGCTTGCAAACACACGGTGTTCGGTAGGATTCTGACATGAACGCGCGAGTGTGCTCTTTGTGGTATTTTTTGCACAGGATTCGCGGCCTGGGTGCATGACAGAGCATCGCGAGTGCACCGCGCGATGACGTGAAATCGCTGGATTTGACAGAATTCTTAAGATTCCTATGGTTTTCCTATGATTTCAGCAAGAGAGCCCGGGCGGGAAATTTGTAAAATTTTTGTGAAAAAGCATTGGGTTGTTGATGTTTTTATGTTGAAATGCTTGCAAACACACGGTGTTCGGTAGGATTCTGACATGAACGCGCGCGTGTGCTCTTTGTGGTATTTTTTTGCAATGGATTATCGCCGTGGACGACAGGACGTCCATGTCGAGAGGAAAAAATAAAAAAATGTTGATTTTGTATTGTTTTTTACAGGTTAGGATGGGACCCCGGATGCGGCCCCTATCGGCCGGCCTGAGGGGGGAGTAGGAGTATATTCTAATAAGGAATAATGATAGGAGTAGTAGTAGTAGTAGTAGTAGTAGTAGTAGTAGTAGTAGTAGTAGTAGTAGTAGTAGTAGTCGTAGAAGTCGTAGTAGTCGTAGTAGTAGTAGTAGTAGTAGTCAGCATAGTATAGCAGTAGTAAGTAGTAAGAAGTAGTAGTGCACTCGTAGTCGTTAGTCGTTGTAAAAGGTACTAATTATTTAAGTAGTAAAGTAGTAGTCGTAGTAGTTAACACACAAGTAGTAGTAGTAGACGTAAGTCGTTAAGTAGTAGTAGTAAGAGTAGTAGCGGTTGTGCTAAGTAAGTAGTCGTAGTATTCGTAGAGTAGAGAAGTAGTAGTAGTAGTAGTAGTTTCAGCAGTAGTAGTAGTAGTAGTAGTAGTAGTAGTAGTAGCAGTAATAGTAGTATCAGTAGTAGAGTAGTAGTAGTAGTAGTAGTAGTAGTAGTAGTAGTAGTAGTAGTGGTGGTGGTAGTAGTAGTAGTAGTAGTAGTAGTAGTAGTAGTAGTAGTAGTAGTCGTGGTATACTTGGAAACACGTGAAGTGGCACGCAGACGCAGAAGTAGACGTAGCTGTAGTAGTCGAGGCAGCCATCTGCGACGGTAGCCGTAGCGCGTGGAAGTAAAACGAACGAACTACTGAAGAGAGTGGGCGAACCCAGCGAGGAGAACGGGGACATATGCAGACATTGATTGCGACGGCGATTGTACGGGTGATGGTGTTCGAGGTGATGATGATGAGGGGCCGGAGAATTATTCAATCGTTTCGCTCATTTCGCCGGCCCGTATTGGTGCACGGCTGTCGAGTGCCCGTGTGATCGTTGTCAATGGGGTGCTGCTGGGTCGTTTTTTCGTTTATGGATGGCTGGCTTTGGGTGATTTCGCAGGCGGGAATCATTCTTTGCCCGCCTGAACCTTCTGTTTCGGAAGGTGGCGGCTCGTGAATACGATCGCAGTGAACGAGACAACATTCTGCAGTTTCCTTTTTGCATTCTTCGGGCTCCTTGTCGCTTGTTGGGGTTTCTTAGGAGCCTATTGGGGCGTCCAGGAGGCCTCCTGGAGCGGAAGGCTCGGATTCTCGGTTCGTGGTCTCCATGTTGGGCCTCTCTTGGGGCCCTCTTAGGGTCCTTTTGGACCGTCTTGGGCGCCTCTTGGGCTGTCGTGGGGCTCTCTTGGACGGTCGTGGGCCTCTCTTGGAGGCCTTTTGGGCCGTCTTGGGGTGGTCTTGAAAGCTTCTTGGGCCGTCTTGGAGCGTCGGAAAGGCGAAAAGGCGAGGAAGCCACAAACCTTGACAAACCCAACGAAAATCAATAGTTTTGGCGCTCTGAGGCTTCGTGGACGTTCATTGGGATCTCGTTGGGTGCCTCTCGAGGGCTTCTTGGAGACTCTCGGGAGTCGTTGTCGAGCCTCTTGGGGTCTCTTTCGGGCCCCTTGTCGCCTTTTGGGGCCTCTTGGGGGCCTCTTGGAGCCTCCAGGAGGCCTCTTGGAGCGGAAGGCTCGGATTCTCGGTTCGTGGTCTCCATGTTGGGCCCCTCTTGGGGCCCTCTTGGGGTCCTTTTGGACCGTCTTGGGCGCCTCTTGGGCTGTCGTGGGGCCCTGTTGGGCGGTCTTGGGGCTCTCTTGGAGGCATCTTGGGCCGTCTTGGGGTGGTCTTGGAAGTTTCTTGGGCCGTCTTGGAGCGTCGGAAAGGCGAAAAGGCGAGGAAACCAAAAACCTTAAAAAACCCAAATGGAAATCAATGGTTTTGGCGCTCTGAGGCTTCGTGGACGTTCATTGGGATCTCGTTGGATGCCTCTCGAGGGCTTCTTGGAGACTCGGGAGTCGTTGTCGAGCCTCTTGGGGTCTCTTTCGGGCCCCTTGTCGCCTTTTGGGGCCTCTTGGGGGCCTCTTGGAGCCTCCAGGAGGCCTCTTGGAGCGGAAGGCTCGGATTCTCAGTTCGTGGTCTCCATGTTGGGCCCCTCTTGGGGCCCTCTTGGGGTCCTCTTGGACCGTCTTGGGCGCCTCTTGGGCTGTCGTGGGGCCCTCTTGGGCGGTCTTGGGGCTCTCTTGGAGGCCTCTTGGGCCGTCTTGGGGTGGTCTTGGAGGCTTCTTGGGTCGTCTTGGAGCGTCGGAAACGCGAAAAGGCGAGGAAGCCAAAAACTTTGAAAAACCAAATGGAAGTCAATGGTTTTGGCCTCTTGGGGCTCTCTTGGAAAGGGTCGGGGCTCTCTTGGGACTTCTTGGAAGCTTCTTGGGCCGTCTTGAGACCGTGTTGGGCGTCTTGGGCCGATCGTTCGCTGATTCGGAACCCTCGTGGACCGTCTTGGAAGCCTGTTGGGGCCCTCTTGGCGCGCTCCGGGGAGCGTGGAAGGCCGCACCCAGGAGGAAAATCATCTCTGAACCGAGTTTGCCGGGAGGGTCCCGGGCCCTTGCTGGGGTACTTTCCGGCCGGGGACCCCCAGGGGCCGCTCCGCGCGCGCGAAGTATAGAGTTATTGCTAACCAGTTACTGGAGATCTTAGCACCTGGCCCGTTGGGCCGGCGAATTTGGGCATGACTTTGATTTTGTGTTGAGTATATGACGATGCTGATGGTTGTGGTGAGGGTGATGATGATTGTTGTGCTGATGGTGATGATGAGGAGGCGGAGGAAAAGGCGGAGTGATGATGATTGTGATTGTGTTGAAGATGACGATGATGGTGAAGATGAGGAGCTGCGATGGATGGATTGGGGCGATAAGGCAGTGGCCCCCTTTTCTACCAAATCTCATTCTTGCCAGCGCTTTTCCCCGCTGCCCTCCCTGTTCACCTCCCTCCCCTCCTCATCCGTCCGCTTCCCCTCTTCTCCTTTCCCGCATCTCCTTCCCTCCTCCCCTCTTCATCCTGGTTTCCTCCTTCCCCACCCCCTGCGCCCCTCTCCTCCTTCACCTTGCCCAAGGCGTGAGCACGAATCTGATGGGGTCGTTTGCAGCGACCTCGCGCGAGAGACCGTGACGAGACTCCCGCGAAGCACATAGGGAGCCCCGACCAAAACGTGGTGCAAGAGCGACTCGCGCGCCGCGTCGCCATTGGCAAGAGCGGGTGGCGGCGGAGCAATGCAGATGCCTCCGCGTAGCTGGATTGCGGGGCGCCATGCGGTTGGGGGCGAGGTGGTCGAAGACGAACACGAAAACAAAAACGCCGTACACGTCAGATGTGCGTGGGACACGTGGCGGCACGAGTCGCTATCATGCAGTTTTGGCGGCTCTGCTGTGGGACAGCGACGAATTTACTGCAACGAGTGCTCTTATTCCAGGCCCCCGTCGGATCTTCTTGAAACAAGCCACTGGTACCCGCTCGATTATCCTGGAAGTTCTGGTTAGAATGCGCCCCGTGAGAATTTGCGGGCGTAGCGGTGTCGGTACAGCCGGGGCGCTGAAAAGGGAACTCTTTTCGTGGGGGGGGCTCCGCGTCCCTGAACCGCCCCACGGGTCGCCCCAGGTGTTCCTTCGGTGTTCGATGGGAAGTCGCAGCCTCACTTCTGGAGACAAGGGGGGCCTCGTTCCTTCTTCAGGGTCTCCTGCAGTCTCCCTTCAATGGGGGGGGGGGGGCTGTCTTCTGATTCTGAGGAGGAGGAGGAGGAGGAGGGAGGAGGAGTGAAGGGCGCTAGGAGGATGAGAGGAAAGGAGGAGGAGGAGGAGGGAGGAGGGGGCGGGGGCCCCCCCGATGGGCTCGGGGCGCCGACGTCCTCCGCGGCCTCCCGAGGAGCAGCGGGGGCCGCCCGGAGGCCCCGTGCCCTGCTCGCAGGCCGCCCGCCATCGCCTCGCCCCTCCCCGCCCCCCCCCCCCCCAGCCTGCGCGGGGTAGAGCGGCGGGGCGGTCTCCCGCCGCTCCGCCGTGTGGAGCGTCGGGGTGTCGTCGGGCACGACCTCCTCCCCTCCTCCTCTCCTCCTCCTCCTCCTCCTCCTCCATCCTCGCCTCCTCCTCTTCCACTTACCTCCTCCTTCCCTTATCCCTTCTCCTCCTCCTTCCTCCTCCTTCCTCATGCTACCGCCCCCCTCCTCCCCTCCTCTTTCTCCTCCTCCTCCTCCTCCTCCTCCTCCTCCTCCCTCCGCCTTCCTTTTTTCCTCCTCCACCTCCTCCTCCTCCTCCTCCTCCTCCTCCTCCTCCTTCCCCTCCTCCTCCCTCCTCCTCCTCGTCCTCCTCTCCTCCTCCTCCTTCCCCTCCTCCTCCTCCTCGTCCTCCTCCTCCTCCTCTTCCTCCTCCTCCTCCTCCGCCTCCTCCTTCTCCCCCGCTGTCGCAGCCACAGCCAGACCCAGGTCGCCCGCAGGGGCGCGCAGGCATGCTCGCGCTTCGCGCTCTCACATGCGGGCGGCAGGGGAGGGCCGGGCCCAGGCGCTGCATGTTTGGCGGGGGGGGGGGGCGGGCGAGGGGGGGAGCGCATGTGTCGCCCAGCGCGGAGCGCCAAGCCGGTGACCCGGCGGTCCAGCCGGAGATAGTCGACCAAACAGCAAACGACGCCGCCCCACCTGCGGCCTTACCATGCTGCGCTATGGCTCATCAGGTGCCGCAGCGCATACCACGCAAAAGCCCACGCCAGAATGCATGGCATATGCTAAGGCCCGTGGGGCCTTACGTGGGGTGGTGTCGTTTGTTTTCTAGTCCAGGCAGGGTGCTGAGAATTCAGCCCCCCCGAGACCAGGACAAAGACTAACCTGGACATCGGCCAGTCGGGAAAACGACACCCTCTCATGCAAAGTCAGATCTGGGACGTCCACTGTATTTGTACGTTGCTGCACTTGGTCGCCCAGTGCATTTTTTGTTGCTGCACTTCAGGATTCGCGCCTTTGTTCGAGTCTCGGGGAGGGTTTGCTGGCTTTCATGGCCGTTGTCCAGGTTTATTCCGGGAGCGTTGCATTGCAGCTTGTTGACCGCGCGCTCCCTTTTGTGCAGTGCATTCTTCTGTTCGTGCCGCCATCGGGAACAGCTGGTTTCGGGGTATGCTGGAGGTCCTGGTCTAGCGCGTCCGGGTTTAGGGGGCCCTGCTCGGAGGGGGGAGGAGCGACACCAACACCACCAGGGGGGCCAACTCCAGCGAGGAGGTCCACGATGCCTCCCCGAGCTGGAGCTGGGGATGCCTCGGGCGAGAAGGGGGGACCACACCACCAGGGAGACCCCTCTTGCCTCCGCGCACCTCCTCGCCCTGTTGGTGTTGGTGCCGCTTTTCCTTGTTCCTGCCCCGCGGGATGAGCTGGTTGGTGCCACTTTGCACGGCGGAGTGGCCAGGGCGAGGGTCCGACGCTCTCGTCATGCGGTCCTGCCTCGGCCCGAGGGGGCTGGGCGCGGCGGCGGAGGGTCCCTTGGCGGAGCGGGGGGCCTCCCGCGACAGTCAGAACCGCATGGGCCCAAGAAGAGACCCGCATCCTAAGGCGGGGGAGGGCCGGAGGAGGGGAAGGCAGGGGAGGGTGACAAGACGAGGGGGGGAGCGAGGCCGAGTATGTGGTGTCCGTGTGCTTCTGGATGCCCGGGATGTCGATCTTCGTTTTGCTCACAAGGACCTGGCCTGCTGGTGGTCATGGGTCTGGGGGAACCCTCTGGGCCCCAGTCAGAGCAGTCCCTCCTGGACAGGGAGACCGATGATCGTGGTTGGCTTCGCCGCCTGCTTGGAGGGCGTCCTCCCTCTGACGACCCTCCTGCGCCTCCTGCTCCCCTCGGAAGCGCTCTCTGTTGCCCCGCGGCTCCTCCACCGGGCCCGGCGACACCGTGGGGGTGTGGGGGGGCGCCTCGCCGAGCCCTCCCCCGCCTTGCGAGGCCCCGGGCATGGAGCGGTGCGAGAGCGCCCTCCACGGACAACACCGCGTCGATGTAACAGACGCGCTCACAACTCCTCCGTCGTGCAGGCTTGCCCAGAGAGCATGGTTTCCCCGGGGGGGAACCCCCAAGCATTATCCAGCCCGCCGAACAGTCGAGGGACAATACCCTCCGCCGCGACGAGGAGGTTGCCGGACCAGGCCCATGCACCGCCGAGAGAACACGGGGTGGGGAAGGGGTAGGGGTCTAAGACTAAAAACCCTCTGAGGCTACACGACGTGCCTCGCACGACTGCATGCCTCGGTACCGCGGCGACGGCGTCGGCGAGGGCACGGCGACGTTCCGCGCCGACACCTTGCCCCCGGACCTTCGACGCGCAGGGGCGCTCCGTCCACGGCGCGGGCCCCGCTCCCGGGCGCGTCCCCCCGGACGGCCTCGGGGAGGGCTGCATCGCGAGCGCTCGAGGCGCAAGAGGCGGGGGTCGGTGCAAACGGGGGTCGGTGTGAGCGCCGGAGCTTGCAGGATGCTGCAGAGCCAGGGGTGCACTGACTCGTGCTTGGGCGCCAGGATCCTGCAGGATCTTGCAAGGATCTTGCCAGGCCCGACTGACCCGGGTCTGGGCTGACCCTTCCTCCTCCTGCTCTCCCTCCTCCTCCTCCTCCTCCTCCTCAGCCGTTTCGGCTCAGAGTTGTTCTGAGCTTGCAACAGCATACCTCTTCGAAACGGCCAAGTGCTGTTGCGGGCCTTTGGCTCGTTTAGTGATTTGTATGTGTGAGATCTTGCTGGAGCATTCGTATCGGCTCCATAGGGAGCCAAGCATGGATGCAGTCGTCAAAGGGCCGAGGACGCCATATTGGGGCTGCCAGAAGTGTGTAAGAACAAGCAACCGGGCGTGCAGAGTGCAGTGTCAATGCGGTCAAAAAGCGCCCAAGCATGTGTTGGATCGTGCGAAGACTTTCGGCAATGGGGCGAGCTCTAATGCTGCTGGTACTCGTGGTGGTGGTGGTGGTGGGTCACACGTGCTCGGAGATAAGCGCCAGGCGAAGCTGGAGAAGCAACTGGCAGACATCACCAAGCGATTCGACCTACTGCTCAAGTCCTCTCCCCAGGGCGGCGGCCACGGCGGCGGCAAGAGTGGTTCGAGCCCAGGAGGAGAATCAACGGAGCATGCGGAGGACCCCCTGGTGGCTCAGGCGGCGGAGCTCGAGCAGGCCATCAAGGCGTGCGGCAAGGAGCACATGTCCTCCGCGAAGGAGTTGTTGGTCACCCAGCTGCGCGATGTGCGGGCCAAGCTGGAGGCCAAGAAGAGTGACATCACGCAGCACGCCAACGTCGGCCACCGCCTTGCTAGGGCGGAGAAGCAGTTGGCAAAGCTTACGTGCGATGTCGAGTCTCAGAATGATGCCATCAAGGAGGCCACCGCCAAGCGGGACGAGCTGGAGGCCAAACGTCGGGCTGCAGCGGTCGAAGTTGAGGCCCTCCAGAAGCAGCTGGTGGCATCTATTCCTCGTAGTGTACCACATGTCAAGGCGTCTCCGCCGACCCTGGAGGTCCCCACGGAGATGCTTGAGGGTAAGGACGAGATCAAGACGATGTTGGAGAGCCAGGCTTTCAAGGAGTACGCGCCCCTCATTGCGCAGCTGCAGAAGGACCAGCCTCCTGATGGCATTGCTACTCCTCCTGCTGTCCCCGAGGATGATGACGATGACGAAGAATTACCTCAAGCCTTCGCTGACGACGCAGAGGCCGAGAAGTTCTGGGATGAGCATCGTGGAGGCAAGCGGGCTATCTGCCAGGCGCTGGCGTCAGGAGTGTTCAAGAGGGCGAAAACTTCGGATTCCTGACGGTGCACGCGGGCATGTACTGAGGGCCTCCAGAGTGGGGGCCCAGGCGCAATTGTCTTATGATGGAACAGCTCCTGTGGTGGAGCAAGGCCAGTCGTTTTGCGTTTTGTCGGGGGCCTCTCGTGAGGCCCGTGTTGGCGAAGCTTCGCCGGCTTCTCGCCCCCACCTGGCGAACGGTGCGGTAAGAAAAACAGCCTGGAGCGACGGGGCCGTCGGCCCTGGTGGAGGCAACCACGGGGCCGCGTCCAGCATGTGCAGAGCAAAGCCCCACGTCGGGGAGCCACTCTGCACGGGTTTCAAAGTTTCCAAGTTCGGGGCAGGCTGACCCCCCTCGCCTGCTTCGTTTAAGGCCGATGACCTACCAGGGCAGGTTTTTGAGTGTTATAACGGGAACAGCTGGGGCACTCTTGAGAAGCGACTCAGGCGCTCGGAAGCGTTGGTCCTTTTCGCCCAGGAGATAGGTATCACGGATGAGACCCAGGTGGATAAGACGGCCAAAGCTCTGGCGATGGGATGGCACATGCTCTGCTCGCCCTCTGTTCTCGCTGGCCGCGGGCAACTCTCAGCAGGTGCGGCGATACTCGCGAGGACCACTGCGGGCCTCAGATGGCCAAGTCGGCTGCCGCGGGGGGTGCTAGTGCCGCACCGCCTGATTGTTGTTGAGCTAGACATCCCGCAATGGTCCCAACCTGCGGTGGCGGCGCGCGGGTACTTCCACGTCTCCGAGGGCCTTTCGAAGCGCAACCTGAAGATTCTGAGGGAAGCGGGCGAGGCCCTCGAGGGCCAGCACCTGGCCATCTTCGGAGCGGATTGGAACATGCAGTCGTCGATTGTCGAGTTGCCGGGGTTACCACGCAGGGCAAACATGGTCATCATGCAGCCACCAGCCGAGACATGTGCCACGGCAGCGGCTAATTCGTACATGGATTATTTCGCGGTGTCGCCAGCGGTTGCGAAGTTGGTTGATAAGACCTCTACCATCGCGACGTGGCCGCACCGCCCGCGCAAGCCTGCGCAGTTGCAGTTCAAGGCAGGCGTTAGCGGGACCAAGCAGTTGATATACCAAACGCATGAGGCTCCCTAGGGAGCCCCCGTTCGGTCCCTCCCCTGAGCCACCGTGTTGGGAGGTCCCCAGGGTCCTTGCCGAAGAAGCTAACAAAGCTGCCAGTGTTGATTCGGTGATTGTGGCGTGGGAACTGCTCTCTGCTGCGTGGAAGCGTTTTTCGGGTGTCATAGAGGTCGAGTTGGAAGGTAAGTTGGACACTCCGATCAAGAACAAAGGCCTCAAGGGGCTTCCGCCGTCGGCGAAGTGGGTCTCGGTGTTTACTAAACCAAGACGGAACCCCGAGGATGAGGAACTGGTCTGCGAAGGTTGGATTTGGCTCCAGCAAAACCCCAGATATCTCCAATGCACGGCCGTGCGAGTGCATGAGAACCGTGACATGAATGTGAACCAGGACATCCAGGCTGTGTTTAACATCTGCAGCATCATCCAGCAGCCCTTTCATGGGGAGGGCCTGTCCGTGAGACTGGGCGCCACGGTCAGCGCTGCCAGGCAGTTAGTTTCGTCTCGGCCTCAGGACAGAGGCCAGCTGCAGGATTGGCCCGAAACGATCACGCAAGCTCTTGATGATTGGGGCGAAGATTCCGACAGCGCCCAGTCGGGCCTCGACACGCGTGCTAAGGTGAGCTGGGATCAGTGGCAGCATGAGGCGTTATCTGGGTCGGCGCGGAAGATGCATCAGCTTTCCCGGTTAAAACCCAAATGGTTGCCCACGATCATCCAGACGTCCCCGGGCGTGTTTTTTTTTTTTTTTTTTTTTTTTTTTTTTTTTTTTTTTTTTTTTTTTTTTTTTTTTTTTTTTTTTTTTTTTTTTTTTTTTTTTTTTTTTTTTTTTTTTTTTTTTTTTTTTTTTTTTTTTTTTCTTTTTTTTCTTCGGCCGACCCGCGCAAGTTGCTCGCGAATGAAGCCGACGTGTTAGGGTATTTTTGGAAGGCGCCCCCAAGTCCTGAGCCACTCGAGGTGCTGGACAGGCAGTGTTTTGAGCGCCTGAGACCTGAAGATATCCGCGCTCTCTGTAAAACGTTCAGTCCTCGCGCGGCTCAGAGTTTGGATGGCGTGCACATCAGACATTATGGCGTGCTGTGCGATGCTGGCCTTGAGGCCCTCGCGTGCATTTTCCAGACGATCGAGAAGACCGGAGTCTTCCCGAAGGCCGTTTACTGGATGCTCTTCCCCGTCTTGGAAAAACCCAGGGGTGGGCTTCGCCTTGTGTTGCTCTGCGCGGCCCCTGTGAGGCTGTGGGAAAAGTCTAGGCGCCCCATGGCCCAGGATTTTGAGGCCAGACACCCCAGAAGGTATTGGGCGTTCGGCGCGGGGAAGCCGGTGGAGCAAAGCATCTGGAACCAGGCTGTCAAGGCGGAAGCCCATGTTGGAGAAGGGAATGTGACGGGAGGTTTTTCGTGGGACGGATCCAAGTATTACGAGTCCTTCCGATTGACCACGCTCAGAGATCGCTCGCTGGCTGCTGGCCTGCCGAGTGTGGTGGTCAAGGTCACCTTCAATTGTTGGCGAGGTCCGCGCATTCTCCGTCTTGGGACGGATCACAGTGTTGTTCCGCTGTATGCGTCGTGCGGGCTGCCTGCGGGGTCGTGTTTCAATGACATCAATGGTAAGGTTTATGCGCTCGAGCCTTTCGACAAATTTCTCGCGCGCAACCGCGATGTGGACCTGGCTTCGGACGATGCTACGGTCAGTGCCTATGGAAGCCCCGACCATGTCGCGGAGGTGCTGGAGAAAGCTGCCGATGACCTTCACCGTGTTTTTCAGGATGATTTGGGAGTCGGACTGGCCGCCGACAAACTGTTGACGTTTGCCTCTTCGCCTGCTCTGTCGCTGCGGATCGGACGTCGCCTCGGGGCCCTGGCTGGCACGGTGGGAACCCATGTGGTTTCCCTCGGAGTTGATCTGGCCCCTGGGGTTAAGAGGAGTGTTAAGCAGGCTTGCAGCAAGAAGAAAGGTAGACTTGCTGATATGATTCGGAGGCATCGCAAGCTCAAACGTTTGAGAAGGGCCCTCCCCAGGGACAAAAGTAGGATTGGGAAGATCTACGCCGCGGGGGTCAGACCTGCGGCGTCTTTTGGGGACACGGTCACGGGCTGCAGCGACGCTGAACTCAAGAAGATCAGGTCGGCTATGCTTTCTTTTTTCCACACCCGCTCATGCGGGAGTCTCGGCCCAGGCGAAGACTGTGCTGCTCGGAGATCCAGTTTGGCGCAGCATGGTCGCGCCTGCCTTAGCTTGGGCCGCTGCCGTGTGGCAGACGACAACTAAGCCCGCGCTCGCCTTCTTCGCACTTCCCGAGCTGCGCAACATGTGGTTGGCGGTGCCGCAGGACGGTCTCACGTGGAAGAACTCGAGGGGCCCATTAGCCGTATGTTCCTGTCCCTGCAGCGCATTGGGTGGGAGGCCCTGGGGCCGCTTATGTGGAAGGATGACAAGGGAAGCGAGCTCTCGCTGTTATACAATTCCCCCTCGATGCTAGGAGCTCTCCTCCGTGAAGGAGTTCAGAGGCACCATGAAAGGCCCCTGGCCGAAAAGCTCGACCGGGGGGCGGGGAATGTGTTTGTGTTGAACCGATACGTCGCATCACGAAAGCGTCGGGTAAGGGTATTGGGCTCAACGCTCAAGGTAGATATATGGTTAAGCCTTTGTTCTGCGATGGGCGTTGGTGCGAAGATCGGGCCGCCAAAGCGGGCTATTTATCATCGGGATTGTGCCCCCTGTGCAGTCGCCCCGATTTGCTGCAACATAGTTTGTATCACTGCGCGAGGTGCGTGCCGCCCGGTCGGCCGTTGAGGCCAGTGAATTCTTTTACCAGCAGGCGCAGGATGGCCCCAATGAGTTCTACACAGGGCTCAAGTTGCGCCACCCTGCTAGTTCATGGCTGCCACCGAGCGACGAGCACGAGCCCATGCTGTTCGCCGCGGACGGGTCGCCTTTGTCATGGAACGATTTCGACACCACTGGTTTGAGTGTGTCTGGAGATGGGTCCTGCACTCCGCACACCATCAAAGAGCTTTCCAGGGCATCGTATTCGTGGGTCTTCATGGGGCCCGAGGGTCAGCAGGTGGCGACGGCGAAGGGCGCGGTTTGGCCGTCGCTTCCGCAGACGAGTCAGGCGGCAGAGCAGCTGCAGCTGAGCCCGTTGCCGATTTTCGTGCCGAGGCACGGGGAAGCATGTTACAGTGACTGCATGAACGCTGTTCGGTTACACAACAGTACTCCCCAGCAGCAACTCAGTCACAAACACAAGTATGCGGGCCTGCGCAGAGGAGCGTTACAGCACATGGTTAATAACAAGTATGCCCCAGCTGTTTATACCCCAGCGCACAGAGAGCTGAGCGTCATTGATGCGCTCCCCGCCCCTGGAAGATGGGTAGGTCAGGCCAACTGGCAGGCGGATTTTGTAGCTAAGACGGCTCTCCGATTACACCCGCAACCGTCTGTTGCGGAGGTAGAGGCGGTCAACAATGCTGTGGGGCATCTCCAAACAGTCGCTCGCCTCGCCGCGGGGGTCCTCCCACTGTTTCCGAGGGTCCAACACCAGCGGCCACCGACAAAAGAGCGCCCCGTCACATTTTTTGATAAGAACGATGGCTGGCACTCTTGGGAGCCCTGGCTTTGGGGCTCCAGATGCGTTAGTGGTTTGAATTTCTACAGTGGAACGAAGGACTCGAGACCTGAGGCGGTTTGTTCGGGTTTCCCCGCGAGGGTTAAGGAGCTCTTGGTTCTGTGCCCTCGGCATGGCCATCAGTTGGCCTCAACTCAGGTGGCTAACCAGTCGAAGCCACTCTTCTTTTGCATGCTGTGTGGTTATTTTGCCCAGCATAGGATATTCAAGTTAGCTAAGCGTTGCCGCCAGCCCCGTTTGGACGAGGACAGAAGCAGCGCTGGAACGACGGCTCTCAGGAGACTGCGGAGAGGACTGCATCCCAAGGAAGAGCTGTCAGTTACATGCGCGGAGCACGAAGCTCCACTCACCCTGCAAGAGGCGAATTCATATGAACAGGCGGTCAGGCCTGTGCGTATTCCAGCTCATGCCAGCTATATTGATAGGCTGGCGGCTCTGCGAGCCCGCATTGCTGCGAAGGAAGCGAGGGCGGTGGAGCTTGGAGGGGGTGGTGGAGTCGTGGGTCGGGCTTCGGCTGAGGCGATGTCGGGTAGACTTGCCCCCGAGCCAAGCGATGCGATCGCAGTGGACGCAGCTGTTCAGTTTCGTTTTGAGGGAGGTGAGTCGCCCCACGCGGTGTGCCCCGCCCTCGCCTCTGATCCCAGGTCCGAACTCGATCGAGCGGACCCCTCGCGAGGAGGGGAGGACAACGCTCCCCAGGTCGCAGGCAAGGTCCAGGATGACCTTGATTCGGGATCCTCGGACTGAGGCGAGTCGAGAGGCGGCTGGCCAAGGCCCACTCCCCGTTTGGGAGGGGTGCGCTGTGGTCTCCTGCCCCTCGCTACCGTCAGTCTGGCGGGCCGCTGTGCGGCCCCTTTGTTACTGGTTCGGTCCATCGTGACCAAACAAAAATCCTCCTCCTCCTCCTCCTCCTCCTCCTCCTCCTCCTCCTCCTCCTCCTCCTCCTCCTCCTCCTCCTCCGCCTCCCTCCGAGGCGCCGGCTGCCGTGTGTCTTCCGCGACGCCCAATGCCCAGGGGCGCACCACATCGACGTTCTGCCCTGTTCGCCAGTGCGCGCGGCGGGGGGTGGAAAGGGCGGCCTTCTGCGATGCCAGGAGGCCTCGCAGAGCCCCCCCCGCCCTCTCAGAGGCCCTCCCGTCCTTCAATCCCTCCCGAGCCCACTCCGCCTTCCGAGGAGCCCTCCGAGCCCTGCTCCGGGGGCTCCAAGATAACCCCTCCTGCCCTCCAATACCATCCCTCCCGCCATTCCGCCCCCCTTTCCCTGGGGGGGCCTCCCACCACCCCCACCAGCCCTCCGAGACGCCCTCCGTGCCCCTCCGCAGAGCTCGCTGCCCTCGCAGGGGGCCACCCGCCCGACGCAGTCAGAGCGGGCCGTCCCGCGCGCGGGCGAGGTGCGCGGTGTGGCGCGCCACACCCCCCCAGGGAGAAAGTCGGGCACGTCCCGCTACAGGAGGAGTATCCAAGAATAGTAACAAACTAGTCGGGGGACGATTTCTCTTTACACAATGTTTGAGCACTTTTTGGTTACTTTTTATTGTTCGTCGAAAATTCGCCTGTAGGGTGTCGTGCCCGACATAACGCTGCCCCCTCAGGGGGCCGCCCGCCCGACGCAGTCAGAGCGGGCCGTCCTGCACGCGGCCGGGGTGCGCGGCGCGGCGCGCCGCAGCCCCCCAGGGGGTCGGGGGGCGGGGTGAGCCCCTTGCGGGCCTGGCTGGCGCCATGCACGCCGCACGGCGCCCGCCCGCGGCCGCCTTGGCACTGGCCAGCTGCCGAGGCCGACCGCCTCGCCCCGATCCACGCCCTCCTCCTCCTCCTCCTCCTCCTCCTCCTCCTCCTCCTCCTCCTCCTTTTCCTCCTCCTCCTCCTCCTAGCCTTCCTCCTCATCTCCTCCTCTCCTCCTCTCCTCCTCCTCCTCTCATCGCTTCCTTCCCCCGCCTCCCCCTCCTCCTCCTCCTCCTCCTCCTCATACATCCTCCTCCCTCTCCTCCTCCTCCCCCCTCCTGGTTCTTCATCCTCCTCTCCTCCTCTGCTTTCCTCCTTCCTCGCCTCTTCTTCCCCCGCTTTCCCTCCTTATCGTCCGTCTTCCTCTTCTCACTCCGCTCCTCTCTTCCGCGCCTTTCCTCCTCCTCCTTTTCCTCCCCTTCGTCGTCTTCATCCTCCCCCCGCGACGCCTCGCCACGATCCCCGCCCCCTCCTGTTTCCTGCTCTCCTCTTCCCCGCACGTCCTCCTCCTCCCCCTCCTCCTCCCTCTCTCCTCCCCTCCTCCTCCTCTCCTCCTCTACTACCGCCTCCTCCCTCCCCCCATCCTCTCTCCTCCTTTTTCTCCTCCTTCTCCTCCTCTTTTCTCCTCCCCGTCCTCCTCTCCTTTACTTCTCTTCATCCTCCTTCTCCTCATCCTCACCTCAGGCCTTCCTCCTTTGCGCTGCCAGCTCCTCCTCTATCCTCCTCCTCATCCTCCTCCTCCTCCTGCTGCTCCTCTTCCTCCTCCTCCTCCTCCTCCTTCTCCTCCTCCACCTCCTCCTCCTCCTGCTCCTCCTGCTCGTCCTCTTCTCTTCCTCTTCCTTCTCCCCGTCCTCCTCCGTCTCCTCCTCTTCTTCTTCCTGACTCATCGAGGCGCGCATCCGAGCACCTCACATCCACCTAGCAGCCTATACCTCTGTAAAGATGGCTGCCACACGAGCTCCCTCAGGGAGCAAGCCAGCTTCAAGTCTCCTGAGAGCTCTAAGACCATGAGCCCCTGGTTTCTTACAGGGGGCAAGGAGGCTCTTCAACTGCCTGGCGGAAAAGGAACCACATGCCATGCACGCGATCGACTGATTGTTCTGAGCCCAAAGAGAAGGCTCCGTGTCTAGAGCCACCAGCTTATGCCGCCGCTCACTACTAGCCTCAAGCTTCCTTGAGGCTTCCACAGCTCTGGAAACGATCGACCCTGGGCATTCCGACTGCCCAGGCTCTGAAACACGACAGCGGCGGCACCAGCGGCTGCCGTCAGGACCATACCAATCATGCTCGAGAGTCGGTCGCATTGGCCGAATCGGGCCAGTCGCACGGGGCCGAATCGGACGCGACAAGCGGCGATCGGCAACACAATCCCGACAGTTCGTCGCGGTCCCAACGGTGCCAAGCCAATGCGCGACACGCTCCACTAACGCAAGCGACTTCAGCCGCCTCTTCCTAACCTCATCGGGCACACGCACTCTAGCAGTCGAATGCTTAGCCCACACATCAGCCTGAAAGTTGCCGAATCTGTCACGTCTAGAAACGAGCCCCGACTCCACGGCCTGAATGGGCGAATGCGCTTTTATCTTTCGCACCGCCAGGCCGCTCTCGCCGAGGCCCCCAAAGTCTTCAAGAAGCTCCCAGAAGACTCGCCACTAAGAAGCCGAAGCACTACAATATGCCGTGGTCCTATCAGGACCACGATCATAAATGCCCTCAAAGACAACATTGCTGTCCGTGACCGCCTCCATCGGAGGCACCGCCACTTTCAGCAACAGAATTAGAGCTGTCAACTCAGCCCCGTCTATGTCTCTAACGGGGCCATCGCAGAGACCGTACACAACATCCAGAATTCCGAGCGGATCCGACGTGAGCGTGACGATAGCCCAGCCAGCCACAGAGCCAGCCGCCCAATCGCCCTCAAAAACGGACCCGTCAAGGTAAGCCTCATGCGCTTGAATCACTCCTATGCCCTCATGCCTGCGCCACACTATCTGCTGCTCACTAGGGGGTCTCCATCCATCAGGCACCTGAGTCGCCGCCCACAGACCCTCCTCCTCCTCCTCCTCCTCCTCCTCCTCCTCCTCATCCTCCTCCTCCTCTTGCTCCTCTTGCTCCTCTTCCTCCTCCTCCTCTACCGCCGCCTCCCTCCTCATTCTCCTCCTCCCTCCGTACTCCTCCTCCTCTCCTCCTCCCCCGTCCTCCTCCGCCTCCGCATCTCTACCTCCCTCCTCCTCCTCTTCCTCCTCCTCCTCCTCCTCCTCCTCCCTTCCCTCCCCAGACCCCCTCGGGCTATAACAAACTCACGACGGGAGGTGGTTCGCCTTTTTTCGCCTCTTGGGACCCTTGATCGGCGCTCGGGACCGTAAAAAACGACTCAGGACGAAAATGCGGTCCCGGGGAATGGGTCGAGACCTCTGGGGGCCAACGTCATGAACAACTCATGACGTCGGGGGTCCAGGTCTCTTCTCCTTCTCCTCCTCCTCCTCCTCCCTCCGTTCTTTTTCCTTGTGAAAAACTCCTGCCTGTCGCACCCCGAGGCCGGTCGGAAGGGCGGGCCGGGCGTTTCGCCCGAGACCTCCTTAATTACAATTCATGCGCCTGAAGTTTACAAGCTGGCATCAGCTTCTCAGATGGAGGGCGGGTGGATTTCAAAGTGTGGCTCTCGCCTTGGCGCCGCGCAGCCTCGTTTTCAACATGCGCAAAAAAGCTTCACGGATTGAGGCGGGTCGTAGCGCCGCGCATAATCGTCTTCAACATTTGCACGGGTTTCACGGGTTAAGGGCGGGTGGTCTTCAACATGTCTTTTACACCTTGAGCGCCGCGCACATTCGTCACAAACGTTGCAAGAGTTTCACGGATTGAGGGCAGGTCGTTTTCAAGATGTGGCTCTCGCTTCAGCGCCGCGTGCATTTTTGTTTCTGAAACATGCAAGGGTTTCACGTCCTGGGGGCGGGCCGTTTTCAAAATGTGGCTCGCGCCTTAGCGCAGCGCCCACTAGTTGTAAACAAATGCAAGAGCGTCATGGATTGATGACGGTTCCTTTTCAACATGTGGTTCTCGCTTCAGCGCCGCACGCATTCGCTCGAAAGAGTTGCAGGAGTTTCGCGGATTCGCATGGCTAACTTTCCAGAACTTGTATTTCGAGCAGTTCAGGATTGTCAGGGCGTAACAGTTATTGTGCTTTGGCACGGTTCAGGATCGTCACATTTCTCTCAGTGGAACTTGGAGGGAGGGTGTATCCCAACATCGTTGGTGATTCTTGGGTTTACACTGGTCCTCCTCTTCCTCCTCTTTACTTGTCTTTGTAGCCTTCCTGCCTCGTCCTCCTCCTCCGTCTGTTCCTTCCTCCTCCTCCTCCTCCTCCTCCTCCTCCTCATCATCATCATCATCATCCCTCCTCCCTTCTCGCTCCTTCTCCTCTATCTCCTCTCCTCCTCCTCCTCCTCCTTCTCCTTCTCCTCTTCCTCCTTCTGCCTCCCTCCTCCCTTCTCCCGCCTCCCTCCTCCTTTCCTCTTCCTCCTCCTCTTCTTCCTCCTCCTCCTCCTCTTCCTCTTCCTCCTTTTTCCCCTCCTCCTCCTCCTTCTCCTCGTTCCTTGCCCTTCAGCGTCTTGTGCACTCCAAACTGGCTGCGCTTCATTGGTGTAAGTTTCCAGGTGCACCCCGTCGCTAAATCACTTCAGTTTTTTCGGAAGGGCAGACCCGTGGTGTCATCTGATTTTCTCCGTTTCCTATTCCTCTCCAGGAGACGCGTTCTCCCGGATGTTGTAAGTTTGCGCCGCAAGGAGTCGTGGCGTGGGGCTGCACGAGTTGCACGTTCTCGATTGAAACACTAATCTCCATGGTGGGCAGCACAACAAATGGGAGAGCCCAAACCGTCACGGCGGTAGCAACACCGCGATACCAACGACGTATCATGGCTTACAGTTGAGGCTCATACCAATACACACCCTGCTTGCATCCAGGGTGCCCTGGGTTTCTTGGGTTTCGATGGTTCTGGTATGGACAGCCTGACGCTCCCACACCAAAGATCATTGGACGTCCTGAGGTGCCAGGGTTGGGTTTCTTGTAGAAGGCTGCGTGTGGCCGGCCCCTTTTGTACGATCGCATTCGGCAAGGAATGGTGGCCTGTACAAGACAATCGTTTTATCAGCACCTCAGTCAGGAGGGAAAGAAACACACAGACACAATTAATCGACGATCCCCAGGAACATATAGGAAAATATGGGAAGTGGGGGGGAAGACAAAAACCCAGAAAATATGGGAAAATATGGGGAATCTTTTTATTTGTGTGTATTTATTTGTGTGTCCTGGGGCCCCTTGACTCAGGATTGCACCGAGATGGAGCTCGGAGGTGGCCGCGGTCGCCCCGCGCGGGCCGCTTGTAGCAGGCCAGCCCCCTCCTGGGGTCGCTTCGCGCGTCGTTCGCTCTGTCGTGTCCTCTTGGCGAGCTCGGGTCTTCTCCTCCTCCCTCCTCCTCCCTCCGCCTCCCTCCTCCTCCCTCCTCCTCCCTCCTCCTCCCTCCTCCTCCCTCCTCCTCCCTACTCGTCCTCCTCCTCTTGTCGTCCTCTCGTTCCTATCCTCATCGTCGTGAACATCAGCGACACCACCACCATCATCATCGTCATCATCAGCATCACCAGCATCATCATCGTCATTTCCATCCTCATCATCATCATCATCAGCAGCATCACTTTCGTCATCATCAGCATCACCCTCATCATCACCATCATCATCATCATCATCATCATCATCATCATCATCATCATCATCATCATCATCATCATCATCATCATCATTACCATCATCATCATCATTACCATCATCATCAGCATCAGCATCATCATCATCATCATCATCATCATCATCATCATCATCACCACTATCACCATCATCATCATCAGCATCATGAGCCGCTGATGTGGCCGTGGAGCGCCGCCCTTCGTGTCTTTTCTGTACTGACGTGCGTAGACGAGCTGCTATGCGTGCTGATGCTCGGCAGTCCCAGTTACCTCCCTCAGGAGTGGCCTTGCCCTTGTCGAGACGCATGCCGGGGAGATGCCGCTGTTGTTTCCCATCCGACCAGCGACGACACAGCCAGCGGACCGCATTGAAGCTGTGCTTGTCGTTGCGTCTCCTGTCGTTTGGACTCTGTTCGTCTTGTCTCGTCGTTCTGTCGCCGCTCCTTCCTTTTTCCCATCCGCTCGCGTGGTCGGGTTCTCGTTTTTGTTCGCCTGGGCCCAGCCGTTCTCCTAAGTTGTTCTGATGGGCCTGTCAACCACCACCACCACCACCACCACCACAAGCTGGAGGGGGAGAGGAGGTGGAGGATGGTGAGGAGGAGGAGGAGGAGGTAAGGTAAAGGGAAAGGCCCTTGGGGGGTCTATGGTCTCGAGCGCCCCCTCGCAGGGGGCTTTGAAACTCGGGTAGGGCCCCTAGGGAATCATATGGCCGCTAGCCCCCTTTGTTTCAGGGGGGCTGCCTGGGGCGTCGAAGCCCCCACTCCGAGGTGGGTGGTTCTCGTGCCCCTCCAGAGGGAGACCTCGCTTGGGACCGAACGAGGGACGCACAAACAAGCGGGCAGTAGGCGCTGCCCCCGTTGCTCGGGGGCGGGGCGATTCCTGCTGAGGACCTCTGCACCCCCCCACACTCCACAACTCCTCCCCCACTCCCAACACCCCCACCCCTCCCCCCACCTCGTCCTCTTCAGGCTGGCACTTTATAATGCACCGTGCTTCAGGGCAACCCCTGATGAGCACCGTGATGCTGGGCACCGTGCTACTGCTGCTGAGCACCGTGCGACTGCCGCTGTGCACCGTGCTGCTGGTGCTACTGTAGTTGAGCACCGTGCTCTTCGGCACCCTGCTGCTGTGCGCAGTTCTGCTATCACACTTCGACTCCCTCAGTGTTCTGCGTGCTGCCGCTGCTCGGGTCGCCGATGTCAACTCCCCAGCCTGCAGCGCGTGCTGCCTCCTGGTCGTACGTCCTGATGTCGCTGCTGTCTGGGCACTGCATCGGCTGCTGCTGCGCCATCTCCTGCGTGGGCGGCTGCTCCTGCTGCGACTGCTTCACGACCTTCACTCCGTGTGTGGTCCACCCCTTGACCGCTGGACTGGGAAATATGCATGGCGGCCGCTGGGGCTGAATGCTGATGACAGTCTCGGCCGCTGCGCCGCCGCCCGTAGTGGGCGCCCCGTCCTTCACGACCTCGTCGTAGCCCGAGCCGTGGTCGCTGTGCGTCCACTTGCTGTAGAAGCCCTCCAGCTCGTCGCAATGGTACCTCGTGTAGTCCAGCTCCCACGGGAAAGGCCCTTGCTACAGGCGGCTGCCGTCCGTGAGGTAGGCCCCGACCTCCCTGCACTTGTTGATCGCCGCTGTGGGCTCCTCGATCTGCGTCTTGAGCAGCACCGTAGTGCGTGCCCGCTCCATCTCATCGTGGCAGTTGAAGCTCTTCGAGGCGCTGATGCGAGCGAGCGTCATGGCGACTCGGTCCAGCTGTGCGTAGAGCTGGTACTGCACCGTGTTCGAGTGCTGGAGCGGCTTCGGGAGGAGCTCGCCCGTGCTCTGCAGGGTGCGGTGGGCGGTGGCGAGGCGGTTGGCCATGGTGCCGAAGACGGCGCCCGTCACTACGCTGCCTCTGTCTGCCGATTTCTGCACCACAACGTCCTCCTTCGGCTTCGGCTGTGGTGTGTTCTCGCCGCTGCTCTGCTCCTGCTGCGCCTCTGCCGCCGCCGCCGACTTCTCCACTGGCTCGCTGTGGGAGGCCATCGTACTAACACTAGTACTGTCGCTGCTGCACGTGGAACGAAAAGAGAAGCTCGCTGGCTGTGGGGGAAATGGCTGCGGAGGGGGGGGGCGTAGGTGGTTGGACGTCGGACCTTGCTGTCGTTTTGGCATTCCCCCTTGTTGTTCCCTGTGGGGCAAAGTTGGAGTCGGGGATAGTCCCGTCGCACGCCGTCGTCGTTGAGTCCCAACAGAGCCTCCATCGCCTGCACTATTCGTGACTGCTGGCCTGTTGGGGGAGCCTCTGGTAACCCTGCGTGGTCCCCCTGAGGTTCTTTCCGTCGTTGTCGCGAGCACGATAACTCCCAATGTCTCGGGGCTCCGTGTGGGCCTCGTTTAGGAACAAGCACCTGTTGGTCCCATGGGGTGCCTATACTCGGGGTCGCTGCTACTGCCTGTAGGGGGTGAGGAGAGCCGAAGTGGGATCACAGACGCACCGCGGTCGTGTTGATGGTAATTAGTAACCTTGAGTGGTCACCAGCTCCCCCGCGTAGTAGCGCACTGCCTCGGCGGTGGGGTTGGTGCGTAGCGCTGTCAGTTGTATGTGCCTACTGCCTGTGGGGGAAGAGGAGGGGTGTATGAGAACAAACAGGTGGATGTAGTGGAGCGTTGACGGCACATCTGTAGCAACGGCATACTGTAATACACAAGAGACCAGCTTGCTTGTTATTTTCCATCGCCTGATAGTAATTCCTGGACCGTAAGTCGCGGTAGTAATTAGCGAGCTGGAGTAATGTAGCCATGTATCCCCCGTGGGCTTGGGCCTGCCCGCGCAACTTAGTAGATCGTTCCAGGTCGCTACTAATGTCTTTGGCGAGTTTTTCCTCTCGAGGCTCTGGTGGGCCTGCTGGGGGCCAGGAGGTAGTGAGCCCCGACCCGCTGTCCGCTTGGGTGCTCGCGGGGCCTGAGGCGCTGCTGTGGCGCCTGCGGCTGCTGGGCTGCGAGGCGTGCGGCTGGCAATCTACTGGCTGCGGCGCCGATTGAGCTGGGCCTCCACGACCCGCTCGAGGCCACCCTTCGGGCCCGCTGAGCGGCTCCTCTCGGCGCCCAGGTATGCCAGCGCCAACGCCACGCCCTGCTTGAAGAGCTCCCCCTTGAACCCCATGATCTTGGTGATTTGGCCCTCCTCGATCTGCTGCTGGTGGAGCGCCGCGCGAAACGAGGGGCATTGTTGATCAAGTAGAGGAGCTTCGCCCTGCGCGTGCCCGTCTCCATGGCCTCGTCGGGGGGCTTGTAGCACTCCTGGATCTTGCACTGCAGGAAGACCTCGGTGATGAACGTCACTCCGTACGGATGCTCCAGCTGCTCGAGGAACTCCGTTAAGCTCTGGAGGGCCCACTGCATCGACGGGTCGAGGTCCTGCTTGTTCTTGAGCGCCTTCGTGAGCTCCTCGACGAGTGTCGCCGCCACGTGGCCGTGAGGTGGTCCGAGGCCGTGGCCCTTGCCCGCCGTCTTCCCCTTCCTGCCGTACTCTCGGCCTGTCTCGATCGGCGCCTGGGCCCAGTCCAGGAGGGGCACGAGCCAGAACTCGCCTGCGACGTGGCTCAGCGTGCGGAGCTCTGCGGCGTTCTGGAGCGCGAGGCGCCGCAGGGCTGGAACGCTGTCTCGTAGGTCTCCCTGGGCTCCGTGACCGTCGCGTCCTCCACCGCCTGGGTTGCCCTGCCCTCCTCCTCCTGCGCCCGCGCCCGCGGCTGCGCCCTGTCCGCCTGTGTTCGCCTGCTTCTGCGGGCGGGCGTGGGCCTCCTGCGGAGGCGGGCGCTTGGTGGCGATGCTGCGCCAGTCCGCTGGCATCTCGTCGCCGCCGACTGCTGCGTGCCGCTGCCCACCTTCGCCTCGCGGATCTGGTCGGGCCCCGCCAGATGTGTCCGCATGTGTGTGTGTGTGTGAAAGGCCTCGAGGTCTTGAGCCTGGTGGGTACAGATAGGGCAAACTAAGACAGTGCGCCAGTGGATCTCCCTGAATACACTTAACGGGGGGGGGGGGGTCGGACCCCCCCACCCCCCCCCCCCATCCCCCCTTCCAAAGGGGGGAGGGGCTCCGACCCCCCCCTCCCCCTCTTAAGGGGGGGGGGTCCCGAACCCCCCCCCCCTCCCTTGAAGGGGGGGGGTCCGGAACCCCATCCCCCCCTCCCCCCTTGGCGCTGGAAAGGGAGGGGGGTTCGGACCCCCCCCCCTCCACCCCTTTGCGCCGGAAAGGGAGCCGGGAAGAGGGGGCCTCTCTCGCTTCTCCTTTCTGCGCCGGAGAAGGTGTGTAGGGAGTACGGAGTTGGGAGTAGGGAGTGGTGAGTAGTGAGTAGTGAGTTAGTGCGTACTGAGTAGTGAGTATTTGGTAGTGAGTAGTGGGTAGCGAGTGGCAAGTAGGGAGTCGGGAGTAGGGAGTGGGGAGTAGTGAGTAGTGAATAGTGAGTAGTGTGTATTGATAAGTGTGTTGTGAGTGGCGAGTAGTGAGTAGTGAGTAGCGAGTAGCGAGTAGTGAGTACTGAGTAGGGAGTAGGGAGTAATGAGCAATGGGTAGTGAGTAGTGGGTAGTGAGTAGTGGGTGGCGAGTAGTGATTAGTGAGTAGTGAGTAGCGGGTAGTGCGTAGTGCGTAGTGAGTAGTGAGTAGTGAGTAGTGACTAGTGAGTAGTGAAAAGCGAGTAGTGAGTACTGAGTACTGAGTACTGAGTACTGAGTAGTGCGTAGTGAGTAGTGAGTAGTGAGTCGTGCTGAATTGAGAGTAGTGGGGAGTGGCAGTGGTTAGTGAGTAGCGAGTAGCGAGTAGTGAGGAGCGAGTAGGGCGCAGTAAGCAGTGAGTAATGAGTAGAGAGTAGTCAGTAGTGAGTAGTGGGTAGTGATTAGTAACGAGTAGGGAGTAGCGAGTAGTGAGTAGTGAGTAGTGAGTAGCGAGTAGGGAGTAGTGAGTAGTGAGCAGTGAGTAGTAAGAAGTGGGTAGCTAAGAGTGGGTAGTGAGTAGCGATTAGTGGGTAGTGAGTATTGAGTAGTGGGTAGTGAGTAGTGAGTAGTGAATAGTGAGTAGTGAGTTGTGCCTAGTGGCTAGAGACTATGTAGTGACTAGTGAGTAGGGAGTAGTGAGTAGTGAGTAGTGAGGAGCAGGGGGTGAGTAGTGAGTATTGAGTAGCGAGTATGGGAGTGGCGAGTAGTGAGTACTGAGTACTGTGTAGTTAGTATTGTTCAGGGAGTAGCGAGTAGCGAGTAGTGGGTAGTGAGTAGTGATTTGTGGGCAATGAGTAGTGAGTAGTGAGTAGTGAGTAGTGGATAGTGGATCGTGGGTAATCAGTAGTGATTAGTGAGTAGTGAGTAGGGAGTAGCAAGTAGTGCTTAGTGAGTAGTGAGTATTGAGTAGTGGGTAGTGAGGAGTGCGTAGTGAGTAGTGCGGAGGGAGGGAGTAGTGAGTAGGGAGTGGTGAGTAGCGACTAGTGGGTGGTGGGTAGTGAGTAGTGGATAGTAAGTAGTGAGTCGTCAGTAGTGAGTAGGGGGTAGTGAGAAGTGAGTACCGAATAGCGAGTAGTCAGTAATGGGTAGTGAGTAATGAGTAGTGAGTACTCTTTGGGGCTGGGGTTAGTGGTTGGGGTTAAGAGCTAGGGGTTTGGGTTAGGGTGAGGACTATGTGTAGGGGTTGCGGGGGTCGGGTTCCGGAGTCGGGGGGCGGCGTGGCGAAAGGGGGGGAGGGGGGGGGGGCGGCAAAAGGGGGGGAGGAGGGGGGGGGTCGAGACCCCCCCGTTTGAACGGGGGGGAGGGGGGGGGGTCCCCGACGAAGGATCGGGGAGAAATGGGGGAAGGGGGGGTGTCCCCGACGACGGATCGGGGAAGGGGGAGGGGGGGGATGTTCCCCGACGACGGATCGGGGAAGGGGGGGAGGGGGAGGGGGGGTCCCCCCCCGAAGTGGTACGAATTACAACCGACTAGGACCAATCCCAACCGTTCGGAGTGAATTGCAACCAGAAAAGAGACCAATTCCAACCACAAATGAGATCAATTCCAATTCAACCAAAAATGAGACCAATTCCAACCACGGATGGGATCTTCAGAAATCCTCCGGATCCCTTCGAAATCTTCAGTATTCTTCAGGATTCTTCAGGACTCCTTGGGATTCCTTCGGAATTCCTCACGATTCCTTCGGAGTTCCTCACGATTCCCTCGGAATTCCTTAGGGTGCTTTCGGAATTCCTCAGGCTTCCTTTGGAATTCTTTGGGAATCCTTATTACTACTACTCTAGTAGTAGTAGTAGTAGTACTACTACTATTACTACAACTACTACTACTACTACTCCGTACGACTACTACTTCTTACGACCCGTACGACTACTACTACTACGACTACTACCACTACTACTACTACTACTACTACTACTACTACTACTACTACTACTACTACTACTACTACTACTACTAATACCACTACTGCGATTACTAGTTCTACGACTGACACTACTACTGCTACTACTGCTACTACTGTTGCTACTGACTACTGCTACTACTACTATACTACTACTACTACTATTTACTCCGTACGACTGTCGGCTACTGCGACCGTACGACTACTACTACTTTATACTGACTACGACCTATACCACTTTATACTACTAATACTACTAATACTTACTACTGACTACTACTTACTTACTACTACCACACACTAAATAAACTACTGCTCTTACTACAACGACTACGACTACTACTACCACTACTACTACTACTACTACTGCTACTACTACTACTACTACTACTACTACTACTACTACTACTACTACTACGACTACGACTACGACTACTACTACTACTACTACTACTACTACTACTACAACTACTACTACTACTACTGCTACTACTACCACTACTATCATTATTACGACTCAGACTACTACAAACACGCCTACGACTACGACTATTTCTACGGCGGCTAGTACTACCACCACTACTCCTACTACTACTACTATTACTACTACTACTACTACTTCTTCTTCTACCACTACTACTACTACTACTACTACTACTACTACTACTGTTGCTAGTACTATTACTACTTATTTCACTACTACTACGAGTATTACTACTACCAGTACTGCTACTACTACTACTACTACTACTACTAGTACTACTACTATTACGACTTCGACGACTACTACTACTACGACTACTTTTACTACTACTACTACTACTACCATTACTACTAGTACTAATATTACTACTACGACTACGGCTACTACTCTTATTATAAATAATATTACAAGTTCTATTACGACTACTACTACTACTGCTACCACTACTAGTGCTACGACTAATACGATTACTACTACTACTACTACTACTACTACTACTACTACTACCACGACTACTACTACTACTACCAGTACTTCTTCTACTACTACTACTACTACTACTACTACTACTACTACGACTACGACTACTACTACGACTACGACTACGACTACGACACCGCTTGAGACGATTACCGCTGCTACTGCTACTACTACTACTGCTACTACGACTACCACTACTACCACTATTGCGATTCAGACTACTACAACTACGACTACGACGACTACTACTACTACTACTATTATTACTACTACTACTACTACTACTACTACCACTACGACTACTACCACGACTATGACTGCGACACCGTCTACGACTACTACTACTATTGCTACTACTACTACTGCTACTACGGCTACCACTACTACCATTATTTCGATTCAGACTACTACAACTACGACTACGACTACGACTACTTCTACTACGACTTCTACTACCACCACTTCTACTACTACGACTACTACTACTACTACGACGGCTACTACTACTACAACTATTTGTCATACTACTACTACTACCACCACTACTCCCACTACTACTACTACTAC
>CAUYUJ010017897.1:0-27500 GCA_963575745.1 Prorocentrum cordatum
GGAAAGGGGCCTCACGCGAGATCGCACAGCGACCTCACGCGGCGGCTTACGCGGGCCGCCGGTGCGGCGCGCCACCTTGGAGACGAGGGCGCTCACGCGCCGCCGTGCGCGAAAAGGTTACGTGCCAGCGTCGGTGACGACGGACCCGTTCTTATGTGTCGCTCAAATGGGAGGAGAAGGAGGAAGAGGAGGAAGAGGAGGAAGAGGAGGAGGAGGAGGAGGAGGAGGAGGAGGAGGAGGCGCGGCCTTAAGCAAAACTGGCTACGGAGGAGGAGGAGGAGGAAGGACACGTATCGGGGGCGACGTGAAGCGCACATCGGTGGGAGGGCATGCCACTTCCCAGGAGCTCGCGTGGCACCCCTTGGCGCCGCCCACTGTTGACGCCAGCCGGCGCCTGCCATCTCCAAGCGGCGCGACTGCACGACGAGCGCTTCGCCCCCGCCCGCCTGGGCCAGGCCCACTCCCCGAGAGCAGCTTGGACGCCCACCTCCCGCCGTGGCAGGAGGGTGAGGAGGAGGACTAGGAGTCCGGCACCCGCTGGGGAAGCGATCGCATTCTAGCATGCATAAAAACCAAAGGCGGCACATCGGCCTCAAAGAGGTCGCCACCTGGGGCCAAGGACGCCCCACAAATCGGGGTTAAAACTCAAACGAATTCACTTCGGATTCGGCTCGAGCCGCACGGTTCCTGCGCTCCACAGCTCGGGCACCGAGGGCCTCGGCCGTAGCCCGATCTGGGAAGCCGAACAAAGCCAACCCCCTCGCCAAGTCCACCCCCATCCCAGTAGGAGCCGCGGGCGTCAGGCGCTCGGCAGGCGGCCGTGCGAGGGCAGGCTGCTGCTCCAACCCCATCTTGGGTGCCAGCCAGGCCCTCGATGCCTCCGAAATCACCGTCGGCCTGTCGACACGGAAGCCTTTGCGAGACGGATGGTCCCCGCGCAAAATCCAAGCCAATTGCCTGTCACGGCCCGTGGAGCACGCGTGCAAACAATCTGACGCGAGAGCAGACCTACCCCAGTGGCCTCCTATCTGGCACACGGCTCCGCACGAAGAGCACAGAGCTATCGAGCCAGCGGCCAACCCATTCGAGTCGAAGACCGCGGCCTCCAAAACCGAATGGTTCCGGGCGGGCCAAGGGGCCAGCTCAGGCCACAAGACAGCAGCAGCAGGGGCGGTCTCCGACTGGGTCGCAGCCTGCTGGGACCCATGAGGGGCCTCTTCATGAACCTCCCCAGTCCCACCCGCACTGCCCCGCCCGTCGCACCGCCCCCCACCACAAGAGGGAAGAGGAGGGAGGTCGAGGTCCACATGCTTGAGCCAGTCTAGGCTCACGTGGTCAAACACCTTCGAATTTCCGATCCGGGCCTCCTGCTCAGCCGCGAAGCGGGAAACAAGGCGGGCCATCTCATGGCACCCCTCAACCACAAGGAGGTCGTCGGGGGCGAGCCTGCCTAGCTCAGCACCTTTTTTTGCATACGAGTCCGCGGCACGGTTGCCCAGCAGCTGGAGGCGGCTCAATTTTCCTTCCAACACGTCGCGATCCGAGAAATGAGCCGGCACCTTATGGACCACGACGCCATCCAGCTTATCGCGCACATGCTGCCACAGGTGCGACCGAGGGTTATCCGGGCACACTGCGGAGGACGGATCGCGGGCCAGATCGGCCGTACCAGAACAATCGATGTGAAGATTGACTCCGGGCGTCACCAGAGCGTGGCGGACGAGGGAGACAATGGCGAAATCCTCGCCATCACGAGCAACCTGGTCGGGGGCAACGCTGCGGGGCACACGCCCCCAGATCGCACGAAAGACCTTCCCCCACCCGTCCGTCACAACCACCGCCCATCCCGAAGCCCGAATCCGGGGCAGTAGGGGCTCAAAAGCGGAGCCGTCAGTGAACACGTGGGATCCCTCCTCCAAAATCAGCACCTCTGCAGGCCAATTAAACCTATACACGGTGTCCTCGGGAGGGCCGGGCGGGGTCCTGAACCAGCACGTCGGGTCAGGCAGGACCCCGCGAGCAAAAAGTTCCTGGGCCCGTGGGGATAAGGTTGAAACGACGACCGCGGCAGCCCTCAGGTCAGGGCCCAGGCAGTCCCTACGCCACGCGGCGTGCGCAGGGCACCTAAATCGGCGATGAAACAGTGTCCCAGGGCTCTCGCTGCACAATAGACACAAATGCGAAATGTCCTGGCAGCGCTCTGCAAAGCGCTGCTGGCACCAGTACCTGTTGGCCAGAAGGCCTCTCAGGCAATTGCGGCAGTGAGCCGTCCATGAAGCCGAATCGCACGACAACAAATCCAGGGCGGGCCTGAGGCATATCGGTCCAACCCACTCGCTTCCAAAGTGGGCCTGGCGCGCCTGCTCGTCAGCCACGATAGCATCGGCGACAGCTTCACGAACGCGCATTTCGAAAAAGGAGGGCGAGAAAGACGACAGGTCCCAAGACCTCCCGAAACCATCAATCAGAGATTCGTTTTCAAAATCGAGACGCCATCCAATCCTGGCCAAGGAGAGCACCAACGCCGCCACGGGCTGGCTGGCGGCACTCCAAGGTTTCACCTTGGCCGACACGCGCACGGCATCCTGAAACGCAGAAGCCAAGACAGCTTTCGAAACAGATTTATTCCACCAGACAGAAACAAATGTCTTGACCGCCGCCACCGTGACATAGGACAGCGGGTCCTTCTGGGGCCCCCCACTAAGGAGCAGCGTGAGTCCCAGGGACGACCCAGGCTGCAGGGGTCCAAAAGAACGAGCCGCTGAGACTCGAAGGGCGCGAAGGGCCGAATTGCCGAGACCCATGATGTGGGCCCCCCACGTCGCCTTGGCGGCAGGCCCCGCCCTGCACGCCCGACCCGCCGCCCTCCCCCGACCAATTTTCTGGGGCCTGCCTGCCGCGGCGCATGCAGCACCGAGGCGAGAGGCCTGCGTAGGCACGTGCCTGTGGCGGCCGTTTGTCGCATCACCGCCCAAATCGCGGTGCGCCGAAACGAAAAAAACTGGCGTCGAACGGCCAATCCGGATCCGCCAGCAGGGCCTCGGCCAGCTCCGCAGAGGAGGAAAGGCAGCAAGTCTTGCCCCAATTGAGTGGCAGGCCCAGTCGGTCCATCTCAGCGATAACTGTGTTGGCAGCCTGGACCAGCTGCCGGGCCACCACCCGCAGGCCCCCGCAGGCCCCCGATGGCGTGGACCTTGATGTCGTCGACGAGGTTGAGCGGCCTGCACACGGGCGTCTCCACCGAGATGGTCCTGAGCACGCAGAGGGCGAGGAGTTTGACGACTCCTGTAGCGCAGGAGCAGCCCGCGATCACCGTGCCGTTGGGTATCACCTCCCTGGAGGTCGCCCCAAGCCAGCGCACTCGCCGCGGACCGCGGTAGAGCGCGCACAACGCCCGTAGCAAGCGCTCGTCAAAGCCGTAGTGGCGGCTGGCCGCCCGCATGGCGGCGTGGGAGACGTGCTCGAAGAACTTCGAGATGTCGAAATACAGAGTGCCGCTGACCATATCGTGGCGCTTCGCATGCACCACGAGCAAGTTATGGATGTAGGCTGCCCTGTCCGGCGCCGTGCCCCCGCTCTTGCCCCAGAAGAACGTCGAGTCAACGCTGCGTTCCCAACGCCGAACGTCGAGCTGGCGGACCCGAGACCAGACCCGAGGCCACAGGCTCAGCAAGCCTATCGGCCTGCGACCCTTGTCAGGCGGGGGCTTCGGGATGAAGACGAACATCGTCGTCCACAGAGGTGGCACCAGGGCTTGCCGCTCCCACTCGTTAAGGATGTCGGTGAACCTGGTCAGCAAGGCCTCCGACATCTGCTCCAGCGTGCGAGGGTGGAGGTTGTCCCACCCCAGCCCCGTGCGCTTCCCAAAGCTGGTCAGCACTGAGCAGACCTGCCGCACGGAGATCGGGTCCAACCCAGCTTCAGTGGACCACGCTGCTGCTGGAAGCTCAGACTCGCGGTCGGCTTTGGACCAGAGCGGCAGCCACTCGCGCAGGATGGCCTCCGCCGCCGCCGAGCCCACCTGCGGGAGGGCATCAGGGTCCCCAGGCAGCACCACGGGCAGCGACTCCACAGGACGAGGCCGAATCAGCCTGTGCGCCACGCGGCCTGAGTCGGCAAGGGCCGAAGTGCAGAACTCCCGCCACGCCGCAGACCTCGCCGACGAGTCGGCCCTGCGCCGCCGCTGCAACTCATCCTCCAGCAGGCCTTCGAACCAGGCCGCCAGCGGGCTATTGCGCTCCGCGAGCCCCAGCCACCTGTCGAGGTCCAGCACGGCTAGGGCCTTGGCCTCAGAGAGCGCGGGGGGCAGGTGGATCTGCCAGGCCTGCTGGATCAGGCTGGCCCGCAGGCATGCCCTCCTGCCCCTGGATCCCGGGAGGGCTTGGCCCCATCTCAGCAGCCCGCGCCAGATCTTGAGCAAGCTCCACCAAGCCTCGGTGCCGCTCGAATCATGCAAGCGCTGCTTCCGAGCTTGCACCTCTGCCAAGGGGCGCTGGACCAGGCGGAGCCCCTTCGAGCGACCCCGGAAGTGACGGTCGCGCCCTGTCTCGATGCCCTGGACGCGGATCAAGTGCTGCTCCGCCAAGTCGAACCAGCGGCCGCAAGCGCCCTCCAAGTTGCCGAGCGGCTGCAGCAGCTCAGCGTGCTCCCGGTTCCATTCGTCAGTGGGCTGCTCGGCACGGCAGGCCCCGCCATCAGCAGGAGCGTCCCTCGGCGAGCCGCCAAGGGCGAATGGGCGGCGAGGGTCCTCGATCCAAACCTGAGGCTGCGCCCAGATCTCCCGAATGCGCGTCGCGACCTGCACGCGCGAGCCCGCAGGCGTGCCAGCATGGGCTACAGCGGCCTCCATGCTGTGGGCCAGGGCCCGCGAGCACACGAAGAAGTCGTACTCGTTGTCCCCGCAGGTCGGAGCCCCAGGCTGCACAATGATGCCCCCGACCTCATCCACCCACGACAGGGTCGCCAAGTCCTCGGGGGCTGCGTTCCAATCGGCACCCACGACGAACGGGTCGGGGAACTGGCCGAGGACCTCGGCCACAGCAGCCAGGATGTCCAGGTTCTCGCCCACCAGCCCAATGGACGTGACCAGGTAGAGGGAGACCAACAACAGCGTTGAGCCCTCGCCCAAGTGGGCCCTGCGGACCACCATGCGGTGCTGGAACGCCGACGGCACCTCCACCAGACTCGATACGCCGATGTGCGACGCAATGGCCAGGGCAACGCCGCCGGAGACGGCCATTCTGTCCGCGCCAGTGCGGCGGGGCCCGCCACTGGCCAAGTGGAGGCCTTGGCCAAGGCACCACTGCCTGGCCGCCCCCTCAGCCTCAGCGTCGAAGAACCGAGTCTCCTGGATGAAGACTATGTCGAAACGGCGGCCCTGGGCCGCTGACCACTCCAGCACCGAGCGGGCGCCGCCCCAAGTATCGCCATTGAAAGTGGCAATTGCCAGGGAATCGGACAGGGGCGGCTGCCGCTCCCCGATCATCTCCGCCAGCTTGAGCGGCGGCCGGGCCGCAACCCCTGCGACTGCCCTGGCGGGCGCCTCTGCGCGCCCGGGCCCAGGCCCGGCGCCCGGCAGCACGCCGGCTCTCGGTGACCCTGGAGGCCCCTCGGCGGCGCCGAGAAGGTCACCGGCCGCGGCGCCGCCTCCGGGGGCGCCTGCACAGGGCTCGGCGGGGCGCCGCGCGGCCGCGGCAGCGCCAGCAGCGGCTTCGGCAGCGCCCCTGGCGGGCTCGCACGGCGCCGGCAGCGCCCCCGTCGGGCTGGCAGGGGCGGCGCGGCGCCTGCCCTGGCCTTCCGCTGCTGGGCGGGCATGGCGCCTTGCGCGACGGGCCATGCGTGCCTCATGCGCCTCCCCATCGGCAAGCACGACGCACGAATCCTCGTCGTCGCTGATCTCGATGGGAATCATCTGGTAGCCAGGAGGTGCTGGCAAGGCCCCTCCTCCGGACCAGAATCCTGCTGCCGAGGGCGACGGCGGCTCCCGAGGGCGCTCTGGCTCGCTGGGGGGGCCTCCAGAGCCGCCGGGCAGCGCTGCCAAGGCCGCCCAGCGGGCCGCTTCCGGCGGGGCTGCCGGGCAAGCCGCCGCCGAGCACCAGGAGCCGTGCAGCCACACCCAGCTGACGTCGGGGCTCCGATCGAGCCCGACCACCTGCAGGTCAGAGCGGCGCGCGAAGTAGACAAACGGCGACGACGCGGCAGAGCCCCTCAGACTGCGCGCCATCTGATCTGGTGCACCGTCAACTGCTGAGAAGGTGCTCGCAACAGACGCAATAAACAAAAACAAACAAACAAGGAAGAGAACAAAAGCACAAACAAAAAGAAAGACATGCGCAACAAAAGAAGCATACATAACAAATGTAGAAATAAAAAATCGAAAACATAAAACGCAGCAGGACAAGAAAAAACACTCAAAAAAAGCATGGACAACTAAAAATCATACAAAAGCTAGAAACAGACAACGAAAGAAAACAACAAAAAAGAAAAAACATAAACAAACAAAAAAGAAACAAATTCCGCTGGGCTGCTGCCGAGAATCGGAAAGACCGTAGCCATCATGACGACGAAGCGCATCAAGCTAGAAAGGACCGGCACCCGCAGGCCCCTTACCAGCTCCCTTGGACATGGTCGTAACCGCAGCGGCCCTGAACCTCTCAAAGGCCAGCTGCACGCCCTCGTCGGACTCGGGGGCCTGGACCCCAGCCTCGGCGAGCCGCTGCCGCATCTCGCCGACGTCAAACCAGATGGCCGGGGCAGCAGGGACTGGCGGCGGGCCGGCAGCCGCCGAGCCTGCCCCTCCGCCGCCGCCCCCAGGGGCGCTGCAGGGCACCAGCTGCGCCATCTGCTGGGCCGTGCACTGGGGCAACTGCTGCGCCAGACTCTGCACCATGGAGGTCTGGTCAGGCACCTGGACGCCGAGCCCCACAAGCACCGCCGCAAGCTTGTCCGTGTCCAGCTGAAGGACGGGGACTGCTTGCTGCACCATCTGCTGGGCCGTGCACTGGGGCAGCTGCTGCGCCAGACTCTGCCCATGGAGTCTGGTCAGGCACCTGAAACGCCGACACGTCCAAAAAAAACAAACATAAAATAAAAAAAGAAATAAAACAAAGAAAAAAGCTAAAAAAAAAAAGAAGCAAAGAAAGAAAAAAAAAAAAAATAAAGAGAAAAAGAGAAAAAACAAAAAAAAAAAAAAGAAAAGAAAGCACCGCCGCAAGCTTGTCCGTGTCAAGCTGAAGGACGGGGCCTGCCTGGGGAGGCGTCGGGCACTCATCCGTTGACGCGGGCTGCGGCGACGCGGCCACCAGCAGCACCTGCTGACGCCGGAAGTCCGCCAACTCGGCCTCCTGCTGCACGATGGCGGCCTTCTCCTTCTGGATGGCCGCCTGCATCTCCACGACCTTCCGCTGCGAGGCTTCGAGAGACTCGCGGCTCTTCTGAAGGCCTCGTTCGGCCCCCTCAATCTGGCGAAGGAGGATGCGCATCTGCTGGCTCTGAGGCCTGGCCGCCAGCAGTTCCTGTTGCAGCTGCGATTGCTCAGTCGCCAACTGTTTGGCCAGGCTCTCCCACGCGGCCCCCGAGAAGCTCCTGGCGGCAGCCAGTTCCTTCTCGACCTCGGCGAGGCGGACCCGAGTGGCCCGCAAGTCGGGCGCCCCCTCACCGTCCGCGTCGATGATGACGGCGTCCGGCGGCTTGCGGGCCTGCTTGAGCTGCTCTTGCAGCTGCTTGACCTGGGCCGAGAGCTTCTGCACCTCGGCCGACGACCACGGCGGCTCGGACCCCTTGCCCAAACCAGTCCGCTGACGCGTGGACGTCGACGGCTCCTTGAGCGCCACGTAGCCGTTAAAGCACTGGCCCTTCGAGCACTTGCACTGGTGGCACTGCTTGTTCTCGGCGAAGTTGAGGAATGGCTTCCCAGTGCGCTCGTGCACGCAGTGCTTGCAGAACCACTTGCGCTGGTGCACGGGCGGCGGCGGCGCCATCGGCGCGTATGCTCCTGCAGGAGCTCACCGCCTCCGCGCGCTGGCACGGAGGTCCAGACCTGGGGAGGACCAGGCCGAGGTGACGAGACTGGCCGCGGACTAGCGGTATCCCTGCTGCCTGGAGGCTGAACAGCCCCCCAGGAAAACATCTTGAGCCAAAATGGCTACGGAGAGGAGGACTAGGAGGAGGAGGAGGAGGAGGAGGAGGAGGAGGAGGAGGACGAGGAGGAAGAGGAGGGGGAGGAGGAGGGGGAGGGGGAGAAGGAGGAGGAGGAGGAGGAGGAGGACTCCCTGCCGTGGCAGGAGGGTGAGCCCTGCAGACCGCACCCGCCCCTGGACTCCCTCGGCGCGCCTGCCGCGGCGGGGGCGGCAGCCGACTCTGCCCCTTGCGCCTCGAGCGGGCTGGCCTCCCCTCTCTCGGGGATGCGGCGTCTCGGCCGCGAGCCCCCTCCCCCCCCCCGCCCGGGCCCAGGTGCCCCGCGTGCCCGCGGGCGTGCGCACCCGAGCCTGGCCCTTCCTCGATTGCGCGCTCTCGGGAGCGGCCAAGAGGGGGGTGTCCAAGAGGGGGGGGTGCAAATCATGACCGGCGGCATGTGCGCGGCCCAGCGGGGGGGCCAGGGACGTAATGAAATAAGAAGAGGCGCCATGATATCTGGGGAAATATCATGGCCCACGCCATGATATCCACCCCCCCCTAGTCATCACCCCCCTCTTTTCCGCCCCCGACGCTCGCTCGGCGGCTCGGCGGCGGCACCCGGACTTCCGTGGCGAGTGGGGAAGATGGCCCTCTCAGCGTATCCACGACTTTGGGCGCACCTTGGCAGGCACGTCGATTTCGGCACCGCCTGATCCCGAGGCTTTGCCTCCTCCCGGCCTCGCCCTGAGACTGCGCTCCTTCCCCCCTCCCCCTCTTCGTTAATTCAAGCTCCGCGCGGCCCGCTTAGCTTCGACCGGCGCTCTCGACCCGCGAATCAAAAAAGTGTATCCACGACTCGGATGCCCAGATGATCCGGGATGACTCTGGTACGGGGTATCTCTGGTCTGGGCCCCGGGCGCACGAGCCAGAAGTTGCCCCTGACCCCCCCCAACCCCGGTGATTCGGGAATGGCTGGGCGCCCGACGTACCCGTGGTTTCAGAGCAACTCCGGTCTGGCCCCCCGAGGCACGAATCAGGAGCTACCCGTGAGCACGCCCAGCCCTGATGACTCGGGGCTCTGAACGACCTTGCTGGTACGAACATGCTCCGCTAAAGCACACAGGGCACGTCTTGGACATGGTCGATGCTGCTGTTGATGGCCAAAGACCGCTAAAGGGGCTTCTGTCGTGTAGCCGCCCCGTGACTACAACCCAGCTGGTAAGATGACAGAGAAGCCTCTCACCGAGGAAGCGTGGACCAGCGAGACTCGCCGACTACAAGCGTGCCGAGACCACCTTTGCTGGTCCGCTGCATTGCGTGCGATGCGAGCTGCGGTGAGCCTGTCTGCGCTGGTTGATGGAAGACGACGACACACGCAAGGATGGGCAAGGTGGGCGACTGCTGATGCCCAGCAATCCCACCAGCCCTTTGGGCGTGAGTGGTTTAGAGAGCTTTCTCTGTCCTCAACCCCCCAACCCCCCTTCTTCCCCTTCGGGGAGGGGTTTACCCCTCCCCCTACCCTCTCCCCCTGGGTCTGGAGAGGGCGGGCCGCGGGTGGTTGGAGGGGTCTTTTTCGACTCCTGGGAGGGCCAAAAAACGACGACCCTCACGAGGATTCTGGCCCCGACGGGGGGACGCACTTAAGTCCCTCTCCTCTTCTGTGAAGCCCAAATCATTGATTTTACTACGGTTTCGGCCCCATTTTGGCCTCCTGAGGGGGCCGCGCTTCTCTTCCCTCATAGCAAAATCATTGATTTTACGATGGTTTTGGCCTCATTTTGTCCTTCTCAGGGGGCAGCTCTCCTTTGCGCTTCTGCGGAGGTCGCAAGAGGCCCCAAGATGGCCCCAAGAGGCCCCCAAGCGGCCCCAAGAGGCCCCCAAGAGGCCCCCAAGAGGCCCCCAAGAGGCCCCCAAGAGGCCCCCAAGAGGCCCCCAAGAGGCCCCCAAGAGGCCCACGACGCCCCAAGAGGCCCCCAAGAGGCCCCCAAGAGGCCCCCAAGAGGCCCCACGAGGCTCCAAGAGGCCCCCAAGAGGCCCCACGAGGAGCCCGAACGACTCACTCACACCAGAAGGAGGGGCCCGAACGACTCACACCAGGACGAGGTGCCCGAACGACTCACACCACGAGGAGCCCGAACGACTCACACCAGGACGAGGGCCCCGAACGACTCACACCACGAGGAGCCCGAACGAGTCACACCAGGAGGAGGGGCCCGAACGACTCACACCAGGATGAGGGGCCCGAACAACTCACACCACGAGAAGCCCGAACGACTCACACCAGGACGAAGAGCCCGAACGACTCACACCACGAAGAGCCCGAACGACTCACACCAGGAAGAAGGGCCCGAACGACTCAGACCAGGACGAGAAACCCCAAACGACTCAAACCACGAGCGCTTTCTTTCTCTCCCTCCTCCTTCGCCTCGTCCTTCTCCCGCTCCCCCCACAAGGAGGATGTACAAGGAGGCGGGGGGAAGGAGGAACAGGGGAGATATGCGGGGCCAAGCGGACACACGCCTGAAAAACACGACTGTCGGCATGCTTCGCGAGAGTTGCTGCTGTGAGATGGGCTGGTGGGGATACGCGAAGCGTAAAGAATTCGGAAACAATCCCAGCGCGGCTCGGCGTATGCATCTCCCAGCTTGCGAACGAGCTGCTGCTGCACAGGGCCAGAGCACGCCAGGCAACGGCGAGCCCATACCACGGCGTGCCCTACGCAGACGCTTCCGTTTGATCTAGGTTATCCAGCCCAGCGTCCTGACGATGACGATGCAGGTGGAATCTGGTAGACCAGGACGTCTTTCCTGCCACGGGCCCCGTCTCTGCAATCGATCGTCGCTACTTCCATTCCTCGTTTCCCCTGCTCCTCGTCCTGCTCTGCACCCTTGACGCTCCCCAACAGATATCTACTCTCGGAGTTCCAAGGCGCTTCTCTTCTGCATGGCGGTTCAATGCCATCGAGCACGGCTTCGAAATGGAGCATCTCTGCACGCATACACATAGTACGTGCACAGTCGCTTCCGGGTTATTTCACTATCGCAACAGGGCTGGACTGGGAAGACAAATGATGATGCCTGCGCGTGGCGACATGGGACAGCGCATCGAGCTTAGTGCAAAGCAGCCATACTCAATAACATGTTCGCTTCGCAAGGGGGTGCGAACGATAACGCACGTGCTACATTTGTAAACGTCCAATTCTGTTTTTCAGCAAAACCCAACCCTTTTGCCTTGCACCTTGCTCATACAATGTCCGCCTGATTCTGTCAATCCCACCAGCCCTCGTGGCGTAGGTGATTTAACGAGTTGTGCTTTCTCTCTGCCAATATCCCTCCTTCCCCCGCTCGGCCCGCAGCCAACCAGGAACCATGAGGACCCAATGCTCCCCCCCCGCCATCCCTGTCAAAATACCATACGAAACGCCCTTTGCCTCCGCTTTTGGAACATGCGCGGCCAACTCGATGCGCCCCCCCACCATCCCTGTCAACAAACAATACAAAGTACCCTTTGCGGCAAAGTCTTGGGTCATGTTTGTGAGGCCTGCAAGCACTTTGTCTTCTTTTTGACAGGGTCGGCGGAGGCGTCAGCATATTGCCTGCTTCGCGCAAGGCTACGATCCCTAACAATTATCCCGGCAAAGCAACCTAACATCGATGTGTAGGAGCATATCTGGAAGCATTCCCCTTAAGATTCGGATGAGAATCCAGTTGTAGAATTCTGCTGTTCTCGCAGTCGTAGTCGCATTCGCGATGACAGTCGCAGTGGCAACGGCAGTCGCAGTCACAGCCTCAGCCTCAGCCTGCCT
Source organism: Prorocentrum cordatum (assembly GCA_963575745.1). NCBI lineage: Eukaryota > Dinophyceae > Prorocentrales > Prorocentraceae > Prorocentrum > Prorocentrum cordatum. The sequence goes on from CAUYUJ010017897.1 coordinate 11,921, forward strand.
CAGCCTCAGCCTCAGCCTGCCTCAGCCTCAGCCTGCCTCAGCCTCAACCTCAGCCTGCTTCAGCCTCAGCCTCAGTCTGCCTTCAGCCTCGGCCTCAGCCTCAGCCTGCCTCAGCCTCAGCCTGCATCAGCCTCAGCCTCAGCCTCAGCCTGCCTCAGCATCAGCCTGCCTCAGCCTCAGCCTGCCTCTGCCTCAGCCTGCTTCAGCCTCAGCCTCAGTCTGCCTTCAGCCTCGGCCTCAGCCTCAGCCTGCCTCAGCCTCAGCCTGCCTCAGCCTCAGCCTCAGCCTGCCTCAGCCTCAGCCTGCCTCAGCCTCAGAGCCTGCAGCCTCAGCCTCAGTCTGCCTTCAGCCTCGGCCTCAGCCTCAGCCTGCCTCAGCCTCAGCCTCAGCCTCCGCCTGCCTCAGCCTGAGCCTGCCTCAGCCTCAGCCTCAGCCTGCCTCAGCCTCAGCCTCAGTCTGCCTTCAGCCTCGGCCTCAGCCTCAGCCTGCCTCAGCCTCAGCCTGCATCAGCCTCAGCCTCAGCCTCAGCCTGCCTCAGCATCAGCCTGCCTCAGCCTCAGCCTCAGCCTGCCTCTGCCTCAGCCTCAGCCTGCTTCAGCCTCAGCCTCAGCCTCAGTCTGCCTTCAGCCTCGGCCTCCGCCTCAGCCTGCCTCAGCCTCAGCCTGCATCAGCCTCAGCCTCAGCCTCAGCCTGCCTCAGCCAGCCTCAGCCTGCCTCAGCCTCAGCCTCAGCCTGCCTCAGCCTCAGCCTCAGCCTCAGCCTGCCTCAGCCTCAGCCTCAGCCTCAGCCATCAGTCTGCCTTCAGCCTCGGCCTCAGCCTCAGCCTCAGCCTGCCTCAGCCTCAGCCTGCATCAGCCTCAGCCTCAGCCTCAGCCTGCCTCAGCCTCAGCCTGCCTCAGCCTCAGCCTCAGCCTCAGCCTCAGCCTCAGCCTCAGCCTCAGCCTGCCTCAGCCTCAGCCTCAGCCTCAGCCTCAGCCTCAGCCTCAGCCTCAGCCTCAGCCTCAGCCTCAGCCTCAGCCTGCCTCAGCCTCAGCCTCAGCCTCAGCCTCACCTGCCCTTCAGCCTCGGCCTCAGCCTCAGCCTGCCTCAGCCTCAGCCTGCATCAGCCTCAGCCTCAGCCTCAGCCTGCCTCAGCATCAGCCTGCCTCAGCCTCAGCCTCAGCCTCAGCCTGCTTCAGCCTCAGCCTGCCTGCCTCAGCCTCAGCCTCAGCCTCAGCCTGCAGCCTCACCCTCAGCCTCAGCATTCAAAATGTGGCCCGGGAATGGAATTCTGGGAACTCGAAGAACACGAAGTGGCCTACAGTTGGCTCCGGGCATTCAAAATCATGCCCAGGAATGGAATTCTGGGAACTCGAAGATCACGAAGTGGCCTACAGTTGGCTCCGGGCATTCAAAATGTGGCCCGGGAATGGAGTTCTGGGAACTCGAAGAGCACGAAGTGGCCTACAGTTGGCTCCGGGCATTCAAAATGTGGCCCGGGAATGGAGTTCTGGGAACTCGAAGAGCACGAAGTGGCCTACAGTTGGCTCCGGGCATCCAAAATGTGGCCCGGGAATGGAGTTCTGGGAAGTCGAAGAGCACGAAGTGGCCTACAGTTGGCTCCGGGCATTCAGAATGTGGCCCGGGAATGGAGTTCTGGGAAATCGAAAAGCACGAAGTGTGTGACTGTATGCGAAAAACGATCCCCCCCGGCAAACCCCAACGGCCCCCCAACGGCCCCCAACGGCTCCCCAACGGCTGCCCAGACCCCCCTGTGGAGTAATGTGCTGCTCTCTTTTTACACCACTAGAAACCTATCAGTCTTCGCTGTTAGGTAAAAACCAAAATTATCCCGGCAAAGCAACCTAACAGCGATGTGTAGAAGCATATCTGAAAGCATTCCCCTTAAGATTCAAATGAGAATCCAGTTGTCGAATTCTGCTGTTCTCGCAGTCGTAGTCGCATTCGCGATGACAGTCGCAGCGGCAACGGCAGTCGCAGTCACAGCCTCAGCCTCAGCCTGCCTCCTCCTCCTCCTCCTCTTTCTCCTGCTCCTCCTCCTCCTCCTCCTCCTCTTCCTCCTGCTCGTCTTCGTTCTCGTCCTCCTCGTCTTGCTCGTCCTCCTCCTCCTGGTGCTCTCTCCTCCTCCTCCTCCTCCTCCTCCTCCTCCTCCTCCTCCTCCTGGTGGTCCTCGTTCTCCTCCTCCTGGTGCTCTCCCCCCCCCTCCTCCTCCTCGTCCTCCTCCTCCTCCTCCTCCTCGTCCTCCTCCTCCTCTTCCTCCTCCTCCTCCTCCTCCTCCTGGTAGTCCTCCCCCTCCCCTCCTCCTCCTCCTCCCTCCCTCCTCCTCCTCTTCCTGGTCGTCCTCGTTCTCGTCCTCCTCGTCTTGCTCGTCCTCCTCCTCCTGGTGTTCTCTCCTCCTCCTCCTCCTCCTCCTCCTCCTCCTCCTCCCTCCTCCTGGTGGTCCTCGTTCTCCTCCTCCTGGTACTCTCCCCCCCCCTCCTCCTCCTCCTCCTCGTCCTCGTCCTCCTCCTCCTCCTCCTCCTCTTCCTCCTCCTCCTCCTCCCTCCTCCTCCTCCTCCTCCTGGTACCTCCCCTGGTCCCCTCCTCCTCCTCCTCCTCCTCCTCTTCCTGGTCGTCCTCCTCCTCCTGGTCGTCCTCCTCCTCCTGCTCGTCCTCCTCCTCCTCCTGCTCGTCCTTCTTCTCCTGCTCCTCCTGCTCCTCGTCCTGCTCCTGCTCGTCCTCGTCCTCCTGGTCTTGCTCGTCCTCCTCCTCGTCGTGCTCTTGCCCCTGCTGAAAATGTGGCCCAGGGAATGGAGTTCTGGGAAGTCGAAGAGCACGAAGTGGCCTACAGTTGGCTCCGGGCATTCAAAATGTGGCCCGGGAATGGAGTTCTGGGAACTCGAAGAGCACGAAGTGGCCTACAGTTGGCTCCGGGCATTCAAAATGTGGCCCGGGAATGGAGTTCTGGGAACTCGAAGAGCACGAAGTGGCCTACAGTTGGCTCCGGGCATCAAAATGTGGCCCGGGAATGGAGTTCTGGGAACTCGAAGAGCACGAAGTGTGTGACTGTTGCATCCGGCCCTCCAAATGTGGCCCGGGAATGGCGTTCTGGGATGTCGAAGAGCACGAAGTGTGTGACTGTTGCATCCGGTTATTCTAAATGTGGCCCGGGAATGGCGTTCTGGGATCTCGAAGAGCACGAAGTGTGTGACTGTTGCATCCGGGTATTGAGAATGTGGCCTGGGAATGGAGTTCTGGGAAGTCGAAGAGCACGAAGTGTGTGACTGTTGGTGAAAAACGAGCCCGGCACCCTGCCGCCCGGCAACTCCCCAACACCTGCCCGGACCCCCCTGTGGAGTGATCTGTGAGCTCTTTTGAGACCACTAGAAACCTATCAGTCTTCGCTGTTAGGTAACAAATGCACCTCGCGGCTAAATCTGGATCATGCGCGGCCACCCCGCGATCACTGTCAAGTGGTTTTTGACAGGAACGGCGGGGGTAGTGGCGCATGGCCTGCTGTGCGCAGACCCTTCAGACACAATGATGGGCATTGGTTTTCGAAAAGGATGGTGGGGGCCGACATGTTTCCCGATGTGTGCGGTCACGTGCACAGGCGCACCTGACATACCCTGTACGTGCCCCGAACGTGGCGCACCTGACGCGGCTGGAGTATGCGGCACACCTGGCGAACGCGGAGCACGTGGCGCATCTGGCGCACCAGGCGTGCCTGGAACGCTGGGGCCCCATGGGTACGTACCTGGCGCGCGTGGCGCGCCTGGCACGCGTGGCGCACCTCGCCCAATCGTCGCGCACATGGGGTCGGTTTTGGTTCCTAGTAGCTGCCCGTCCAAAGACGGCCGCTGAACATGCTCAGGCTCGGGTGTCACTTATGTGTTGGGAGGACGGATTGACCAGCGCGTGGCGCCCCTGGCACGCGTGGTGCACCTCGCCCAAGCGTCGCGCACCTGGGGTCGGTTTTGGTTCCCAGCAACTGTCCATCCAAAGACGACCGCTGAACATGCTCAGGCTCGGGTGTCACATAGGTGTTGGGAGGGCGGGTGGGAGTGAGCTAGACGGCTTGCGGGCGGGTGGGTAGCTTCATCACTGTTCCCTATTGATAAATACCACTCCCCCACCTGGCCGGCAGCCAACCGGGAACCATGCGGGCACCCCCCCGCCACCCCTGTCAAGAAACAATGCAAAATTCACATTACGGTGCCCACCCTGCCAACACCCTCCACAATCCCTTTCAAAAAACAATGCGAATGGCACATTGCAACAAAATCTGGACAGTGCGCTGGCGCTCTGTGAGCAAATTGTATTTTTTTGACAGGGATGGCTGGGCACCCTCAATGAAACCGCTTTGTGCAGGACCACCATCCGTGTCAAAAACAATGCAAAGCGCACGTTGCGACAACGTCGTGGGTATTGTGCTGGCCACCCGCGATCACTTTGTATTGTTTTTTGACAGTGACGGCGGTGGTGTCCGCATGATGATGCTTGCTGTGCGCAGGCCCAAAACGATGCTGACGCCCCCCGATCAGCATCTGGACCATGCGGACGGGGGGGCACCACGTTTTTTTGTACAAGGATGGCACACGAACCGCATGCGGAGTCCGCGGCGAGCGTCGCGCACCTGGCGTCCGCGTTTGCTCCCAGTGGCTGTCCGTCCAGCGGCGACCGCTGAATCTGCTCAGGCTCGGGTGTTACTTATGTGTTGGGAGGGCGGGTGGGAGCGAGCTAGAGGGCGTGCGTGTGGAGAGGGCCCTTCCCCAGGACCGGCTTTGCATCCAGAGTCGTTTTTTGACGGTCCCGAGGCCCGGTGAGGACCCCCCGAGGCCAAAAAAGCCTCCAAAGGCCGAAAGCCGCGAAAAACCTCCCGTCGCGATTTTTTCGCAACGCGAGGGGGAGGGGGGGGGAGGGGCGCGAGGCGCTAGAGCCCCCAAGATCTCCCAGGATGGCTCCAAGAGGGCCTCAGGGAGCCCAAGATGGCCTCCAAGGTGGCTCAGGACACCTCGCGATGGGCTCAAGATAGCCTCCGACACACATCCAGGAGGCCTCAGGACTGCCCCAAGACCGTCTCGAGTGCCCTCCGAGCCCTCCGAGGACACCCCCCAGGGGCCCAAGTGGCCCGCGAACCATGGGAAAACCAATGGTGTGCCTTCTCGAAGGATTGCAACAAAGGATTGCAACAAAAACCTGCAATCCTTCGGTTTTTGTTGCAATCCTTCGGTTTTTGTTGGTTTTTGTCGCAATCCTTCGGTTTTTGTTGCAATCCTTCGGTTTTTGTTGCAATCCTTCGTTCTCGCGTCCGAGGGGCTCTTGGGGCCCCATGGTGGCCCCAAGGCGGCCCAAGAGAGAGCCCCAAGAGGGGCCCGAGAGGGCTCCCCAGGGGGCCCCAAGAGCGCACCCACACGGCCCAGAGATGCCATGCTTGAGCCTCCAGGAGGGGGGGGGGGGGCTGAATCCCCCCCCCCCTGAGTTTGAGTCACGGGGGGGGGGCAAGATTGCACCAGGAGGCCTCCCAGGACCCCCCCGAAGAGCCCCCATAAGGGCTCCTAGAAAGCCCCAAGCGAGCCCCAAGAGGGCCTCAAGAGTGCTCCGAGGCCTCGCGAAGACCCCAAGAACATCCCAAGATGGCTCCCAGCGACCTCCGATACAACGTTTCCAAGGCGGCTGTTACACTGCACGCTTCTACACTCCCCTGATCAAGGCAACTCGCCAGGCGATCTGCTTCTGGATTGGCTGATGGGGATACGTGAAGCGTCACTAACTGAACAATTGGTCACGTTCGTTTCCCAGCGCATTAAAATGCTAGCTACGCTCAGCGACACCTATCCCAAATCCCTTCTCCTAAACCCTCAATGCGAAACGCATGGTCTTCATTACTTTCTGGTCGCCCCCCCCGCTTGTTCAGAATTGTGAACTCCAGGTCGTCATCATCTCCCATAGCGGTGCGCGAGGCAGACGGCAATCTTGCCTGTCGTACTCCGTACCTGCAGCCGCCATCGCAGCACTAGCAATACGAATCACAGCCGAGATGGCCAACCCCATTAGCATGGTACCCTTCTCTCCTGTAGTGGCTTTGCCTGGTAGGACTCTCAAGGGCCTGGTGCTAGCATAACTTGGGCATGCAAAGAGCATGCCCCCGCGCCTGCGAGGGGCTGTGCCACCAGCTGCGTGCACGGGGCAGCACGAGCAGCAGTCGTTCGAAGCCTGCTAGTCCCACCTGTTCGCCTGTTCGCACCCAGCCTCCTCCTCCTCCTCCTCCTCTTCCCCCTCCATCTCCCCCCACCTCCCCTCCTCCTCCTCCTCCTCCTCCTCCTCCTGCTCCTCCTCCTCCTCCTCCTCCTCCCTCCTCCTCCTCCTCCTCCTCCTCCTCCTCTGGTGCAAAGTGCCAAGAATGCCAGAAAAGGGGACCGAGGTGTGCTCGACAGCCAACGCTCGCCCCAAATCCCGCCCGCCCACTGGGCGACAAGTGGTCTACGAATGGCTTCCTTCCTCTGCCACAGCCCCTCTCCCCTTCGGGGAGGGCAACCCTCCCCCTCCCCTCCCTGCGGTTTTTTGGTAAGGTTTCGCGGGGTGTCGGAGGGTCCGTTTTTCTGCCAGTGGGAGGGCCAATTTCTGACGCCCCCCACGAGGATCGCGGCCCCCGAGGGGGAGGGGCGCACATCGAGGACCCCCCATGCCCCCAAGATTGCCCCAAGAGGCCCTCCAGGGCTCCCAAGGGGCCCCCACGAGGGTCCCACGAGCGCCACAAGAGGCCCCCAAACGCCCAAGAGCGCTCTAAGAGCGCTCCAAGATGGGCCCAAGAGGCGATTTTGTAGTTTCCCGAAGGGGGAAAATGACCCCACCAGCCATTTGGGCGACAGGTGGTCTAAAGGCGATCTCTGTTTTCTTCCACAGGCGCCTCTTCCCTTCCGGGAGGGGAACCCTCCCCCTCCCCTCCGTAAGGTTTTTTTGGGGGTGGGGGACCAATGTGTCAGAGGGTCCGTTTTCGGCCAGTGGGAGGGCCAATTGTTGACACCCCTCACGAGGATCGTGGCCCCCGAGGGGGGGCAGACATCGAGGACCCCCCTCTTTTGACCGACCGCCTTCAAGATGACACCAAGAGGCCCTCTAGGGCTCCCAAGAAGACCGCAAGAGAGCTCCAAGAGCGCCCAAAGAAGCCCCAAGAGGCCTCCGAAAGGTACCCGAGAGGCACCCAAGAGGCCCCCGAGCGGCCTCAGAGAGCCCGAGATGGCCTCCAAGATGGCTCAAGATGGCTCCCAAGCTGCTCCAAGAGCCCCAAGACCGCTCCAAGACGGCTCGAGATGGCCACGGAGCATCCCCCGTCAGCTCGCATGGGCATCGTTCCTGGATGGGCTGGTGGGGATACCCGAAACGTCAAGAATACACCTTCCGTTGCATCCTCCTGGAGGACTGCCGGACCATCCCGAAACTGGGACACCATGTTGAGATGACAGTCAAAACGCAGATTGAGAACGGGTGATAAGGACGCAAGACCCTTGGAGGCCGAAGTTGGGTTTTTTAGGGCGGCGGGCGACCAGTGATAATGGCAAGGACGGGCCTCAGAGGCAAGGACACAAGGGTACCCTAGATGAAGGCGCGCGTCCTTACTAGGCGCGTTGACTGTACTTGTGGCCTGGAAATGCCCGAATCGACTTAGCGGCAGCACGTGACCTCCAAATCGTGTTTCGAAGAAGCCTCGACGCGGCCCTCCCCCACGCAACAAGCACACGTTTCGGAGGTCGGGCCGGTGGGCTCACGGTGACGCCGCCAGCCGTTCTGGGTACCCTACGACTACTGGTTTAAAAGACACCAGGTCTGTGCGTGAGAGAGCCCGGGGACCCGAGTGGATCCCTGCCTGAGAAAGAAGGCGAGCACGAGGAACAAGTCCCCGTGGTGCTAGCCCGCTTCAACAGAAGTAGCGCCAGATAACGATACCACACAAGCATGAATACGCAATCCAGCTGGAAGACATATCATACGCGTGCGGTGCGCAAACAAGTTGCCTGGAGCAGACACTCACGAACTCTATGGGCTTCACTTATGCGCCGCCATCTAGCGGGATCGAGACTGAAGGCAAACATGCGAACAGCATTCAGTATCTGGTCGTCAACTCGAAGACTAGCATGCCATACACCTCGCTCGCCTTTCCCATTGGAGTGAGGATGAATTTCTAACCATCGCTGCTTCCGGTCGTCCCCTCTCTCTTCACCCTACCCCTCGACAAACGACAAGGGGCACCTATTCGCAGACAGCAAACGCCGCAAGCGCCGGAAGGATGGAGAGGAAAACACTTGACTGCAGTGGCTGCGCGCAACGACTTGCTGGCGGAAGAAATATAAGGAGACAGAGACAGCAGCATGCGGCCAGCGAGTGAACGGACAAGGCGGAATGAAATACAATTGGGGACATGGGGTTCGCATTGAGGCATGTACTCCGAGGAACGAGGGCAGGGCAACTGCATTATGAAAGAGGCTGGTGGTTGCCGTGGAACACTCGGGGGGACATGACTCAGATATTGGAAAGATCAAGGAGCATCGGAATACATATCAATCATATGCATGGGTGCGCCCATATTGTCTATACGCACGTGCAGAAAAAAAACCAAAAACAAAAAAAAGGACTGCAATTGCGATTCGCGCCATGCGCGCTGGCCTGTCAAGTTTCGCATGAAGGCGATATGAAAGAGGGGGAACACAGAAAGAGAAAGAGAGAGAGAGAGAACAAAACAACGAGGGAGAGATCGAGAGCGAGATATAAGACATGATCCATATATGATATATAGTTTATATTATGTATGTTTGTATATATATGTATATACATACATGCGTATGTAAATATATGCATGTATAGTCGTGCCCGTTTCTGTTACCGCCAGTAAAAACCTGACTTTCTTCTCCATGTTATCATTGTTTTCTTCGCCTTCTTGCTATCGCCTTTCCCTGCGAACCTTTCCCTCTCTCTTTTCGATTTCTTTTGCGGAGGAAGCTCCTTCTTGGAAGGTATCTTGGGGGCCTCACGAAAGCTTCTTGGGGGCTTCTTGGGGGCCTTCTGGGCGCGTTATGGGTTTGTCTGGCGGTTTCTTTGGGCCACCCTGCTGCCAACCGCGATCTCACTCAACGACGGGCCACGACTTGAAGTGCTTTTGGGGGCATTTGGGGGCCAACTCGGGCCGTCATAGTTTGGGTTTTCTTCGGGTCGTCTCGAGACCCTGTTGTGCCGTCTTGGAGCTCTCTTCGACCTCCTGAATGCCATTTTCAAAAATTTTGATGCAGTGTTCGAGGCCTCTTGAACGGTTTCGGAAGCCCCGGGTACCGAACAACCGAGCACCCCAACATCATACTAACACCCACAGGGAAACACTTTTCTTTTCCACCATATCCTAATGATGGGGTTCTGGTTAATAGTCCGACCGCGCCGAGTCCTCACCAACACCTTCCTCTCATTCTCCTCCCCCCACACAGACTCACACGCTCGACGATGATGTCAATGATGACTAGAATGCAGCTGAGCATTCTGGTGTGGATGGTGATGGTGCAACCAATGGGGCCGATTATGATGATACCCAAGGTTACTCATAGCCAGGGTGACATTCAGGGCCACTACCCAAGTTATGATGTGATGATGACGATGACGATGGCGATGGTGACGATGATGATGTTGACGACCATGAAGATGGTGCGGATGACGACCATGATGCTGACGATGCTGATGTTGATGCTGGTGATGATGGCAGAACAGCTTTTGAGGATGTCTTGGGCGAAGCGCTGGAGTCAGCACCCCCAGTGAGAGGCCGCCAGGAAGTATCTCACCCATCTTGTCGCTCGCGCCAGAATTGCGAGGATGCCTCGAACGGCTTCCCTGTTTACCGACCCACTATCCTTTAATTTCGAAACGCATTATGTTGATGTCTGGGGCGCGGCGCGGTTTTCGCACCCCAAGGAGCCCTGATTGCGAGGCTGTCTCGGGCGGTTTGCCCGTTTTGGTGGCCAGGCTCGTCTCGTCTGCGCTCCGAGCAGACTCTGAGGATGTCTCGGGCGTTGCGCTGGTTTCAGCACGCGGGGGGTCCGCCAGGCGGTGTCACAATCCTCCGTTCGCGCGCAGGTTGAAGGGATGTCTCGAGCGATTCGCCTGTTTTGAAGGGAAACTGGGACACACAAATAAATACACACAAATAAGATGATTCCCCATATTTTCCCATGTTTTCTGGGTTTTTGTCTTCCCCCCCATTTCCCATATTTTCCCATATTTTCTGGGAATCGCAGATTAATTGTGTCTGTGTGTTTTTTCCCCTCCTGATGTTTATCGACCCAACATCCTCCTCCGGTTTCGGGAGCAAGCTGAAGACATCTCGGGCGACGCGCTGGCTCTCGCACCCCCAGAGGGGCCCAGACTGCGAGGATGCCTCGGGCGCTTTTTGCCTGCTTTGGTGGCCAGACCCTTCCGCGCTCCGAGCAGATTCTGGGGATGTCTCGGGCGGGGCGCGGGCTTTCGAACCGCCACGTGCTCAGACTGCGAGGCTTGCCGGGCGGTTTGTGCATCCATGGTGGCCAGGCTCGCCGGCGTTCGTGGCGGAGTCCGAGGATGTCTCGGGCGAGGCGCCGGCTCTCGCACCCCGAAGGGGCCACGTGTTTGGGCGCCCGAAATGGGCACGGGAAAAAATGACACAACGCCCAACAACAGATGTTGTCCCGAACCGACAGCGGCCGCTGTTGGGCAGACGGCCCTCTGTCTCAAATGGGCGCAGGCCGCGGCGGCGCGGACAGCGAGTCGTGTTCAAAAGGAGCAGGCACTGCTGCTGGGCATTGCACCCACTCTTTCCGTACCCATTTCGCTCGTGCGGAATAGTTATTGCGAGGATGTCTCAGGCGATTTGCTTGGTCCGGTGCCCAGACTCCTCTGGCGGGGCGAATGCGCGGGCTCCCAGCACTCCCGATGCCCCGCGATGCGGAACGTGGCCAGCATCCACCGCGCAAGCAGGATCCACGGCGTGCTCCCTGCTCACGTGGAGATGCGGGCTCGCTTCGCTGGCAAGTGCACGGGAACATACGGCCAGGTCAAGGAGCAGCGGGCTACCATCGTCGGCTTCGCGTTCGACATGGACGACCATATACACTATAACAGCACGCGCCCGGGCACGATCTTCAGGCCGCGCCGCTCCCCGACGAGCATTTGATTCCAGGCCGGCAAGTTCAAAGAGGCCCCTACGTGGAAAGACTTCTTGGACTGCGTGGGCAACGACGAGCAGACTGCAAAGTATAAGATTGCTCGCGGCCCGTTCTGCATGCCTCTGCTGGAGGCCACCTTCACCTGGGAAGCGTCGTCCATGGAGCGCAGCGTGAAGCGCTTCGGCTTCATGCTCTCGCACGCCCACTACCTGACGACGACGGATTCGAATGGGCCAGACGATACGCGGCGCAGTGACCACCGACTGCGCGCGCCAAGAGCCCCAGGGACAGCGCGGCGCTGACGACGACGCATGGAGGCTGAACCTCTATGTGATGTTCTCCCGCGCCGCCCAGGTGGCGGGCATGCTGCTGGCGCGGCCGCCACCTCTCGCTGGCTGCCGGAAACAAAAAAGTTCGCCGACGTTGGCGAATGAGGCGCTCAAACGCTTCGAGAAGAAGGAAGGTTTGACGGTGGAGAGGGCCGCTCTGCTTGCCAAGAACTACGGGATGCCGCTGCCAAAAGAAGAGTAGTTGCCTTAGCCCTCTGTGGCCCGATGCCACGTGCGGGCGGTATTGCAGGAGCTGGCTTAAACGAGCAGCCCGATCAATTTGTCCAGGGCCATTGCGTGAACATGACCATTCTGCCGGCCTGACGCCAAGTGCCGACGACCCATTTTCCCAGTCCCCCGCGAGCCCAGCCGCGCGCAACTCGATGCCAAGTTTAGGTAATGGCCAGACTCATCGGCCCGATGCCAAGGGCGGACGGTCTGGCCCCACGGCATCTGCCGACGACGCTTTTCGCTCTGGTGGCGAACAGGACGTGTTCTGGCCGCTAGAGAAACGAACCACGTGTTCCCTCGCGCCATGTGCTCTTTCCTGAACTGCCACAGTTCACGCCGCCCGCGGGACAGTGGTGCGTGAGCTCCCAGCGCAAATCCGCGAGCAAGCCCTCGCTCTTCCGCGCGGTGCGTCGCGCGAGATGTCTGCGCGAGCCATTGCGTAACAGATTCTGTGCCAGGCAGGAGTCTTGCACGGCGTCTGCACGAGCACCCATGGTTTTTCCTTCATCATGGAGACAAGGATCGCGTAGCCATGTCGACTCAGTCCCGCTACGGCGGGTTCGTGTCGTGCCGACCCCAGCGTTGGTTTTTGACACCGCGCTGGATCGTTCAACCTTGAACGATCGGCCGTCTCCGCAACGTCCAATCGTTCAACATCGACCGATTCTGGGCCGCCGGCGGCGTTCAACCTTGAACGCCCGCGCTGGGGTCGCCGCCGGTCGACACGACACGAACCTACCGTAGGCATGCTCTGGCCACTGACGTGCATATACACTCATCCTACGCTGAGCTATGTCCAGACTCCGGCGCATAGACCCACTCGAAATACTGAGACGCATTCACACGCGAACTCGTTCACCACGGGACTCATTCCCAGTCTGTCAGTATTCAAGGTCGAACCCTCTTGCGCCTAGACGCTCACAAGGGGAACGGTTCATGCAATTAGATGCACATATGGGGAGCTCCACGCCGTGAATAATTTGCGTCTGAATTGCCTGGAGGTGTCTGGGGCCGCTTGGGGCTCTCGCGGGTCCACTTGGCCGCCAGTCCGGCTGCTTGAAGCTCCTTGGCTTGGCCTGGCAGGAACGGTCAGTAAGCCCGGGAGGCTCAGAGGACCCTCTGCAGGGGAGTCCAGGGGGACCCGCGTGACCAAGGATCTGAGGGTTCAGGTGTTTTTTGAGGGGATGCCCCCCTGAATATGGGGGGGGGAAAGGACAGCAGAGCGGAGATCCCATCCAACTCAATGAGCTCGGCGCAATAAAATGTAATTGTCTGCGCGAGCGGCGCAGAACAGAGATGCGTGAGACAGGCCAGGGCTCAAGGACGGAAGTGCGGGCAGTGCGAACACTGAGAGGCAAGTCATCAAACGGCGGGAGAACGGGAGAAACGCGAACGGCCTGACAGATGGGAGCATCAGCTGTTTCTATGTTTCAATAGACTCGTGTCTATTTTGACAACCTACACTTCGTGCCCATGTCTATTATTTCTTGTTCGCCTGTGTTTTTACAGTGTGCGCGCACGCAGAAATAGGCACGAAACCTTTTAGAAGCTGAGCAAGCCTTTCAGGGCAAACGCCCAAAAGATAGTCACCGCCTCTTGTAGGCTAGGGACCCAGACCCCCGACGTCGAGATTTTTTCGCAACGTCGACCCCCAAAGGTCTGGACCCCTTCCCTGGGACCGGTTTTTCGTCCCGAGTCGTCTTTTGACGGTCCCGAGGCCCGGCGAGGGCCCCCAGGGGCCGAAGATAGCGAAAAACCTCCCGTCGTGATTCTTTCGCCACGCGAGGGGGTCTGGGGCAGGTGGCAATCTGCAGGGTCTCATCCCGAGGGGGCCCGCGAGCGCCACGCGCAACGCTCCGCAGCGCCGCCGACACGGAACACGGTGCGCAGACCAGCCCGTGGCGGCCGAGACCGGCGCCCCGCCGCAGCGGAGGGAAGGGAGGAGACGGGAGTGAAGGGGCCCTGGGACACACAAAGAAATATACACAAGTCACAAGATTCCCCATATGTTCCAATATCTTTGCTGGATGGTCGTCTTCCCCCCACTTCCCATATTTTTGATGGCATATTTTCATGGGAGATCGACGATTCATTGTGTCTGTGTGTTTTTTCCCTCCTGGAGGGAGAGGGCGCGAGGCCGCATCTGCTCAGCGGCACGCCCTCGCCAGGCGCGCCCGGGGGCCTCTGAGAAGCCTTCGCGGAAGCCTCCGCCTCCGCCTCCGCCTCCTCCTCCTCCTCCTCCTCCTCCTCCTCCGCCTCCTCCTCCTCCTCCGCCTCCTCCTCCTCCTCCTCCTCCGCCTCCTCCTCCTCCTCCCCCTCCTCCCCCTCCTCCTCCTCCTCGTCCTCCTCGTCCTCCTCCTCCTCCTCCTCCTCCTCGCCGGGCGCGCCCCGGGGCCTTCCTAAGAAGACCCCCGCCTTCTAAGAACGGACTACACGTAAGAGTGTGATCTTTCGCCAGAGTGACCTTTGGTGCGGGCACAAATGGGGTCCCCCGACCGCCGCACGCGCGGCGTGCGCAGCTCGCACAGGCCTCCCCCAAGAGCAGAAGTTCGGACGGTGATCAAGCAGCGGCGGCAGCGGCAGGCAGCAAGATACAGGAGTGAGGAGAAGGAGCCCTGACCTCGGATCCACCGTACTTTGGCTGATTCCCCGACTTGCAATTGTGTCAGAAATGTGCCCGAAACAATGCGACAAATTGTGGCGGAAATTTCCGCCTCAGAAGAGAAAGGGTAGGGGGAAACGGCGACGGCAAAGCACGGCGGGAGTCGACGTCAAAAGTAGGGCGGACATTTACACCACGCTTGCGAATCGCCCAATGCACGGCGGATGCGAATTCAAGGCTAGGCCCCCCAGCGGCTCTTTAGAGAGCAGCGTGAGCAAGTCTGCAAGACACTGGCATCGTTCGCCGCCGCCGCCGCTATGTGTCTCCGTGGAATCCTGGAAGGAGACCCAGGCCCCCGACGTCGTGATTTTTTCACAACGTCGACCCCCAGAGGTCTGGAACCCTTCCCTGGGACCGGATTTTCATCCTGAATCGTTTTTCGACGCTCCCGAGGCCCGCGAAAGGCTTCCGGAGTTCGAAAGTGAAAAACCTCCCGCCGCGATTTCTTCGCAGCAGCGCGACGGGGTCTGTGAACTCGGCTGCTTCGGTGAAGCTCGCCCTCCCTGCTTTGAGCAGGGACCGACCGTCCTGGCAATCCCGTAGGCGTACCACGAAATTTTCTTAGAACCCCCAAATGTTCCAAGAACAGAAACAATGTTCTCAGAACATAAACCCGATGTGTTAGAACGAAACAGTCTCGGCCAGAAGTGTGCCGAGGACATTTTGAGCAGACCACATAAGGTTCATAACATTCTCTGGTGGGCCTACAGCCCAGCCCAGACCCCCTCGGGCACTGACAAAAATCATGACGGGAGTTTTTTCCCGATTTTCGGCCTCAGGGGGCCCTCGCCGGGCCTCGGGACCGTCAAAAAACGACTCAGGATGAGAAACCGGTCCTGGGGAAGGGGTCGAGACCTCTGGGCGTCGACGTAATGAAAAATTCATGACTTCGGGGGTCTGGGAAACCGGACCCCCCTCCAAATGCGACCTAAGATTCCGGACCCCCTGAGCTCCCACCCAACGAAAGCGCCCCAATATAGACCAGACCCCCCCAGTCACAAAAAAGGCGCCTTCGAAAACTTCAAACCCGGGGGACGATCAACAAGGGATTTCGAGTAGAGAGCGGCCGGCTCCGCCTGCCCGCCCACCCGCGCGGACGGCGCGTGGGCCGCAGTTCACTCCCCGCCGGCTCGTTCGTTGGCCGGGTTTCTTCTCTGCTGCCTGCTGGCCGCCTCGGTTGTCAGGATTGGGGTGTCCCGGGG
>CAUYUJ010017897.1:32500-78190 GCA_963575745.1 Prorocentrum cordatum
AGCACGCGGCGCCGCTCAGCGGTGCCGTCCGGACCCTCCCTCGGCGGGGAGTCTGGCGCGGCAGGAGTGCCGCGCGCGCCTCTCCAGGCCCTCTTGGGCGCCGCGTCGCCGCGCGCGAAGTCGCGACCGCCAACACGCGTTTGTGTGTGCGTGTGTGTTTGTGCGTGGTGTGTGTGTGCGTGCGTGCGAATGTCGAACTATCCCGATACCCTCGCCTACGCTTTTTTTTACCTCTCTCTCTCTCTCTTTCTCTCTCGCTCTCGTTGTGTGCTACATACATATACATATATATAAATGCTATACACCTATATAGATATAAAGTTATATCTCTCTCTCTCTCTCTCTCTCTTTCGCTCCCCTCCTACGCCGCCGCCTTCCGAGCCCCATGTTATGATGTTAGTTATTTCACAAAGTCCATACCTCTCCTCTCCCTCACGTTCTCTCCCTCCGTATTTGTCTGCCTTCATATTTCTCCCCCTGGTCCCACAGTTCTGATATTTAGTTCCACACACGCATCCTCTCTCTATATATATCTATGTATATCGCTCTCGCGCTCTCGCTCTCTCTCTCTCTCTTGCTTTCTCTCCCTTCCTATCTCTATTCCGTCTCTCTCTCTCTCTCTCATCAAACTCTTCCTTCCATTACCGCAATCAAGAACCAGGAACCAGGGGCGGGACATCCTTAATATTCGGTACCCAAGCGGATAGGATGAAGGACATCACTACCGTGGTCAAGATTACCGCGGAGCGCGCCACTCGCGCATGATCGCCATTGTATACACGAGGCCGATACGAGCTGGCCACCAGAACGGACCGTGGCCACCAGCGGGAAAGTGCATCGATCTCACGTGCGGCAGGGGGCTTCCCTACCGAATCAATTAATGGAGGCGGGCCGCCAATGGATCTGCAAGATGTACGGCCAAGCTGTTCTTCTGGTGTGCGAAGGAGGGCCCACACCAAGATCTAACGTGAGCACTGTGTATTGAGCACATGCGGTGCATGTTGCCCACAGTCTGAGCTAATAGGCGAGGCAAGGCCCCGCATGTTGATTCCATGCGCGATGTCGCCACACATATAGATGTTTGCTAGTTTCAGCAAGGCCTGCAAATTAATGCAATAGGTGACGGTCCCACATGCCGATATAACATGAGGAAGCCACACACAGTCAATCAAGATGTTGCGGGCTATGGCTTGTACATCTTGTGTATATGTATGGATAACCCACATATGGAAGTGGAGTTGCGGAGGACAGTCGGTGGATGGGGATTTACTGAATGCGTAAACGCCCAAATCTAGTTTACCTCATGGGGGAGGCCCATAGATATTTTGTGCAGGAGAACTCGGGAACTGGGGAGAAGTCTGCATAGCGATCCGGGCAGGAACGAGAGCGAGAGAGAGGAAACGAGCGAAAGAGAGATTGAGAGTGAGAGAGACTGTGAGAGAGTGTGAGAGAGGGGCCTGTGTAGACGTGGACAGAAGTAGAGATAGGCAGAGAGAGGGGGGGAGACAGAAAGAGAGACAGAGAGGGTGCGAGAGAGAGAGATGCATATGCATATGTGCATATACACGCATGGTCAGATATGGAGAGAGAGAGAGAGGCAGAGGGAGAGAGAGGTATGATAAGATGACTGGGGGCCACCCAGAAAGACTGACAGCCACTTCAGGCACAGTGCTGCGCCCCCCTTTGTGCAGAGCGGCGCTCTCCCCGCAGCGCGGGCCGCACTTCCGGATCCGCCCCACTCCTCGACTCGCAACTGCGCCCCTCTGCTTCTGGTCCTCCTGCTCCTCCTGCTCCTCCTGCTCCCCCTTCTCCTTATCCGCCTCAATCCTCCTCCTCCTCCTCCTCCTCCTCCTCCTCCTCCTCACTCCTCCTCTCACTCATCCTTCTCCTCCTCCTCCTCCTCCTCCTCCTCCTCATGCTAGTCGGCCTCCTCCTCCAGTGTACAAAAGCCTCCGGTTCGGACCGCGCAGCACCTGATGGGTCAGATCCTGCAACTACCATTCGGATCCCAAGGTCCTCTAGAACCCCCCTAGCAGGCGGATAGACAGGGATTTAACGCAATGGGAGTGATGGGTTGGGAGAGGGATGCCCTACGTGGCGCGATTGCGCATAGATTGCTATCTGCCCCGTTATCTCGCTATGTCGTCTTTATCTTTATGCACGGAGTAAATATTCACGCCACCTGTGTATACCACCCTCCCTGTCCGTCATGAATTATACAAGTGGCTGCCTGCCCATGTATACGTTACCCTCACTGTACGTCAATAGATTTGCCCCTACATGTACACATGTGTACCATAAACGTATATACGTCTATATCTATTGTGACCCCTCCCCGTCCGCTTCACAATTCCTTTTCTGTTCATCCCCCGTCCCATCTCTCATGCTGCAAGCACACCCGAACAATGCCAGCACAAGTCAATGCGTGTGGGTGCGAACACAGCCAAGATGACAACCACGGCGATTCATATAAGCACACCTGATATCTGATACCAGTAGATGTTGTCAACAGTATATCGCTCACATCGACAGATAAATGTAAAGGCGTTGCAAGAGTCGGACATAGATGGCCCTCGAGTGGGCAAACCAAAACAAAACTGAGACGCGCGCGCGGAGCTGAAAGAGGTCGATTTTCGGAGCCCGCTGCCAGCTACTCCAAGCGAGGCCAACGAATCGCGTCAAAACATAGCGTTAATACAGCAGGGAGTGCGGCGTGAGAGAGAGAGAGAGACACACACACTGTGGGAGCGACCGGGTGCAAGACGACAGACCTGCTGCATACGATAACTACATACATAGTGGATGCTGCCGCGAGTGAGTCGTAAGACAAGGGGGAGATCATACACCTATCTGCTCGAGACCTCTAAGTCTGTAACGAACTCTCAATTTGAAACACACCCCTGGCGTCGTATACAACAGCTTCCTAGAAACACGTGTCCCAAGAATCCTCTCCAAACTTCCAGGAACCCAAGACGATGCATCAACCACTCACTGGAGCGGCTTGGGTGGATTTTGGATCGAGTAAGACAGACACACAACACAGTATACCTCATATAATCTCATATAGATGCAGTCTAGATTATTGCGCGGCCTCCCAAACCCTTTCAGAAAAATGTTTCGTTAGCCTGACAACTTCGCTGTGACATGGCTCAGACTGAGCTGTACCGCCTCCAAAACGATTCAAGCTGTTCGCCCAAGACGTGAAGCACAGAACGCGATGGGCACTGTCATGGAACACACAAACAAATCAAACAAACCATGTAATATAATCCCTCTGTCTCTGTTCCCCATGCGCGAGTACGCAACATCCGCAAACCACCTGCACGCCGCTCGTAACGTTGCCACCCCCCCACGCAAATTCCGACGCCAATGAACTACCATCGGTCGAAAAAAACCTTCGGTACTTCACACCATCCCCTGCCAACCATCATACCGTCTGTGCCTCGACCTCCACACTGACACACTAACCGAGAACCGCCGAGCCAGCTCAACTGGCGCCTTTCTTCGTCTTCTGTAGAGCCTGCTGTGCACGTAAAGCCAACACCAACACACGAACCACAGACTGCTTCACCCCCACACCCCCGACGTCGCGATTCTGTTCGCAACGTCGACCCCCAGAGGTCTGGACCCCTTTCCCTGGGACTGGTTTCTCATCCCGGGTCCTTTTGTGGACGGTCCCGAGGCCGGGCAGGGGACCCTGGAGGCCGAAAACAGCGTAAAGCCTCCCGTCGTGATTTTTCACAGCGCGAGGGGGGGGGGGCCCCGTGTACCTTCTGTATAGAGCCTGCTGTGCACGTGAAGCTAACAGCGGCACACGAGCCACAAGCTGCGTCACCCCGTGCACCGTCTGGCGTGAGCCGGGGCTCGCTTCCCAACCTTAGTGGTTGGGATCGTCGGCATGGCTGCCGCCCTTCTTCGTCTTCTGGAGGGCCTGCCGTGCATAGGAGTCAAGGCCACCACGCAATCATCACAAACGGATTCCCAAGACGTGATAGCGTCGCAAAAAAAAACCAAGACGAGAGGTTTTTCGCTATTTTCGGCCTCCTGCGTCCCTTACCTGGCCTCGGGACCGACAAAAAGTGACTCAGAATGAAAAACCGATCTCGGGGAAAGGGTCGGGACTTCCAGGGGCCCCGTATTGAAAAAATCAGGACGTCGCATGTCTCGGTCAGCCCGTGGACCGTTTGAATGCATTCGGGGGCGTGCATCCCAGTCTTTGCCAGGATCCTGGGCAGAGCTGGCTCAGCTTTCGGCCTGCCTGTTTTCCCAGGGCAACTTGTACCGTCGCTTGGGTCAATCCGAGAACGGAAGGCGGAGGCGAGGGCCGACGGAAGTGGAGAGGAGCGATGGGGGTAGGGAGAAGGCCCAGGAAGTCCAGTACATCGAAGGCAATGTGGTGTGCATCCCTGAGCCCCGACCCACGTCATCGGCTCCTGGTTGTCTTCTGACCATCCCGCCTAACCCAGATACTTTCTGGTGCGACCACTTCCGCGCTGTGTTGGCTGCAGGGGCTGCGCGGTTTGGGATCCAGGTAGGCTGTGCTGTTGCTTTCCAGGAGTCGAGTAAATCGCACCGCCATGGCCGAGGTAATCGCCAGACGGAGCAGCAGCACCAAAAGCGCAAAACCCAGGACGAGCCGCCCGGCGCTGACGACTGCTTGCTGAAGTCCTCGCCAGGACATAGGTCGGGCATGTCCTCCTACACGCGGATTTTGGAAGAAACATTATAACATAATCAAACAAATAATCAGAAATGATCAGAAATAGTTGAAACATCGTCCCCAGGCTCATGTCTGAATGCTTTTGAAAATTCCTCCTGCAGAGGGGCATGCCAGACTTAACGCTGACGACTGCTGGCTGACGTCCTCGGCGGGACGTGGGTGCGGCGGGTTCGTGCCGTGCCGGCACCAGCCTTGAACGATCGGCCGTCTCCGAAATGTCCGATCGTTCAACATCGGCCGATTCTGGCCTGCCAGCGGCGTTCAACGCCGAACGCTGGCGACGGGGAGCCTTGAACGATCGGCCGTTTCCGAAACGTCCGATCGTTCGACATCGGCCGATTCTGGGTCGCTGGCGGCGTTCAACGTTGAACACCGTTGCTGGGGTCGCCGCCGGTCGACACGACGCGAACCTTCGGCGGCGAGCCAGGGGGAATTGAGAAGGGACGGGCCTTCCCAGAAGGCTCGGAAGCCCCCCAGCCTTCTGAGAAGTTTTCTAAGCCTTCCGCGAAGACACTAACAAACACCTCGCGGAAGGCGGGAGGCCTTCCGAGAAACCCCGCCGCCTTCTGATAATGCCCTTTCTTTCTCACTTCCCCACTCGCTCGCCAGCGATTTGTGGCTCGGGCCCAGTGCCCTTTTCAAGTTCTTGCAAGACGGCTTGGTCAACGTGTGCGCGCGGGCGTAAACAAAAAACTCCAGACGCCGGCGCTGTTCGGAAGGGGCGAGTGCGGGGAGCACAAGGGCCAGGGGTCTCTATACGGAGCCCTAGACCTGGCCAAATCGGCGCGATCCCCCAAGGCGCCGCCCGCAGCATTTCAATCAGGAGGAGGAGGAGGAGGAGGAGGAGGAGGAGGAGGAGGAGGAGGAGGAGGAGGAGAGGGAGGAGGAGGAGGAGAGAGGAGGAGGAGGAGGAGGAGGAGGAGGAGGAGGAGGAGGAGGAGGAGGAGGAGGAGGAGGAGGAGGAGGAGGAGGATCGCACGCCACTGAAGGGAAAGGGGGGGAAGAGGTTCGACGGTCCAAAAAATCCAAGGAAGCCCTTCGGAGTGGACCTTTTTGTCACCCTGAAAGGAAAGACACCGACCTGCCAGGGGACAACGACAGGGCCCCCCTGGGTATCAACAGACCGCCTCCGCGTCCTCCAGATCGTTGTCTGGGGTACGCTCTTGCAGCTTTGGCCCCAACTCGGCAGCCTCGGACTCGTTCAGCCAAAAGGCTTGGAGGACATCAGCCAAGCACCAAATTGCATCGCGGCCCGCTTCGGGCCTTAAACAACCACTTCCCCTCTGCTGGGGTTTCTTGGGCCCCTCCTTTCCCCCCCCCACCAGCGGAGGAGGAGGAGGAGGAGGAGGAGGAGGAGGAGGAAGCGGAGGAGGAGGAGGAGGAGGAGGAGGAGGAAGGGAGGAGGAGGAAGAGGAGGAGGAGGGGAGGAGGAGGAATGAGGAGGAGGAGGAGGGAGGAGGACGAGGCGGAGGAGGAGGAGGAGTAGCAGGAGGAGGAGGATTTTGCTTGGATGTTGCTTGCCGTTCAACTGTGCCATGAGCACGAGAGCACAGCCGTCGAAAATGAAGCCACCCCTATTCCAGGCTTTCCTGGGCGAGAGGGCCCCCCAAAAAATCAACCACTGCGATTCTGGCGCCGAGCACTGGCCGCGCTCCAGCACGGCGTGTGCGTTCCGCGCTCACCCGCCGCGGCAGCGCGCTCCGCGCGCCGCCGCGGTCTCCTCCGGCCCAGTCCCAGCGGGGGAGTGGACCGCAGCGACACTGTGAACCCCGGGGGGAAGAGAGAAGAGGAGAGGGAGAGGGGGGAGGAGGGAGGAGCCAGGAGCAAGGAGGAAGGAAGGGGCACCGTCCCACCGCGGCCGACCCCCCTCCCCCGGGGGGGGGCGACCCCACCCGCCTCCGCCAGTCCTCCGGCTGGCCGCCGGCTCCACTTCTACCCCGCCGATACAGGCGGCGCCGACCGCCCACCAGCTCCGCTGGCGGGGGTGCCCCGGCTATCCCCGAGTCGATGACGGGGCCCCTGCTATCCAAGCAGGGGGGGCAGGAGGAGGAGGAGGAGGAGAAGGAGGAGGAGGAGGAGGGGGAGGAGGAGGGGGAGGAGGAGGAGGAGGAGGAGGAGGAGGAGGAGGAGGAGGTTTTTTTGCCCGCTGCAAGCCGTTTCATCTCTTCTGTGAAAGAGAAAATCGCTGGCGGCTCGGAGGGGTAAGCCGCGGGCCCCTGGCTGGTTAAGAAGCTCCGACCAGGGCACTCGCTCTACCGTGATACTGTCGTCCTTGGGATGGAGACCACGGCAAAACCTCTGCCAGCAATACCGATCACCAACTCTACAAGGATGCCCCGCACACTGGCGAGCCAAGTTCATGGCCTGCTGCCCGCTGATGGCCTTGCATCGCAAACAGGCAGACGATGAGACGAAAAAGCGTCGTGAGCGGCTGGGCAGCGACGGCTGCACACATCACTGCTCCTGGCCCTCACGCCAGGGCAACGGTCGGAGGAAGGTCCCCCCGTGCCCAGACACGCAGAGATAGAACAAGGGGGGCGGCCCCCTGAGCAACTGTCACCGCAGGGGAGAGTCAACCCCACGGCCGTGCACCAGGAGGACGAGGACAGCACGAGGCAGTGAGAAGGACGGCCAGCGGCACCTGCTCGCCGAAACTCCAAAGCCCGAGTTCCAGGGCTGGCAGCGTAACCAGCACCGACGAGCAAAGTGCAGCTAAACCCCAGATCGAGCCTGCCGCGCGAGCCCATCTCACGCCAAGTCGAAGGCTAATTACCAGCACCACGGCGGGCGACGGCCGGGGAGGACGAGAGTCTCCCCCGTGCCCACACGCAAACAAAACGGTACTGGAGGCGGCCCCCTGGGCAACGGCCACCGCAGGGGAATTCACACCCCACGGCCGTGCGACAGGGGGGCGAGGGCGGCACGAGGCAGCGAAGAGGACGGCCAGCGGCGCCCGCCCGACGGAATTCCAAGGACCGAATTTCAGGGCTGGCTGCGTAACCAGCACCGCCGAGCAGGGCACAGCAAAACTCCAGATCGAACCCGCCACGTGCGCCATCTCACGCCAAGGCCGGGCCGAAGTCACAGCACGAAAGGACCACTATCAAGGAAAGACCTCCCCCGTGCCCAGCGCGCAACGGGAGTACTAGCTCGACCCCTGAGGAACGGTCACCGCAGGGAAGACGCCACCCCACGGCCGTGCACCAAGGACGAGGACAGCACGAGACAGTGAAACGGACGGCCAGCGGCGCCCGCCCGACGGAATTCCAAAGCCCGAATTCCAGGGCTGGCAGCGTAACCAGCACCGCCGAACAGGACACAGCAAAAACCTCAGATCGAACCCACCACGTGAATCCTCTCACACCAAGGTGGTCGAAATCACAGCACGACAAGGCCGCTGTCGGGGAAAAGTCATCCCCGTGCCCAGCGCGCAACTAACACTAGTTCGACCCCTGAGCAACGGCCGACCAGGGCCCTCGCTCTACCGTGATACTGTCATCCTTGGTGTGGAGACCTCGGCAGATTCTCTGCCAGCAATACCGAGCACCAACTCTACAAGGATGCCCTGCACACTGGCGAGCCAAGTTCATGGCACGCTGCCCGCTGATGGCCTTGCATCGCAAGCAGACGATGAGACGATTATCGTCGGAGCACTCGAGCGCGATGCAATGGCGGCCTTTTGCCGCGAGCATTGCAGGGTCCAGCTTGCTTCGACGAGAACAGAGCCCAGGTTGCGGGGGCCAAAACTTCCCACCCATACCTAGGTACTGAGGCGGGGCCCGAACCCCACAAGAAACTTTAAGACAGGCCTTGCATTTCCAGGAAGCTCATATCTGCTGCCGCTCGTGTGGTGCGACCGCAGCTGTCCCTTGGCCAGCACCACTCTCACGACAAACGACCTCGCGAACGACATCGGGGCCCATCTCGAGAGGCGGCCATAGCGGGAGGAGCTTTGCAGCCAGCAAGCCCACAGCACGCGCGACCGCATACTGCCGATCTACTGACTCCAACTCCTCACGACTGGGCTGAGGGTGCGACGCTGCCGCCACCTTAGCAGCAGCATCTACAAAATTATTTCCTACGCGGAGGAAGCGGTCCATATCGTCGGCCGCTTCCTCAATGTTCTGATGGGCCTTCACCTTGCTGGTAGTGATGGCTGGTAAATTCTCGCGCACAAGCTGAAAGGAGGAGGAGGAGGAGAAGGAGGAGGAGGAGGAGGAGGAGGAGAAGGGGGAGGGGGAGGGGAAGGAGGGGGAGGGGAGGCGGAGGAGGAGGAGGAGGGGAAGGAGGAGGAGGAGGAGGAGAAGGAGGAGGAGGACGGAGGAGGAGGAGGAGGACGAGGAATGAGGAGGAGGAGGAGGCGGAGGAGGAGGAGGAGGAGGAGGAGGAGGACTGAGTGGACTCGGCCGGAATTTCGGGCAGCGCCCAACGTCTCTGGACTGAGGGCCGCCCGCTATGTCCAGGCAGGGTCCCGTGCTCACGGCTATGTCCAGGCTATGTCCAGGCTTGGCTGCTGTGGGCATGGCTGCTGCACGGCACACTGCGATGGCTAAGACCATCTTGCGTGGGAGCCGTAGCTGCCATGATTTGTACCAAGGGCTCCCAGCTTCGCGCTTCGCGCTGCGCGAAGCGCGAAGCGCGAATAACTTCGCGCTCTCGCGCCGCCCTCCCAAAGGGAGAAGAGGAGGACGAGGAGGAGGGGGAGAAGGAACGAGGACCGCGAAGCGCGAAGCGCGAATAACTTCGCGCCCTCGAGGGAGCCCTTGTGTAAATGGATTTTTTTGTTGGCAGTGAAGGGAAGACCGGCATACACCTGAACTCTCGGCGGTCCGCGCCGATTCCTTGCGTCGGCGCTGGGCCCCCCACCCAGGCACGCGGAGTGCGCCAAGTCCCGCGCCGACAGGGGGGGTCCAGCGCCGATCACAGAAATCCGCGCGGCGCTCTGACATTTTGAGTTGATTCTATGTTTTCCTCGTCGAGTGGGGCGTTCGTCCTGACCGCTCAGAACGTCTCAATACAGATACCTTCCCTCCATTCCCTCTCCGCTCTGTGCTGGCGCGCTGTGGTAAGTTTCCAGAGCTCCCCACGATCTTTCGAGCGTCAGGGGATCTCCGCGTGCCTCGTTGCTGCGTGCGCAAGCGCAGAGGAATAATACTGATTATAAGGCGATCAATAAGCGCAATGGCAAGAGCTTAGGCGGATGGTGGAGACATGGTCACCATTCAACGACAGCCCTGGCTCCAATACCTGCCCACGCGTGCTCACCATCATACGTATGCGTTTGAACAGGGCATACTTACACTTATAGATGTCCGCACAACCACACACGTACTGGTCCCGCGGATCGAGTGCCGCGGCGGAGTATGCACAGTAGCTTTTGCCTGACGCCGCCATTGCGGAGAGAGCGAGCTCCCCCTGCCACCTGATACCATCCCAGACATACGACGTCCGGATTTGATTCAACGCGGGGTCCCTGGAAGTCCCGACCCTTTCCCCGGGACCGGCCTTTTACCCTGAGTCGTTTTTTGACAGTCCCGAGGCCCAGCGAGGGCTCCCCCGAGGCCGAAAACGGCCCAACACCTCCCCTCCTGATTTCTTTACGACGCGATCATGTCTGGGGTTATGACTGCTGATGGTCCCCCACGTCAGCTTTCAGGTGCAGCAGGCTGCGGCCACCTCGGCTGCGGCCAGCGCAGCCCGGCGTGTCTTCGCTGCCCTGCGCGTGTGGTCCTCAGCTCGTTCGGAGGCGAAGCCCTGTGCAGCTCCGGCCGGCCCAGTCTGCGTGAGGGCCACGACGCGGCCATGTCTGGGATTCGACAATCTTTGGAGTCCCGAAACGGTGCGGTGACAGACTATGCGGTGACCTCGAAATCCCCCAAGACCTCACCGCACGGTCCATCACCGTGTGGTGCGCTCACCGCTTGAGGCCGTGGCTACCGGGCAATGGGGGACGGGGTGCCGAAGTCCTCCCTTCCCCCTGCCTGACCTCAGAGGGTCGCCGAGGTCGCGAAGATCGGGTGGCTGCCCGCATCGCACCGAAGCTTGGAAATGCTCGTCTGAGATACAATCGAACGCCTCTGTTGCCACTGAGGCCAGTGTCAGGTAAGCCGCCCTGGTGGTTTGGAAAAGGAGAGCCGAATGGGACCTCGAGCCACATCTAGTAGGAAAGGCGGGCTACATCTTGAACCACCACTGCACTCATTGAGAAAAAGGAATGATGGAGATTCAAAGAGCGGAACGGCTGGCCAAACGAGTGCGCCGTGGAACCATTCTCAGCACGCAGCACGCAAAAGAGACTTCGGAAGTCGTCGGCGGCCTGCCTGCGCGACCAAGCGCACGCCTTTTTGGCCTTCCGGTGCCGCATCGTCGAACTGCTGCGCGTCCTTCATGGCAGCGTCTTTGCTCTGTCTGGACGGGCCACGGAAGGCGATGGTCCTGAAGAGCCAGCGCGCAAAGGAGACGGGGAAAGGGAGACTGAGGAGTAGTGAGCCCAGGAGGTGGAAGAGGAGGGGGAGGAAGAATATCATCAACTGCAGCTGCTGGGGGAGGGGCGTGGGAAAGATGGTGATGTAACTACAGCATGATAGGGGGAGGAGGAGCAGAAGGTGGAGGTGGAAATGGAGGGCGGAAGTTGAACCCGCATCCTAGGGAGAGACGAAGAAACGCATAGAAGTGGTAATGCGCACCAGTCGTGCTTCAATTGCCGACGAGAGCCATGCAATGGAGTGAGATGAACTGCAAAGACAAGATGAACCCATGCAGACCTGTCATACCACAGAGCACACATTTGTAATTCCGGTCATTTGTAATTCCGGTCATTTCCAATTCCGTCCCCGAATTGCAAATGAGAGATGCCGACAGGAAGGCATGTGCTCAAGCGCTACGCCCAACGTGTCTGCAAGGCGTCAGGGCGCAGCTTCTGCTTAAGCTCGTAAAAGATCAAAAGAATAACGGCAACAACATCGTCGTCGCCGTTCCGTGTGACACGCAGGATTTGCGTGTCACGTCTACGCGACACGCAAATCCTGCGTGTCGCGTCGCCCAGCCGCCCCGAGCGCGTTCCGGGTGACACGCAGGATTTGCGTGTCACGTTTACTTACGCGACGCCGCCCCGAGCGCGTTCCGTGTGACGTGACACGCAGGATTTGCGTGTCGCGTAGACGTGACACGCAAATCCTGCGTGTCACGTCAGTCTGAAGCCTCAAGGCCGCCGAGTGACTGACACGCAAGCTTCGCGTGTCGCGCAGACGCGAACGCCTCCGTGACACGCAAATTCTGCATGTCCCGGCCCTGGCCCCCGGCCTCTGGACCTCCGGGAGCGCCAAGGGGATCCCCGGCCCTTGGCCCCCACCCTGGCCTCCGAGACCCCTGGCGTGCGACACGCAGATTTTGCGTGACCGCCCCCTTGGCGGGGCCCGCGTGACACGCAGATTCTGCGTGTCCCCACCCCGGCCCCCGGACCCCCGGCGTGCGACACGCAGATTTTGGGCCCGCGTGACACGCAGATTCCGCGTGTCCCCACCCCAGCCTCCTGGACCCCCGGCGTGCCACGCGCAGATTTTGCGTGACCGCCTCCCTGGCGGGGCCCGCGTGACACGCAGATTCTGCGTGTCCCCGCCCCGGCCCCCAGGACCCCCGGCGTGCGACACGCAGATTTTGCGTGTCCGCCCCCCTGATTCTGCGTGTCCCGCCCCAGGCGCGCTCCGTGTGACACGCAGATTTTGCGTGTCACGTGTACGCGACACGCAGGATTTGCGCGTCACGTCTACGCGTGCCCGATCGAGGATGGCGCGCGCGCCCCAGATCCAGACTCGGGCTCGCGCTCGAATGCATTTGCCCTGGGGCCTCCGGGGCCTAACAAGCGCGTTCATTTCTAATTCCGGTCATTTGCAATTCCGGCCACGAATTAGAAATGAAGCGCGCCGAAGGGGCGGCGGAGGCCACGTGCAGCACACGAATTAGAAATGAGCACTCTGTACGACAGCGATCCGAACAGCAGCAGCCATCGCGCCAGATAGACAAAAACGTGCATGCAAGGGAGAGGAGGAGGAAGAAGTGCCCCCCGTCATGGCACTCATTTGGGTGTTTGGGTGAGTTGACGACGGGAGGCGGTTTGGTGGCAGTTGGCCCTAGCTGTCAATCTGAAAGCTTGAAGACGCAGGTGCTCCAGGAACGCGCAGGCGCACCGAAACGATCGAGAAACGACTTCTTGACTCACTGTCGATGTGCTTCATGCACTTATGACTTCCGCGGCATTCCGTAGTGCAGCTTACAATTTTCGCTGGTATGCCAAGCGAGAGTTGCTCCTCGCTTGTGAATTTGACGTGCGAGGGAAGCTCTGGCCAGTCGACGGGGTGCATTGCTGGCGGTGCAGCTGGGAAGGAGCAATCGTTCAAAACAAATTCAAGATGCACCGCGGACCCTCGCGGCAAAACCCTTTGTCCCCAAACAGTACTGGCATTTAGCTACGGATTCTTACTTCTGTCGCTTAGAAGTTGCATGGGTCTGGCGAGGAACCGCCACGTTGCCGCCCGTGGCCGCCTCGTACGCTGGGTGCGTCCGGCGAATCCTCGCCACGACGCTGCCCGGGGCCGCCTCGTGGTCGCCTCGTGCGTGGGGTGGGTCCGGCGAGGTTTCGCCACGTTGCCGCCTCGTGGCCGCCGCGTGGGCGCACCGTGCGTACACAACATGGCTCACACGAAATAGATTGTACCGCGTAGCTTGCACCCCGTAACTCACGCATAGAAAGCACCACGTAGGCTCACAACGCATATCTCACAGATCATAGCTCACACCACATAGATCGCATCTCACAGCGTTCACGGCGTGGAACGGAGAGCCCTTTGCCGGGAACTCGGTTTCGGTTTCGGCTTCGTGTCGTGCGTGCGAGGCGAAGCTGCGCGGGCGGGCGAGGGGCATGACTCCGAGCCGCTGGCTGCCCCTCCTCCCTCCCCGGTGGCTGGGCGGTGGCCGGGTTGTCCCGCCGTGGTGCCCCGTCGCTGTCCGCCTCTTCCCCGCGATGGGCAGGCGGTGGCCAGCTTGTCCCGCCGTGGCGTCCCGTTAATGTCCCATCGGTGTCCCGTTGGTGTTCCGTGGCTTTCCCGTCGCTGTCCCGTCGCCGTCCCGTCGGTGTCCCGTCGGTGTCCCGTCGCCGTCCCGTCGGTGTCCCGCCGGTGTCCCGTCGCTGTCCCGTCGGTGTCCCGTCGTTGTCTCGTCGGTGTTCTGTGATGTCCCGTGGTGAGATCGATAGTGAGATCGATAGTGAGGCCGATGGTGAGATCGATAGTCAAGTCGAGCGAGAGAGATCGATAGGAAGACTGATGGTGAGATCGATAGTGACATCGAAAATGAGATCCACTGGTGCCCCGATGGTGTGAAGATGGTGTCCCGTGGTGCCCCGTCGGTGTCCCGTCGGTGTCCTGCGGGTGTCCCGTCGGTGTCCTGTGGTGTCCCGTGGTGAGATCGATGGTGAGATCGATAGTGAGACCGATAGTGAGATCGAGAGTGAGATCAGTAGCGAGAGCGACAATGAGATCGATAGTGAGACCGATCGAAAAGATCGGTCGTGAGATCGACCGAGTGAGATCGATAGGGAGATCGAAAATGAGATCGATTGGTGTCTCGATGTTGTGCCGATGGTGTCCCGTGGTGTCCCGTCGGTGTCCCGTCGGTGTCCCGCGGGTGTTCCGTCGATGTCCCTTCGGTGTCCCGTCAGAGTAGCGTCGGTGTCCCACGGCGTCCCGTGGTGAGATCGACAGTAACACCGATAGTGAAATCGATAGTGAGATCGATGGTGGGATCACTAGTGAGATCTAGAGTGAGATCAAAAATGAGATGGGTCGAGTGAGAGCGATGGTGGGATATATCGAGAGAGGCCGATCGCTAGTTCGACAATGAGATCAATAATGGCATCTCGACGTAGCATCGTCACCACGCGTCGTCGCCAGCTCGAGAGCGCATCACCAGCATCGTCATCATAACCGCCATCGCACTAGTCGTCAGTTGGTTCTTTTTCTTCCCCCACCAACCTCCTTATCACCCAAAGGGTGGTCGTACAGGTAGTATTGCACTGCGTATCATATCTTTCCCGAAAAATCAAGATAGACCCCCCGCCCCCGGGGTTGGCGGTGCACCCTGGGATCATACAGTTCACAAGTGTTTCTGTCCCATCGTTCATTTTGCATATGAATTCATGCCATCCCAGTCAAACGAGCACCGCCCCGCATCACCCCTGTCAATGATAGGTACAATCCACGCAAACTCGTTTATCTCAACAGATCATGTTTGAAGAGGCCCTTGCAAAAACTGCTTGAAGTCCACGCGCGCGCACATGTCAACAAAAGCATTCAGCACTCAAACACAAAGTATCAAAAACTCTGAGGTTCTATACCATCACAATGCTTGCCGAAGTTCTGCCCGCGCATTCTGCTGAAATCCATAAAAATCAATGCGTGCCAGCAGTCTCGTCCACAACCCGCATTCTCATTTCACCACGCGGTGCGTCGTCGTCGTCGCCATTCAGGGTCGGCGGCACCGGCCGTGAAGCCTTCGCAATCAATGCGTGTCAACAACCTCGTCCGCAACCCGCACTCTCATCTCACCACGCTGTGCATCCGCGTTGATCCCGCATGTGCCCAATGCGCAAATCCTTTTGCACATACGGTGGGGGCATTGGATAAGGAACCCTTAGATTGGGAATCCAGTGGCTGGAGTCCGGTGGAACTCCAACCGAGGCTTGGCCATGGACATCACCACCGCCCTCATCAGATAAGGAATCCTCCAGGGTCTGCAGCATCCTGGGCGCATTCCTTGACCAACGCCCCCCAGCGGGCCTGTTTTCCACCACCCCCACCCTAAGTTGGAGGGGGGAAGGAGGTGGAGGATAAGGAGGGGGAGGAAGAGGAAGAGGGGGAGGAGGACCTCCCCCCTCCAACTTATGGTGGTGGTGGTGGAAAGCAGGCCCATCGTCTCTATTTTTTCAGGGCGGCGTCCCTGGAAGTCCCGACCCCTTCCACGGGACCGGTTTTTCGTCCTGAATCGTTTCTGGACCCTCCCGAGGCCCGGCGAGGGCCGCCCGGGGCCGAACACAGCCAAAGACATCCCGCCCCGACTTTTCTACGACGCGATCATGCCTGGGAACAGACCGTGCCACGCCCCCGCGCACTCTCAGCCGCATCCTCGGCTCACCGCGCGGCGCCTCCGCGCCGATCCGGCACGTGCCCACTGCGCGACCTCCCTCCTCCCTCCTCCCTCCTCCCTCCTCCTCCTCCTCCTCCTCCTCCTCCTCCTCCTCCTCCTCCTCCTCCTCGACCCCTTTTTGTTCGCACGGCACCCATGTTGGGCCACGCGCGCGCCGCCGCCGCGCGTGCGCTCGCGCCGTAGTCCGTCCCAGACGGCTGGCTCTCGGAGCACTTCGAGATGGGATGGGGCCTAAAGGGGATGATAGCATTGAAGGGGCTCCAGGACACACAAATAAATACACACAAACAAACATATTCCCCATATTTTCCTATATTTTCTGGGTTTCTGTCTTCCTCCCCACTTCCCATAGTTTCCCATATTTTCTGGGGAATCGAGGATTAATTGTGTCTGTGTGTTTTTGTTCCTCTCCTGAAGCATGATAGCT
This sequence comes from Prorocentrum cordatum, assembly GCA_963575745.1. Lineage (NCBI taxonomy): Eukaryota > Dinophyceae > Prorocentrales > Prorocentraceae > Prorocentrum > Prorocentrum cordatum. The sequence goes on from CAUYUJ010017897.1 coordinate 48,847, forward strand.
CACGCGAGATCTAAGACTGAGGTTTCTCGAAGTACCCGCATCGAGTATGATGTTTCACACAGTTGGCTCTCGAGGTGAGTGCGTTTGAAGCTCTCAAGCACACATGCCAAGCACGGCCCGTCTCAACAGAAGGTGCGTAAGTTGCTTGCATTTCCGCGCGCGCTTCCTCGCCATTACCCTCACCAGCGCCGTCGCATCTCCACCATTACAGGCATCGTCAGTCGCCGCCAGCCGCCATCGTCAGTCTATCACCTTCATCACCGACACATGGACATCATCTTCATCGTCGTCACAAGCATCGGCACTGTCATTATCCTTGCCGTCGTCATCGTCGTCATCGCCACCGCCATCGCTATCATCCATCATTGTTGCCGCCGTTGTCGACGTCGTCACGGCCGCCAAACCAGCTGGCCGTTCTGCGCGTGAGCTTGCGCGCGCTACCGCAACCGCAGAGATGCGCCAGTCAGAGCCAACTACCACCGCAATCGCGGCCGCATGGGTTGTGCAAAACATGTTGCGGGTGGAAAGGTGGGGTGGTTGCGACTTCAAGGTCTGCAAGGTGGGTTGCACAAACTAAATAGCACCACATAGTTTGCAACACATAGCTCTCACCAAATAGATTGCACCACATATATTGCACAACGTAGCTCTCACCACATCGCTCGTACCGAATCGATGTTTCGAACAAATGCACTCTACAACCCTCCCCCCCGGATTTCCCGGCTGCTCCTGGGACATGGCAAATTACATATGTTTCTGCCTCGCCCCAGATTTTTCATATGAGCCAATACCATCCCAACCAACCAACCAGATATCGCTCCCGCCCGCCCACCCCACTCCTCTCACCATGGTCAAATCGTACTATGCGCGCGCTGGTTCATCGGCCCACAAACTATGTTGCATGAGCCCTCTGCAGAAAATGACACCAAACCAAGAAGGCCCCAAGAAGGCCCCAGAAGGAGCGCAAGTGAGGGAACACGAACCGAAAATCCGAGCCTTCCGCCCCAATAGGCCCCCAGGAGATCCCAAGAGGCGCCCACCCCAAGAGGCCCCAGGAGGCCCCAAACAGGCCAAAAAGTGGCCCCAAGAGGCCCCAAAACGGCCCCCAAGAGGCCTCCAAACTGCCTCCAAGAGGCCCCCCACGAGTTCCCAACGAACATCTAATATGCTTTATACCCACAGCGTGATGGGCCGACTGCCGATAGATCCACCGCCCCCCGTTGATTTATCACAGGGGTGCCTCGCGTGCCAAACTTCTTAGAGGTTTGTGGCTTTTTTAGAACTCCCCCTGGGGCTTCGGCCAGCGCGCCAGCCACCCGGAAAGCTGCTCGAGAGATGGTTGCCAAGGTTTTTCCTGCTCCAGATGGCTCCAAGGTGGCCCACGATGGCCTCCAAGACAACCAAGATGGCCCCCCATACGCCCAAGATAATCCAAAATGGCCCCCTAGACGGCCCAAGAGGGTTAAAGATGCCTCCAAGTCCGCCCAAGAAGCCTCACAAACGACGGCCCGAGACGGCCCAGGAATCCCCCAAAAGGATTTGAAGACTACACACAAGGCCTCCCGAAGAGGCCAGCATTTCTGATTTTCTCTAGGTTTTTGGAAAATGTGGCGTTTGCTTCTTTTCGGCCTTCCGACGGCCCAAGACGGCCCAACAGGCCCCCAAGATCGCCCCCAGAGCGCCCGAGAGACCTCCAAGATGTCCCCATAGCGGCCCAAGTGGCCCCCAAGACGGCCACAAGAGGGACCCAAGACGGCCCAAGAGGCCTCCAAGAAGCCCAAGGTGGCCTCAAAGACGGCCCTAGAGCACCCTGAGAAGGCCCAAAGACGGCCCAGAGAGGCCCCCAAGACGGTTTCCGACTGCGTCAGACGTGCCAGAAATGCCCTACGACGGCCAGAGGCCCCCAAGAAGCTCCAAGTGTCCCCGAGAAACCTCCTCATTATTATTTTCCTATTATTCTTATTAGTGTTCAACTTCGTGTTGCTATTAGTCGTCTTCTCCTTCTCATTATTATTATTACTATTCATATTATTATTAGTGGCATTACGAATATGCTAATGATTATTATGAATAATTATTCGTATGGCGATCGGTATTCTTAGGTGTCTCGTATTGGAATTATTCTTCTCATTCGTCTCATTATTCTTCTTACTCGTAGTTTGATCCTGAGTATTATTATTATTATTATTATTATGTTTTTTCCCCCACGTGTTCCCCGAAAAAGGTTTCCACAACGGCTGCGGGAGCAGATAATCCGACAGCTTGGCCGAGGCATGGCCACAACGTTCGGCCACACAGGCGCTTCCACAAAGACAGGGCGCGCCGCTGATTCGCCGTAGGCGCCTTCGATCTGTCTCGCGACTCCCACTGTATTCGCCGGCCCAACGGACCAGAGGCGTGCTAAGATCTCCAGTAACTACTTAACAATATTTTCGCGCGCGCGGGGCGGCCCCTGGGGGCCCCCGGACGAAAAGTACCCCGGCCGATCCCTGGCCGGGTCCCGGGCGATCCCCAGGGGGGGGCTATTTTTCGCCACCCCTCACGAGGATCGTGGCCTCCGAGGGGGCGGCTGCAATCAACTACCCCCCCTCCCCCGCCCCAAGGGGCCCCCAAGAGCCCCCCAAGAGGCCCCAGGGGAGCCCAAGACGCCGCCAAGGAGCCCCAAGACGCTCCCAAGAAGCCCCCAAGAGGCCCCCAAGACGGCCCGAAGAGGCCCCAAATAGCGCTCCAGGGCTGGCGGAATGAGCGAAGAATCGCTAAATGTAAAATCAAAAACTGCACCAAATCGACACACGCGCACATGTCGAAACCACACAGGAAACAAAAAGTTTACAAGCATGCCAGCATCAAACGTAAGAAACGCATATGACTTGTTTATCACAATCATTGCTGGCTGTTTGCCCGTGCACATGTCCTGAAATCGTGTTAAGAAGCGTGCTGGCCAGCATAGAGCCCGAACGATCTGTTTCTAGCAATATGGGTTGTGCGACCGACGAGGTGCAACCAACGTTGTACGATCGATGTGTGTCACCTACGTTTCTGCAACATATGTTGAGTAATATGTGATGTGCGTTCTGGGTGGTGCAACATATGCTGCGCGATCCACATGGTGCAGCCTACGCGGGTCCATTAACGTTGCGCAATTATGGTGCGCAGCCATGTGCCACACTACGCTGTGGCAGTAAACGTGGTGCAATCTATGTTGTGCGCTGTATGTGGTGCCATACAAGCTGTGCGCTCCACGTGCTGCAACGTACGCGGTTCAATATATGCTAGGCTACATGGTGCAATCTAATTGGTGCAATCGATGTGGCAATCGTGCATCTGTGCGGTGCAATCTCTGTGGTGCAACTCACTTTGTCGAACTTGGCATTGTCACCTCCACTTCTCGCGCAATCATCCCACCCACCCACCCACAATTTGGATTGCACAACTCGTGCGGCGGCGATGGCGATGAGTGCTTGGAGCTGGCTGGCGCATCGTTGCGGCCGCGCTAGCGCACGCAGGCTCGCGCGCAGAGCGGCCAGCCAGTCTGGCGCGACCGACGCGGTCGCGGTGGAACTGCCCAGCGTGTCTCGCAAACCGCGCTGGCGCGCGGGCGCTTTGGTGCAAGTCGGTGACTGGGGCCGGCGCGGTACCATGGCGACGTCGGCAACGGCAGACACGATGATGACAGTAGCGATGCTGGTGACGACGATGGCGGCAACGACGGCAAAGCCAATGACGGCGCCGATGCTGCTCTCGCTGATGACGATGATGGTGTCCACGTGTCGGCGATGACGGTTGTGGAAATATTTCGACATGCGAGGGCGGCCGACGGGCGCGAGTGGCTCGAATGGTGTTATTAAAAAACTGTGCCCCCCAGCACGCGCGCAAGGGCGTTCGAATGAATCCGGCACGCGCGCTCGAAAGGCCCCTCTGGTCGCATTTGATGGACACGTTTTCACAACCTCTCTGTTTTTGGTTTACGGAATCGCAAAGGCGCGCACACTCTTCTTCTTCTTCATACCAAAAAACATTTGAAAATTCCGGTTGCTTGCAAAACCCGTGGTGCTTTTGTTTATTCTCGGGACCTTCGACGTTGAATCCACAGGAAATCTTCAGTTTTTGAAGGATTGCAGCACGCGCGCGCGACATCGGGGATTCTTGCAAATTGATAAGTTTTGGTAGACGAGCGCGCGTGCATAATAGTATTTGACGAAGATGCGGGTGGGGGGGGGCGAGCCGATGTGGCTGGGATGGTCCGACCTCATAAAGATGGAGAATAAGCGGCGGTGCAGAATCGTATGCGTACTGCACAGCTCCAGGCTGGACCGATAAGTCTGGGGGGTCGGGTGGCAGATCGTAGTTTCTCTGTAGAAAGAAATTATGGTTTCTGCGTTCTACGTGGTGCAGTCTATGAGGTGCATTCCGCTTTGACCGTCTTGAAGCTGTCGTCTCCGCTGCTCGTGCAAACATCCCACCCTCCCACCCGCAATTTGGTCGCAGGACATCTTAAGACAAGACCGTGACGGTAGGCACCAGATGGCACTTGGCCACGACACCGACTCCGACGACGACAGCGACAACGACGACGACGGCGCCGCCGACACCGACGACGACGACATCGACGACGTCTCCAACGACTTCGACGACGACAGCGACCACGACGACGACGACACCGACGACGACGACGCCGACGACGACGACGACGATGACAACGACGACGACGACGCCGACGACGACGACGAAGACAACGACGACGACAACGACGTCGCCAACGAAGACGACGACGAGGGAGGAGGGAGGACGGCGACGGCGACAACGACGACAACGACGACAACGACGAGGGAGGAGGGAGGACGGCGACGACGCGAACGACGACGAAGGAGGAAGGACGGCGACGCCGACGACGACAACGACGAGGGAGGAAGGAAGACGACGACGACGACGACAACGGCGACGACGACGACGACGACGACGACGGCGACGAAATAGGAGGGACGACGACGAGACGCCGACGACGGGCGACGACGACGACGAGGGAGGAGGAGGAAAGACGACCACGGCGACAACGACGACGGAAACGACCACGACGCCAACGAGGACGACGACGACGAACACGAGGAAAGACAGAGGACGACGTAGGCGACGACGACGACGACGTGGGAGGAGGGAGGACGGCAACGACGACGACGACGCAAGAGCGCGCGCGCACGCTTTTGTTGAAAAGTCGTGTTGCGAAACCTTGGGTTTTTGTAGGTTTTTGGGGCACACGATTTTGAAATCCTTCCGAAACCGTTGGGTTTTGAATGATTTCGGCATACGCGCGCGACGACGCGCGCGTCTGCACTTCGTCCCGTTTTTTTGCAGAGGATTCTCGCGACGGCACACGCGCAAGGGCGTTCGACAGATTTCGACATGCGCGCGCGCGAAGCCCGTTTACGAACATGTTGTGAAAATCTTGAAAAAACACATGGTTTTCTTAAGATTTCGCAAGAGCTCGCGCGGAAGCTTTTTTAGCAAATCAGTGTTGCGAAACCATGTGTTTTGGAAACCCGATTGCGAAATCGCTCTGGCACTTGAGGTTTTTGAAGGATTTCGGCATGCGCGCGCGACGACGCGCGCGTGTGCACTTCGTCATATGTTTTGCCAGGGGTTCGTGAAAAAGTGCTATGTTAGAACGAAAAATGTCACCGCATAGTGTTGTTTACAGGGGAACCTCAGGGGGGGATACCGGCCCCCTGGGATAGTGCAAATTCATACTTAGGATGGACATGTGGTCAGAATCATAAATGATTAACATACCCGAAAAGGGTAGCGATAACTCCGGGGGGGGTAGAGTCTATTCTCTTTTTAGAAAGGAGAATCTATGTGGTGCCAGTAGTCTCTTGCTCAACTTGAAACTGTCCTCTCCACTGTTCATGCAAACATCCCACCCTCCCACCCGCAACTTGGTCGCAAGACCTCTTAAGACCGTGACGGTGGGTACGAAATGGCACTTGGCCACGACACCGACTCCGACGACGACAGCGACAACGACGACGACAACGACGACGCCGCCGACAACGACTACGACGACACCCCAGCGCTTTGGAATGATTTTGGCATGCACGCGCGACGACGCGCGCGTGCGCACGTCGTCCCATCTGTCGCAAGGGATTTCTAAACACTGATGATTTTTAATAAACGAAAGCACGCATAGATTTCGGCAAAAGGTGAAAAAGGGGTACCAATACCAACCTGCCTGGGATGGTACGCGCTCATGTTTATGATGGACGATGGGGCAGATTCGTATGTAAATTGCAATACGAAAGCGGGTACCGTTAATTCCAGGGGGGGGAGCCTTTAGTCTTCTCGAAAAATATATATGCAGTGCAACGTTTGTGGTGCAATCTATGTGGTGCAATCTGTGCTGTGCATTCTGAGGAGGGAGCGAGGCGGCGACGGCGACAGCACAGACGCCAGGGCGCCACACCGGCCCAGACGCGGGCGGCGACGAGTCGGCGATGAGGCGGCGACAGGGCGGCGACGGCGACAACATAGCCGCCAAACCGCCACTCCGGCCCAGACGACGGGCGGCGACGAAGCGGCGACGGGGCGGCCACGGTAACAACATAGCCACCAGGCCGCCACACCTGCCAACCTTTAACAAAAACAAAAAACCTGAAGTGTAAGTTCTGTTTGGGGAGTCGGGTTTTAGCAATCGCGCCCAGAACATGCGTTCTCATCTCGCCACGCGGTGCACCCGCATGGGTCCAGCATGCGCAAAATTCGCGAATCCGAATCAAATACAACCATGTGGGACACACGGGCGCGCCGCCACGCACGCGTGTCGAATTCCTTCCACAACCATTGATTGTCGAAGCATTTCAAGATGGAGAGAGGTCTCCAAACATACATATATACACTAAAACCACGTGCGCGCTTCGCGCGCCCTTAGGTTCTAGTCAGCCCCAGCCGTCGGCAAGTTTACATAGCCACTAAAGTAGTTACCCACACATGGTTGGATCATGGGGTACCGCATCTATAACGCGGGCAGAACAGACACGACTTGCTGACAAGGACATTTCCATAATATTCAATGCGAAGATATGCACGCCATTGACAGCCATGGTGACCAAAACGGCAGCGCAGTGCAATGCGTTGCCGAGGAATCAAACCAGACGCGGGTCCAATGCGGCTCGAAGCGTTATAAGCACAAATTAGCAGAACACATGCACAGCAATGCAATGACATGCAAAGCAATGCAGCACAAAGCGACGCAGAGCAATGCTCGCCAGTGAAACGTGGATCACGCAACAATTCGATTGCACATGCAACGGGAAACAACCCAACGGAACACAATGCAACATAATGCAAACTAGTGCAAACTAACTACCGAACATGATTCAGGGAACTCAGATATCCCAGGGACGAGCCGCCCTAAAAAAGGCCGAGAGCACCCCGAGGGGAGCCCAAGACAGGGCCAAAGGGCACCCAAGAACAGGCAATGAGCTCCCCGAGAGAGGCTCCAAGGGCCTCCAAGGGGGGCCCCAGCGGGGCACAGGAGGGACCCAAGAGGCGCTCCAAGAAAGCCAGACGATGGCGTCAGAACGAGAGGGCCCAAAGCAACGCCCCCTCAGCCCGAAATGCAAGCTGTGAGGGCTCACGAGCAGCCCCGAGAGCGGCGCCAAGGGTGCCGCACGGGGATCCCGACGTGGGCATGAAGCCCCTTGTTGGCCTGGCAGGGACGGAGCCTGGCGCGCGCGGCACCAAGCTCGCACCGAAACGCCCGCGGCGAAACGGAGGCAGCGGTGGCACCGCGACGGTGGCGGCGCGGCAAGAAGCGCACCCCAGGCTCTAGCAAGCCGCAGTCCTTGACTGAAGTAGTGACCCACACATGGTTTGAACTCGAGGTGAAAAAATACTAACCACGCGGATCACATAACATCGCCCCGCCAATCTCGGCACGCCCCTCACACGGATCGCGCTCCCTCCCCCCCCGGGAGCTCCACTTACAGTGCCAGGGACGAACTTCGCACGCCTCCCTCCGCCCATCTCGGTCCTTGAGACGGATCGTGTCCCAGAAGGATGTAGTTCTACGTGCTGCCCTAGTGATGGGAAGATTCGCATAGCGCGCCCCCCCCCCCCCTCCGCGTACTTCGACTCACTCTTCACACAGATCGTGCCCCCAAACCGACGGCCCCATCGGCAAACCCCTGACATGGATCATTCGTTAGGGCGTCTTGTGGGCGTTTTGGACGCCTGTCGTAGGCTCGCGGCGTGATCACCATGCGTCCCTCGAAGTCTCTGCAATGCCTCTTGGGGGCCTCTCGGCATCTCTTCGGGGCCACTCGGGAGCTTCTGAGGTTTCTTGAAATCTTCGGGGGCATGTTAGGAGCCACACCCTCCAAAATACTGCCCCAAGACCCCTCTTGGCACAATCGTGGGGCCATCTTGGGCCTGTCGTGGGGCCATCTTCTTTTTACGACGAAGAAGTGAGAGGCTCAAGGCAAGCCGTTAACAACCTAACTCATGTTCTCATGTCCGTTATGTTACATGAAGAATGCGCGAGCTTGGCAAGAGTGACGCATCAAATGCAACATTGAGATGTGGGCACGGCTTTCGTCTTTACACGACTCCAGGATCTCTGGTAACCGGTAAGCTCTGTCATATTCATGTGTTTTGTTTTTTCCACGCTAAACAAGCGGGGGAGAAGGAGGAATCCGCTGCCCCTCCAGGGGGCTATCCGAACGAAGGCGACCGCAGGGCCGTGAGGTCGTGAGAGCAAAAACCTGCAATGGCCCCGGACTCGGGTGCAAGGATCACGCGCCTACATAAATTCAAATGTTGTGCCGCCAGTGCGAGCCATGCAGCGCCAAAGGCAGATCTACCAATTGACGGCGGCTTCGCCGGATGCAGCAACGGATGGGTGCCACCAGCAGGCAAGTACCGAAAACAAAGAAGGAGAAGCAGAAGCAGGTGAAACCCTGAGCTGATTCCCTACACAGCGGGTGAAACACAAAACCTGATCGGACAAGAGCAAGAAGGTCACTGCTGTCCACTATGCTTGTCAGAGAACGTCGCTTACGCCTCCGAATATCACGTAGGGGTGATACTTCTGCTGCAGCATGTGTATATATATATATATATATATATATATATATATATATATATATATCGGAAGTTGGGGGGTGAGATCGCAGTGGAACGGAGACCCCCAACGGGGAAATCGTTTCGTTTCGTTCGTGCCGTGCGTGCGGGCGAGGCGAAGCTGCGTGGGCGCGCGAGAGGAATGAACCCGCCGCTGCTAGGGCGAAATCAAAACAAATGTTTCTCCTCCGTCCGTCCGTCCGTCCGTCCGGCGGTGGCCCTAGCAATGTCCCGCGGTGTTCCGTGGTGTCCCGGGGTGTCCGCCGTTGCTAGGGCGAAGTCAAAACAAATGTTTCTCCTCCGTCCGTCCGCCCGCCCGTCCGTCCGGCGGTGGCCCCAGCGGTGTCCCGCGGTGTCCCGTGATGTCCCGTTGAGTGAGATCGATAGTGACATCGATAGCGAGATCGATAGTAAGATCGATGTGGTGCCCCGAGGTGTCCCGTGGTGTCCCAAAAAGTGAGATCGATAATGAGAACGATAGTGAGATCGACAAGTGTCCCGTGGTGTCCCGTGGTGTCCCAAAAAGTGAAATCGATAGTGACATCGATCGTGTGATCGATACTGAGATCGATGAGGTGCCCCGAAGTGCCCCGTGGTGTCTCGTGTGTCCCAAAAACTGAAATCGATAATGAGATCGATCGTGAGATCGGCAGGTGTCCCGTGGTGTCCCGTGGTGTCCCGTTGAGTGAGATCGATAGTAAGATCGATATTGAGATCGCTAGTGAGATCGATGTGGTGTCCCGAGGTGTCCCGTGGTGTCCCGTTGTGTCCTGTGGTGTCCCGTTGAGTGAGATCGATAGTAAGATCGATATTGAGATCGAGAGGTGCCCCGCGGTGTCTCGTGGTGTCCCGTTGAGTGAGATCGATAGTGAGATCAACAAGTGCCCCGTGGTGTCCCTTGGTGTCCCGTTGATTGAGATCGATAGTGAGACCGATTGAATCAAATGTTTGTTCCCCCCTCCCCCACCCCACAACCTCCTTATCACCTGAAGGGTGGTCGTATAGGTATACACATATGTATCTAGACATATGTAAACACCAAACTGTTGATCAACAGAAATCTACCAGGTGCATCGCGTGACCGCTCGCGCACTTCTTCATCGTCACCCCAACAAGCGCCGCCGCATCACGTCATCATTGTCATCAATCGCCGCCATTGCCGCCATCATCACTCAAATACAATCACCACCGACGCGTGGGCATCATCATCGTCACCGTTGTCACCCGTACAGCGTCGTCATTGGCCCTACCATCATCATCGTCAACATCGCCACCGCCGTCGCTACTATCATCATCGCTGCCGTCGTTGCCGACGTCATTATCATACCGCGCCCGCCTGGGCCACCGACCAGCATTGAATTGCACACGCTCAAGAGCTGCCTTTGAGACGCGCTGGGAAGTTGCAGTCGGTAAGCTGCGCTGGCACTGGGCTAGACAATACATGCGCGAACTTTTGTGAATCGAATCACGTAACCTACACCACGTAGCTCACACCATACATATTGCAACACACATTTTAAGTCAGCAGACGCATGCGAGCCGAAGCAGGTGCAAGTGCAGGCGCCGGTTGGGCTATGGGAGGGACGCGCCGTAAGCGAATTGGACGGCGGAGCGCAGGAAGAGAAGAGGGGAAGAGAAGTCAGAGTCGATCATATTAGATTGCACCACACACATTGCACCGCATAGCTTATGCCGCATATGTAAATATATCTACTTGCGTACACAAGGTTTTACCGGCTCGTTTCGCTTCGCCTTTACAATCGCCCCATGAGCCCCACGAATCCCATGAGCCCTATGGTCCCTACAAACCATATGACCCCCCTGCGCCCTACGAGCCCCATCAGCTCGAATGGCCACTATGAGCCCCATGCGCCCTATGGCTCCGATGAGCCCTATGAGCCCCATGAGCCCTATGGCCTCTCCGAAGCACATAGGCCTTATGAGCCCCATGGGCCGTGCGAGCACCATGAGCCCTACGAGCCCTATGCGCCCTATGAGCCCTGTGGGCCCAATGCCGCCTGTGAGCCTATGAGACATATAAGCCTTACGAGCCGTATGGGCCCTACGAGCACTAAGAGCCCTATGAGGCCTATGAGCCCTAGAAGCCATGTGGTCTCGATTGGTGCTATGACCACGAGCCCGATAAGCCCTATCAGCCTCATGGGCCTCACGGCCCGCGCGACCACTGAGAGCCTCAAGATCCCTATGAACCATATGAGCCCCGTCGGGCCTATGAGCCTGATGACCCTGACAACCCGTTCTGAACCTTATGAGCCTCCTAGGCTCAATTAGCACAATGACCCGCGGGAGCCCCATGCACCTCACAAACCCTATGAGACGACCCGCTCTATGGGGCCCAAGAGTCAGTGGCTTCTTTGAGGCTCGTCTGAGGATCTTTGTTTTCGTTTTGCTGGCGAGTTTGCTGCTACGTGGAACGGCATGGAAGCAGAGCAGGCGGAGGGGGGAAGAGAGAGAGAGAGAAGGGGGAGAGAGGGGAGAAGAAGAAATGGTCATAGGGTTTCTTGGAGGGCACATGGGGCTCATAGGGCTCATAGGAGCAACAGGGTTTGGAAGAGTCGGACCGTTCATGAGATAGGGATGATGGGGTCGTCGGGGTTAGAAGGCGTATGAGGTCGTGAAGAGCATAGGGTCGTACGACGCATCGGGCTCGTGAGCGTACGTGTTGCAGGGGGCTCGTAGGAGTCATAGGGCAGATGAGGCTGATTTGACTCTGAGGGTTCGTAGCGCTGACAGGGGTCGTAGGGTTCGCAAGGCTCGAAGGGCTCGCACGGTCGTCGGGCTCACAGGTGTCGTGGGGCTCAGGAGGTCACTGGGCACATGGGCCCGTAAAAAGCTCATGGGCCTCAGAGGGTGAGGCTTCTCGGGGGCCTCTTGAAGGGCGCAAAGGGATCGCAGGCCTCATAGGGCTCATAAAGCTCGAACGGCTCACAGCGCCATCTGAACCCATCTTGCGGCGCCCTGTGGGCAGCTTTGCGGCATTCTTGGGCCGTCGCGGGGCCTCCTTGAAGCCAGGTGCGCCGCTCGTACTGTGTGAGGGCGCGAGATCGCGCGCTCAGGGTTCGGGAGCGTCTTGGTGTTTAGACTTTGGCACGTGATTGAACACATCTACCACGCAACCTCGCGAAAATTAACGAATGTGGCCTCTCAGGGCCTTCGTGGGGATCCTCTTTGGGCTCTTTTGGGCCGTCTGGCGGCCTTCCTGGGCCGTCCCGGGACCCTCTTGAATCGTCGTGGGGGGGATTGGGCCGTCTTGGGGCTTGTTTGGGGCCCTCTTGGGGGGCCGCCTGTGGCCTTCTTGGGGCTCTCTGAGTCGCCTTTTTTTGTTAGCCCAAAGTGGCCGAGACTCGGCGGGCAGTTTCTGTAACCTCATCCTCGCTGGAGCCAAGCACCCCACGACGAACTGCAGCTACACAGGTCGATGGCGCAGAGGGGGGTCGAATCGACCCTCTGAATCATACACTTCGCATTCATCGTCTGGACCAACGATGCAAAATATGCTCTTCAAAGACGAGCAAGACGCACCCCCACAATTGAAACACAGTGGCGATGAACCGCAACCTGCGTCGACTGGAATGAACTGCAGTATTTGACGCCAGAACCAGGGGACCAACATAATTCGCCCGGTCAGTGCTAGAATGTTACCAAGAATTCTTGCACGGGGGACCTTCACACCCAAGCACAGGAGCCGTCAAATGCGTATACGCTCTGAGAGCGTCACCGATGAAAACATCTTCCAAGTGTGGCGCCGTAGACTGGATATATGGAAAGAGGGAACTGAGGGGAAATGCAAGGAGAGGGAGGGCGGGGTGCATCAATTTAGGGGGCCACATGCGAACCCTACCTCTACCCCCAACGATTTCTGAGGGGGAGGGTGGGGTTCACTTCGTCTGGGAGCTCCCGAGCGAAGTGAACCCCACCCTCCCCCTCAGAAATCGTGGGGGGTAGGGGTGGGTTTGCATGTGGCTCCCTATCAATTCGTGCAACGGCAATGGCATCATCCCCAGCGCATCTCTGGCTTCAAAGCTTCGAGGACGTGCCTATATACCGTGCCATCAGAAGCCTCACCGCCGTGGAATACACACCTTCGCCTAGCTGGAAGGCTCAGAGCAAGCGCGCCGGTCACCAAACCTTGGAGCCCGACTTCTGAAGCGCCATCGCGAACCGCCCGCAATCCCGGGTCAGGCCCGCGCGCCCGGCAGCGAGTTGCTTGGATCGGCGCCGCCTGAGTGCAGGTCTAAGAGATCCGCGCGGACCCCAGCACATTCGTTCCCTGACATCCACCGATATGTTTAATCAACACAAGAAGGTGCTTTTCCTTCGACGGATCCCGCGTCAAGCGACGCTGCTCCTCCACCAGAAAGTCGTGCGCCCCTTGCGCTTCACGCTGGGCTCCGGGAAAAAGGGCGCGGCAGCCCCTCACAGAAGAGCAGCGGCCGGCACTCCTCGGGCACGTGCTCGCACACGACGTAGCTGTTCCGTTACTTCTCGGGAGGTGGTGAACGACGTAACCTTATGTCGGGCCTGTCCCCCTACAGGGGATTTCCGACGAAAAATGAAACATACCCCGAAAATATCCCAAAAAGGTCCACAAAATAATCAAAAAAACAGTCCCCAGACTATTTTTTGTTTAAAATATTTTTGGGGTATTTCATATTTTTCGTCGAAAATCCCACTGTAGGGGGACAAGCCCGACTTAAACGTAACCTGACTCTGGGTTGAACGCCATGAAGATCCGCTCAGTGGCGAGCACGCTGAGGATCAGCTTCGAAGTTCTCCGGAGCGAGAAGTAGGTCAGGAGGCGAACCGTCGCCGCTTGCATGTTGGCCCTCCTCTTCAAAGAAGGAGCCGCTGCTCGAGTCATCCACCTTCTGCACGTTTGCCTCGAGCCCTTGCAGCCGGCTCCAGGACGTGCCGCCGGGCCGCAAGGCCGAGAGCGGGTGCCCGTGGAATCCCTCGAGGAATGCCCTCAAGCGCTCCGCGGCCGCTGGCTGCGTCTGGCTTGCGAACGCGAGCCCTTTGGGCCTCGGAGGTCTCGAAATGCACCGGAAGATACGCGAAGTCGAACTGCCCCGAGTAGCCGTGGGCGTCCAGCAAGCTGACCAGCATGTTGCGACTGAGGGCGCTGGGGAGGCCGCGCAGCACCACCGTGGCGACCCGTGGTGTGAGTCTCCGCTGCGATGCGCGTCTGCGTGCCGCCCTCTCCGAGATCAGGCTTCCCAGGAGGCGCATGCGTCGGCTCGCTCACGAAGAGAAGGTGCCACATCGTGCCTGGAGATGGACGGTCTCGGCTCTGCGGGGGGTGGCGTGCGGGCGCCCGCAGCCTGCTGGAGGGGGGACGCTGTGCCGTGCCCCCGCTCGAAGCGCACCAGTGAGATCGCCCGCGTGCCGGGTGTGGCCATCGGCGACAGCGGCTTGGACCTCCGGGGCCCGGCACGGCTGCAGGAGGCCGCCTCGTGCAAGGCAGGTCGCCGGAACAAGATCGGCCAGCAGCAGAAGGGTTGGCCCGTCGTCTTCCATGTCCGCCCAGGCGAGGGCCTCGGTGAGATGTCGCCTACCGTGTAGCTTGTCACGGTCAGCCGCAGTCTGGTTACCCATGGGTGCCATCGCACTGGTAGGGGGCAGTGTAAGAATTTAGAAATAAAGCGCTGCCGAGCGCCACTGGTTGAGCCAAAATGGCTATGGAGGCTCTCTTGGTAGCCTTCTGGGATCCTCTGGGGCCCGTCTTGGGCCGTCTTGGAAGCTTTTGGGTCGTGGGAAATTTGTGGGCCGTCCTGGGGCGATCTGTGGGGTCGCTTGAGCCGCCTTGGACGCCGCGAAGACCAAAAAAACTAATATGTTGAATATCTGCGTTCTCCTCCAGGATTGGAGCGATGTCTGCGTTTTGGGTGCCCCCCTGGGGGCCTCTCGACACGTCTTGGGGGCCTCTTGGGCTGTCTTGAAGCCGCCCTGGGCCCTCTTTAAGCGCTCCTGGGCCGCCCTGGAGCAGCCTTGGGCCGTTTCGGTGCGCCGCGGGTCCAGGGAGAGATGCTGGGCCCGCTCGGGCGGCGCAGGATGGCCTGGAGGGCTCCCGAAACCGAGGAGTTCGAATGTCGCGGTGGTGGGAACGCCCAGGGCCGAATTCGTGTGCGGGGGGGTCCTTATCATAAGGTTCGATTGTATGTGTGTCTGCATGTACGTATGGATATGTATGTGTATGTGTATGTGTATGCATGTAGATATGTGTCTGTATGTGTGTATGCATGTGTGTATGTGTGCATGTACGCATGTATGTGTACATGCATGCATGCATGCATGCATGAATGAATGAATGCATGAATGAATGAATGAATGAATGAAAGAATGAATGAAGGAATGAATGAGTGAATGAATGAATGGATGAATGGATGAATGGATGAATGGATGAATGGATGAATGGATGAATGGATGAATGGATGAATGGATGAATGGATGAATGGATGAATGAATGAATGAATGAATGAATGAATGTTCGCATGCATGCTTATGTAAGCACACGTGTTCACGTATGTGTGTATGTGCTGCGCCTTACGGCATAAACGTGCATAGCCCGCACCACGTAGATTGCACCACCTATCTTGGACAACTCAGCGTGTTAAGGCCCAGTAAAGCGACCGGCGTGCTGACCCCCCCTTCGCGAAAGGAGGTGCGTCGCGCATTCGTCGCCCGTGCGCCGCCCGTGCGTCGGCCGCCGAAAAGGCCAGCCGTCCTCTCGAACGTGCACGTCGCCCACCGCAGAGCTTACACACACACACACACATCCACAGTGCAACCTCTCCCTGTCTCGGGGCCCACGCTGGCATTGAATCAACGGCGCAGCTCTCTGCGGCACCCCAGACCCCCGACGTCGTGATCTTGTTCGCAGCGTCGACCCCCAGAGGTCTGTCGGGCGGGACTTAATGGGGGGGTCACAAACGGGGGGGTCAGAAAAGGTCCCCTTTCGTGCCCCTTTCGGGCCCCTCCAGAGCCCCAGGGGGCTCGTTTAGGTACCGTTTGGGTACCTTTTCGGACCACACTCGCCGCCCCCCCATTTATGACCCACCCATTACGCGGCGCCCAAGTCTGGAGCCCTTCCCCCGGGCCGGCTTGCCATCCCGAGTCGTTTTCTTTGACGGCCCCTATGTAGGCCCGGCAGGGGCCCCCGGAGGCCGAACGGACCGAAGACCTCCCGTCGTGAGCTCTTCGCGACGCGAGGAGGTCTGGGATGCAGCTTCGAGGCGGGGATGTAAAGAACCGAGCTCTATACACCGACGCTTTTTTCGGCCCCGCACTGAAACTCGCACGGGAAAGCGGATCCTGGTGTATACGGGACCCTGGTGTATACACGCGCCGCTGCTTCCCCGTGAAAGCGGGGAGAGAGTATACACCACACCACCCCGACGTCCTCCCCGACCCTCGAAAAAGTTCTGGGATTCAAGAACAGCCCGCCACTGGGAATATATACGTTCCAGTTCCCGAGGGTGGGCCACAGGTCGGGGCCGGCCAAGAGGGAGGCGTCCGAGAGGGGGGGGGGGCGCAATTCCTGGCCAGCGGCAGGATCGCGGCCCAGCGGTGGGCCAGGGAACGCATCGAAACAAGAAGAGGGGCCGTGAGAGCCAGGGAGATGTCATGGCCCCCGCCATGACATCCCCCTCCCCCCCCGAAGTCCTCACCCCCCCCGTGGCCGCCCCCGCACAGGGGGGCACGGGGCACTAAGCCCCCGTGCTGTCCTGACGAGCGCCAGCTGCCAGCTGCCCGGGTGTTGCCAGAAGTGCCCCTGGCCAACGGTGCCCCCAACTCTACGCTCCGTGTTCTTGAGCCCCTGTGGGGCCCTCTGGGCCTCGTGAGGGGCGCCCCGGAGGCCGTCTGGGCCACCCCGAGAATCCTGGGGGTACCTTGGGCCAGGGGTACCTCCAGCAACAGCCGAGCTGCGGCAAGCAGAGGAGCCGCTCCCCCGGCCATACTCGGGGAGACGTAAGACCCGGTTACGGGGGACTCGGAAATCCCCGACGAGGTCGTCAGACGAGGCCTCCCGCTGCAGACATCCAACGAAACTCCTACTCGTCAAAATCCGAGTCGCGGTCGTCAAAAAACGATGGCGAACCCGAGTCCTGGCAAACCCGGGTCTTACGCTCCCCCGGCCATGCGGCGAGCCCCTGCCGCGAGCGCGCAGGCCCCCCCGACACGGCCCTGCACCCGGAGCGGCCCGAACACCGGAGCCCGCCCTGAGCCCCAAAGGGGGGGGGGGGGTCCTTCTTTTTCCAGCGCCTCTCCTCCTCCTCCTGCTCCTCCTCCTCCTCCTCCTCCTCCTCCTCCTCCTCCTCCTCCTATCATTCCTCCTCCTCCCTCCTCCTCCTCTCCTTCCTCCTCCGCCTCCTCCTCCTCCTCCTTCTCCTCCTTCTCCTCTCCTTCCTCCTCCTCCTCCTCCTCCTCAGTGCCAGCTTGGCCTAGCTGCTCCTGACTCTTTACTGCGCAGGCTGTGGCAGTGCCCGAGCGTCTGAGAGCAGCGTGAGGCTGCCCGTGGACAAGAAGTCATCGTAGAAGCACGAAGGGTCACTGCTGAAGGCAATGACAGAGCAGAGCTGTTTTTTGTCCAAAGGTATGTTCCCGCATCCAGGGGACTGGTTGTCGAGGCCATGTCCTGAAGGCCGTATCGTCCATTTGATTGCTGGAGGTCCTGGGTGCAGCCCTGGCCCCGTTGACGTTTCTGGTGCTGTTTTCTGGGACGGTTCGTCTTACAAGCATGTCATCAAGGAGCTGCCTAGGACGGGCTGGGGATCTGTCTCTATGGGCCCCCAAGGAGAGATCATCGCCTCTGTGCCGGGTGCGGTCAGCAGGCCGCTCCCACAGACCTCTCAGGCTGGTGAATGCAGTGCGTACGCTGCCACTGCTCAGTGCCTGGCGGGGCCCACTCTGGGCTACGCGGATTGTTAAGGGGTCGTCAGATCCCATGTTTCCCCCAGGGCTGTGCGTCTTTCGCATAAGAAGAAATATGCTGGCAGTTATGTTTTCACCGCCTCGCCGCATTGGCAAGAAGTTCGCAAGTGCAAGGCTCACACTGTGGACTCTCCTGACCTCTCGGTGGAGGCTCGCTTTCTCATGCTAGGCAACGATGCTACCGACAGGGCGGCAACACACGGAGTGACCCTACAACCGCAGGCCAGTGCGGGAGAGCGGGCACAGGTAGATCGCATCGTGAAGACGGCCAAGGCGGTATGCAGAATTGCTGCCGCCGTGCTACCTAGCTGGCCGAAGCTCGATCTTAGTGAAGTCACGCGTGCCATTCCAGTACCTCCTCCCCCTTCGCTGGAATCTCGGTTCGATCACCAATGGGAATCGGAACGGTACCGCGGTGTCTGGAGATGCACGTGCTGCCTTCGTTTTCGTCGCTCGGAAGAGCGGCCTCCCGACGGTGGATGCCGAGGGGCGCCTTGGCCTGCTGTGCAAGAGATGTCGAATGTAGGTCACCGCATGCTTGCCTTGCAATGCAGTGATCACTCCCCGCTCGTCGTCTGCGTCAGCAAAGCCTGCACCTGTCTCGGGAGAGTGTATATCGTTTGAGCCGTCCCTGCGATCCTAAGCTCACTGGCCGTAATGATAAGGATCGCTGGCGGCTCACGTGTCGTGGTCTCCACTCTAAGCTCAAAGGGGTTCGTGTCGAGGCCATGCCAAAGATGGGTGAGTAAGCATTCCCCGTCTCTTTTCCCTCAGGCTGCCTGTTAGGCAGCGTCGAGTGGAACAACATCCTCCTCCTCCTCCTCCTCCTCCTCCTCCTCCTCCTCCTCCTCCTCCTCCTCCTCCTCCTCCTCCTCCTCCTCCTCCTCCTCCTCCTCCTCTCCTCCTCCTCCTCCTCCTCCTCCTCCTCTCCTCCTCCTCATTCCTCGTCTCCTTCCTCCTCCTCCTCCTCCTCCTCCTCCTCCTTCCTCGTCTCCTTCCTCCTCCTCCTCCTCCTCCTCCTCCTCCTCCTACTCCTCCTCCAGGCGGAGGGCCAGGAGGCGGGAGGAGCGGTCCGCACATTCCCGGAGTGGTTCATGGCGTGCTGGCCGTCCCGCGCGATCAGTATCACCTCTGGGCGCCGGGGGGGTCTCAGCGGAGAGGGAGGGAGAGAGAGAGAGAGGGCAAGAGAGGGCAAGAGTGGGAAGAGCGAGACAGCGAGAGAGAGGGTGAGAGAAATAGTGAGAGAGAGAGAGAGAAGGATCCACTATATATATATATAGAGAGAGACAGAGAGTTATGAGAGCAAGTGGGAGAGAACGCGAGAGAGAGAGAGAGCAAGAATGGGAAGGCGAGAGAGAGAGAGAGAGAGAAAAAAAAGAGAGAGAGGGAGAGAAAACAAAATCCCATAGAGAGATCAACTTAAGAACAAGTGAGGAGAGGGAAAGAGAGAGAGAGAGAGAGGAAAGGCCAGACGACGGAGGGAAAGCGCGGGACGCCGAACCTGGCGTCGGCGCTCTCGGGAGCAATCCCGGCTCTGCTCGGGAATCGTGCGCCCTTCACCCGTCGCATCAGCGACCTCAGCAGACGCACAGGTGCCTCGAATGATGGCCTTCGGCGCATGTTTCCTCCTCGTGGGAGGCCGCGGCGCCAGCCCAGTGACAGCTCGAGCAGAGGCGAAGTCACGAGGAGCGTACGACTGAAATGCAGAGTGGCGAGGGGTAGCAGCACGGCCCTCAAAGAGGTGAGGAGAAGACGTAAAGACGCCGTGCACAACGGCCAGATTGTGTGACGACCACTGGCCAGGCAGCGTCGCCGGAGAGCACCCTCGGAGCACGGAGCTGAAAGCCAACGGCGGCACAGGAGCGGAGGCTGGCAGGGTGCGGGGCACCGCTTGCCACGTCGGCTCCCCGGTATTCAGCGGCGTCCCCACGACCACCTCCGCCTGGAGCGGCCAAGAACCAGCACATCACGAGAGCAGCAGCGCACGACATGGCAGCAAGGGCAGCACTCAAATGCTTACCCCTCTTTCGCTTGTCTGCCCCGTCTCCTCCTCGCCCTGCTCTTCCCATCCGCTGGCCCCTTCCCGATCGAGAGGCCGTCCTACGGGCATGTCGTATTGCCTCTGCCATGCCATGTCTGCACATCCCGTTGCCAATATCATTCGATGCTCGTGAGCTCGGGAATTTGAGGAAAGGTTCCCAGAACACGTCAGTGCTACACCAGGTGCTGGACGGAGGGGAACTGGACGCACACGCATACATATTGAAAGGGAGCGGGAGAGAGAGGAAGGGAGAGAGAGAGAGAGAGAGAGAGATGGCGATTATGCTTCGTCTCCAACTGCCCTGTGCGCTCTGCTTGCTGTAGCTTACTGGCACACGCTGCCCAGGACAACAGACGTGCGATCTTCCAGCTCCGCGGGCATTCTGCTCAAGATGCAAGCGATACGAGGGAAGCCAGTGACACTGACACGAAACACAGGTACAGTCGGGCTGCTGAAAGAAGGAACGATAAACGAGGAACGAAGCCCCTTTTGGGCCTCACAAGCGCCTGCGTGCACGAGGAAGGCTATAGGAAAAGCCATAGAAGGACCTAAGGAACATCGAGCCCCTTTCTTACCCAAACTGTTCCTTATTTCAGCGACTTGGGTGTACACCAATAAAACATGCGAGAAGTCATGCCCCCGCTGCTGGACCACATCGCCGTGGCGTCGCGCGGCCTTGCCAACGTTTAGGTCGTCCCTGGGTGCGGGCTTGGGCGCCGGCGCGGCTCGCCTGTGGGAGGAGAGGCACACGGCATGCTCAGCTCCATGAAGCGCAGCAGAGCATGCTGACTCGGCGTGGCCCCGCGCCAACTTCCCAAAACAAGCTTCGCCACCCCTCTCCAGCCAGTGGAGCCAAGATCTGGCCATCGCTCGGACGTCCATTCCCTGTGTGTTTTTTCGATTTCGTGCGTGGTTCTTTCGCCAAATGATTAAGGATGCTCCTCGATGGTCCTCGCCGAAGGAAAGTAAACACGTCCGAGCGATGCCAAGTGAAGAGCAGCAGAGCATGCTGACTCGGCGTGGCCGCGCCAACTTCCCAAAACAAGCTTCGCCGCCCCTCTCCAGCCAGTGGAGCCAAGATCTGGCCATCGCTCGGACGTCCATTCCCTGTGCATCTTTCGGTTTCGTGCGTGGTTCTTTCGCCAAGTGATCAAGGATGCTCCTCGATGGTCCTCGCCGAAGGAAAAGTGCACACGTCAGAGCGATGCCAAGAGATCCGACCAGGATCGAACAACTCAGAAAAGATCCAGGAACCTTCCCGTCTGGACCACAGGCATCCACGATGCCATGGGCTCGGGTCTACATGCACCTGCAGGGGGTCGGCTGTGCGCATCTGTCTCTCCCCATTTGCCGATCAACCTCTGCCCCGGTAGCTCCACTCTCTACCTCATTCCCCATCCTCTCCCCATCACCATTTCCAGGCTCACTGCCCAGACTCATCATTATCCAATCCTCCTCCTACCATCCATCATCTTCCCTAACCCCCAAGCCGTCGTGGTACCACGAGTCGTTGTGCGTCAGCGACCTCCGAGGAGTGGCGCAAACCCGTTGGTCTCAGCTCCTGCAACGCGCACCGCTCGGCATCAGTGCTGCACGTCTGCCCTCATCGCGAACATCAGCGCACAAGATCGAAGCTCTTCGCGAAGCCTCCCGCATTCTGCCATCTGACTGCGGTCCTCTGGCAATGCTCCAGTCGGGGGGGGGCGCTCGCGCGCGGAAGACCTGCATCTTGCCAGTCAGAGGGCGACGTCCGCTCGCTGGGGAATGGCGCTGCAGAGGCGCAAAGAGTGGATACGACGAAAAGGGAGGGATGGGAGGAGGAGGAGGAGGAGGAGGAGGAGGAGGACGAGGAGGAGGAGGACGAGGAAGACGAGGAGGAGGAGGAGGAGGACGAGGACGAGGAGGAGGAGGAGGAGGAGGAGGAGGAGGAGGAGGAGGGGGTGACGATGGGGGACACGACAGGCGACACTGCTGCTCACCAGCCATCCCGCTCTGCTGCGACGCTCCCACGTCTCTTGTTCCTCCCCTGCGGCGTGATCACTGGCGTTGCGTCAGGCCTCCGCTACGTCAGCTCCCTGGGCGTCCGTCGACCCTGCTCGTTCCGCTCGACGCGTGCGGGGGAGGAGGCCCCAGCGCTTCCCCGCGAGATGGAGGCGGCGTGCCTGGGGCTCTCACGCCTCGGCGACGGTGACCGCGCGCGCCGCGGCGACGGCGATCGCGACGCGGCCCTCGCTGGCCTGCGTCGCCGAGCAACAGCGGCGCCGCAATGGATTGGGGCAGATAGCCATCCGAACCAACATCACGACGCCCTCCCCCCATTCGCCTTGTTGCTTCCCCTGCGCCCACACCCTGCCCGCCCGCAACCCCTCCCCTCTCCCCATCTCCCGCATCAGGAGCGGAGCAACAACAAGCTGGTATAGGGGGAGCTCTTTTGCCAATGGGGCGACGCAAAGAAAGGGGCCTCACACATGATGTCATAACGACCTCACGCGGCGGCTTACGCGGGCCGCCGACGCGGCACGCCACATTGGAGACGAGGGCGTTTACGCGCGACCTTACGGGCAGCTTACGCGCCAATGTCGATCTGGCTTTTTTGCGTCGCTCAATTGCTATTCTTCTTTTTTGTCAGCAGGGCAGGCGTATCTTCCTAGACCACTGCACACCACTCAAACGTCGAGCCTGGTTGGGTGCTCCCTGGCATTGCGTGTGCCAAGCCTGGCTGCCAACAAACATGGGCCCAGGAAAGGCCCCAACACGGCACTGGACCGCACCCGAGAACCCCCCTGGAACGGCCCAAGACGGCCAGCCCGAAGACCCCCCCCCAAGACGAACACCAAGGGGCCCCGCGAAGGCCCCACGCAGGCCGCACAACCCGCCCACGCGGCCCCAAACGGATGCACCGGGCTCCTCTTCGGCAGGGGCGTCGCGCACCGGATTGCCCCACGACCCCCTGCAGCCACCCATGAGGTCCCTGAAACAGAAAGCACCGCAAGACTCCGAG
Organism: Prorocentrum cordatum; assembly: GCA_963575745.1. Taxonomy (NCBI): domain Eukaryota; class Dinophyceae; order Prorocentrales; family Prorocentraceae; genus Prorocentrum; species Prorocentrum cordatum. Next base: position 71,955 of record CAUYUJ010017897.1, read on the forward strand.
TCACCCCCCCAGCACCGCTGCGCTACGGCATCGTGCATCCCAGACGGCCCCGAAATGGTTGTGCCGAGCCTCTTCGGGATTGCTCGGCAGCAATCCTGCAGGCGATTCGAAGCTGCGCTGGTGCAGCGACACGGCTTGCTGCACACAGCCGGGGAAGTACGTGGCCACGGTGGCGTTGGCACTCGCTGCGCCAGCTGCATTGGTTGAGAAAAAGAGTGGGGAGGAACAGAGGCTGTATGAGGAGTAGGGGGAGCAGGAGCAGTCTCTAGAGGGCTAGATGGCGGTGTGATAGAGCGGTGGCACACGCACACCTGCACGCACCCGCGCGCCCCCCCCCCCCCCCCACACACACACACACACACACACACACACACACACACACACACACACACACACACACACACACACACACACACACACACACACACACACACACACACACACACACACACACACACACACACACACACAAACACAAACACAAACACACATACACACACACGTACACACAGCTTCCACTAAGTGCGGAAGCGATGCTCACACGAGGCCGAGGCTGGGGTCAACTGCGACTCGTGCGCCAGAGGAGCCTCGATAAAGAATAGCGCACGCACAAATTTAGCACACACGGATCAGGTGGGACAGTCCTCCTCACCCGCACTACGTATCTTTATAACCCCCCTCCTCTCCTACCCGTGCTGCTGCTGCTGCGCACACCCTTGGAGACCACATAAACCGCAGTGTCGATGCTTGCACAAGTTCAGAATGTTAACCAACGTGAACCCCAAGCAGTGTGGTTGTAGTACATTATGAGGTGCAACGTATGTGGTGCAACATATGTTGTGCGTTCGATGTGTTGCTACATGCGTTGTGCAATCCATGTGGCGCAACCTACGTGCTTCAACATATGTTGTTCAAGCGGCGTGGTGCACTCGTAGTGGTGCAACCTATGTGGTGTGATCTATATTGTGCAACCTACGAGGTGCAGTTCATGTTGTGCAGCTTTGGTGGTGCAATGTTTGTGGTCCAGTATACGCGATGCTGTCATGGAAGCTACGTGGTGCAATATAAGTGGTGCAATCTATGTGGTGCAACCAATGTTGCGCGATCTATGCTGTGCAATCTGCGTGGTGCAACTTATGTGGTGCAACATCGGCTGTGCATTCTATATGGTGCATACCATGTTGCGCAAACCATGTGTTGCAACCTATGCGTGCAGTCTAGATTGCGCACGCTACGTGGTGCAATCTACGTGGTGCAATTCACCCTGCCGAGCTGGAAGTTGCCAACTCCACTGCTCGCGCCAACATCCCACTCACCCACCCGCAATGTGGTTTGCAAAATCATGCGACGGCGATTGCGATGAGTGATTGGCGTTGGCTGGTGCATCTCTGCGGCCGCGCTAGCCCGCGCATGCTCGCGCGCGCAGCCACCAGTTAGTGCTTCGCGACCGACGCGGCCGCGGTGGCGCTGACCGCTGGGCACTTCCAGCGGGCCCTTCAGCGCGAGTCGGTGACTTTTTGTCGGGCGCGGCATCATGGCGACGCCCACAACAGTAGACACGATGATGAGAGTAGCGATGATGGCGACGATAGTGGCGATGACGGCGGCAAGGCCAATGACGGCGCCGATGTTGACCACGCCCGCCGATAACGATATCCTCGCGTCGGTAATTAAGGTTTTGGAAGGAGTTCGACGTGCGCGCGCGGCCGACGCGCGCGAGTGGCCCGCGTGGTATTATTTGACACGGATCGTGCCCCCCAGCACGCGCGCAAGGGCGTTCGGATGAGCTCGACATGCAGCGCGAGAGGTCCTTTTTGCAAAATGCGTTGGGGATGTGGAAAAACCGATGGCTTTCGTACGAGTTTGCCAGAGCGCGTGCGCAGTTTTTTCTGGGCGGGAGAACTGATGTTGGAAACAACTGTGTTCGTTTCTATGTTTTCGAGACACTCGCTTTTGAAATCCTTGCGATTTCAAAAATGTTTGGAGGATTTCGGCATTCGCACGCGACGACGCGCGCGCGTGTACTTCGTCCCATCTGTTGCAAAGGATTCTTGCGACAGCACGCGCGCAAGGACGTTCGAGCGATTTCGACATGCGCGCGCGAGAGGCTCTTTTGGCCGCATGTTACGAATACGTTAAACATCCGGTGGTTTTCTCAAGAAGTCGCAAGAGTACGCGCGCAGGCTTTTATTGAACACCCTTGTTGCGAAGCCATGTGTTTGTTATATGTTTCTGGACAGCTGATTTTGAAATCCTTACGAAGCCTGGGGCTTTTGAAAGATTTCGGCATGCGCGCACGACGACGTGCAAGTATGCACTTCGTCCCGTGTTTTGCAAGGGATCCTTGAGCAGTGGTGATTGTAACAAACGAGTGCGCACGCATAGTATTCTTTGCAGAGGATGAGGGGGCGTGCGAACTCCGGCTTGGCTGGGATGGTACGAACTCAGACTTAGGATGGACGATGGGGCTGAATCGGATGTAGACTGCACATCCCCAGGGGGTGCCGATAAGTCCGGCCTCGGGAGAGTGGTGGATATTGTTTTCGAATCGAGAGAGAACCTATGCGGTGCAATGTTTGTGGTGCAATCTAGGGCGGCGGTGAGGCGGCGACATGGCGGCGACGGCGGCCACATAGCTGTCAGACCGACAGACAGGCCCAGACGACGGGCGGCGACGAAGCGGCGACGGGACGGCGATGGCCGCCCCATAGCCGCCAAACCGACAGGCACGGCCCAGACAACGGGCGACGACGGGGTGGCGACGGCGGCCACAGAGCCGCCAGACCAAAGACAAGGCACAGCTCCTCATAACAGAAGTTTAAGAAACCCTGAGTGCACGAACTGCTAAGGGAACAATACATGAGATGAGTATCAACAAGCATAACAAAAACAAATCGGCCCAGCCCTAGTCCTCGGCGAGAGGGTCCAGCGGGAAGGAACAAAACGCTTCAAAGCGGGCTCGATGCGATCGAGCACATTCCCTCTGTACGAACTCGGAGACTGCACGGACTGAAAACAAACTGCCGCGGCAATGGGATTGCACAATTCATCAGGATACTGCTTGTTATTCCTCCTCCGCCTCCTTCTCCTCCTCATTCTGCTCGTTCCCTTCACTCCTCCTCCTCCTCCTCCTCCTCCTCCTGCCCCCCCCCCCTCTTCTCCTACTCCTCCTCCTCCGCCTTGTCCTCCCCCTTCTTCTCCTCCTCCTCCTCCTCCTCCTCCTCCTCCCTGGAAGGAGTCTTCCCTTCATCTTACAGTGCCGTAGGCGCGCACGATTCGCAGACCCCAGCCTGGTCTCCGGGCGTCTACACCGCACGTGCGTGGTGAGCCACGATCGCGAAGGCCACGGAACTACGACGCCAGCAAGCCGCAACGAACACGCAGTGCTGCCAACTAGTCTTAGGTCGGCCCTGTCCCCCTACAGGGGGATTTTGGACGAAAAATTCAAAACATGCAGAACATACTCAAAATATGCCCAACAATACTCAAAAAATAGTCCCCTGACTATTTTTGACTATTTTTGGGTATTCCCCCTGTAGAGGGACAGGCCCGACTTAAAACTAGTCAAACCCAGAGCGCCCAGAAACACTGAACGAGGGAACTACGATGGAGCCAGCTGCAGCACGGGCAGCAGAAGGACCCTCAGGCGCTTGCTTCCCAAACTGGGTGGACGTCTGAACCCACTGCCAGAATGTCGATTTCTCGGCACGAAGAGCTAGGCGATGACAAGGGCAACCAGCAACTTTTCACGCAACACTTCAACTTCACTCCGCTGCTGCACGTGATAGAAACGGCCACGTCAGAAGAGCATCTTCTCAAAGCCCAGGACGGACGGGGTCGCTGCGAGCGTCACCAAGATGCCTCTTCCCCTGCCTCTGGCTCCCTGCCACTGCGCATACTGGACTCGCCCACTCTTCTCCCAATGGCCAATCGTCCATGGCAGCCGAGGCCAGGGTACCCTTTGCGGGCAGACCGTGGACCGCCGCACCGGGCACACCCCTGCTATAGCGTGAGGAGCGTCCTGCTGCCAGCATGGACGCACGCGGCAAATTCGAGTTCAGACAGGTGCTCCCTACACTTACACAGGAAACAACAAAGTGCACAAACATAATTTCCGGGGCTCCGCGCTGATTTCTTGGATCGGCGCCAGGGGCGGCGATGGAGCCGCCGTCGGGGTGGCCTAGCGCAGGTCCAAGAAATCCGCGCGGAGCTCCGAAGGCTCATGATAAATGCCGCCTGGTCTTTTTCGAACTACCTCCCCCCTCTCGCACCTGCTCACTTGTTTCACCGCGCGCACGCGTGTAGCTGAGGAGGGGGAGGAAGGGGAGGAGGATGGAGGAGGAAGAGGAGGAGGAGGAGGAGGAGGAGGAGGGCGAAGCACAGGCGGCAAAGCGGCGATGCGGCGAGAGCCGCCCCCGATGACCAACAGGCCTGCGGATGCACGCGCGCGGGGGCACGAGGTCTTGAGCAGGGACCGTCCGTGCCGGCATTCCTACAGGCCTACCACGACATGTTCCGAGAACCCCAACATGTTCTAATAATCAGATTAGAATGATCTTAGAACAGAATCACGATGTGTTAAAACAAGACGCTCTCAGCCAGAAGTGCTCGAATAACACTTCGTGCAGACCATGAAAAGCTCTTGGGACATTCTTTGGTAGGCCTATCGGCAAGCTGGGACGCTTCGCCATCGCTTGGAGTCTCGCCGTCGGCGCCGTCTAGAGGGGAACGGGCGCTGCGAGACGCGCTCCAAGGGTCGGGGAAGCACAGGCAGCCACTGCCTCGCGCTGGCCCGGCCGTGCAGGCCGAGCGGCGCAGCGGAGAGAGGAGAGGAGCAGAAGCTAGGGAGGAGCGCTCGTGCGGCGTCCCAGTCGCGGACAACTGCGCCGACGACGAATTCCTGGGCAGCCCTGGAGATTCTCTGGAAGCCCTGGCAGATTCCTTGAGACACGCGGGGGAAACAGCGTGACGGGATCGGGGGGGGGGGGGGCGGGGGGGGCGAGCACGAGCGCCACCGCCCGACTGAAAAAAAGGCCCTAGGCCCTAGAGCCTTTTTCTCGTCGGGGAGCCGAGGCCCTGGGCCCTGGAGCCCTAACAACAAGGCTCTAGGCCCTGGAGCCTTTCAAAGGCTCTGGGCCCTAGGCCCTAGAGTCTAGGGGGGGGGGCCTGCTCTGGGGGAGAAGCATCGACCTCGAGTCGGCTTCGAGCTTCGAGGCCCGCGGTGCTCTCGGGCGCCCCCGTCGGCCCCCGGCGGCCGTCCGGCCTCGGGGCCGCTCCTTGCGGCGGGCGCGGGGGCCGCGCGCGCGCGCGCCCCGAGCCGCGCGGCCGCCGGAGGCCCGAGCCGTGGCCCGCGGACCACCAGGCTCGGCCGCCCGGGTGCGCAGCACGCAAGGCGCAGCACGCAGCGCAGCACGCAGGCTCGGCACGCAGCTCGTGTCGCATGGACCTGCGGAGCTCACCACGCGGGCTGGAAGCGTGGGTTCGGCGCGATGCATATGGGGGCCACGTGCGAACCCTACCCCTGCCCCCCCCCACGATTTCTGAGGGGGAGGGTGGGGTTCACTTCGCTCGGGAGCCCCCGAACGAAGTGAACCCCACCCTCCCCCTCAGAAGTCGTGGGGGGTAGGGTTCGGGTTCGCTTGTGGCCCCCTCATACACTCGCCAACACGGGGCAGAGTACGCAGAGCCAAAACGCAACGCGCTGGCACGGACGTCTCGAACACGGGAAGTGCTGCGTTTCCAAGCGCGCGCGTCGAGGCAGCTAAGCCACCGAGGGGGAGGACAGGAGGGGGTTGGGACAGGAGGAGGAGGACAGGGGGGGAGGAGGAGGAAGGAAGGAAGGGAAGGAGGGAGGGAGGGAGGGAGGGAGGGAGGAGGGAGAGGAGGAGGGGGGAGGAGGAGGAGGACGAGGAGGACGAGGAGGAGGAGGAGGAGGAGGACAGGAGAGGAGAGGAGAGGGGAGGAGGGGGGATGAGGAGGAGGAGGAGGAAGGAGGGAGGGAGCCGGCCCCGCGGGGGAAGCGCCGACCCGGAGCGGGCGACGCCTCGCCGACGGGTCGGAGACGGGCCCACGGCAACGGATCCGCACGCTCCTGAGCTTCCCCCAGCGCCCGCCTCCTTCGCGGCGAGGGGGAGGAGGAGGAGGAGGAGGAGGAGGAGGAGGAGGAGGAGGAGGGGGAGGGGGAGGAGGAGGAGGAGGAGGTGGAGGAGGAGGGGAGGGAGAGGGAGGAGGAAGGG
>CAUYUJ010017897.1:78290-85790 GCA_963575745.1 Prorocentrum cordatum
CCCCCCCCCCCCTGAGCTCCGACGCAGCGAAAAAATGGCAACTCCGTAAAAATCACGCCCAAAGCCCTAGACCCCCTCTTTCTGCGTCAGCCCTCGAGCCGCATCGACATGCGAGGGCCCCGCGGCCTAACAGAGAGGCGAAGACGCCCGGCTCGAACAACATTGGACGCCAGGGGCTCGGGGCCCTCTGCCGCTGCCCCGGATCCCCTCCCCCTGCACGAGATCACGGCCTCCGCAGTGCACGCCTCCCAGGAGGAGCAGGAGGAGGAGGAGGAGGAGGAGGAGGAGGAGGAGGAGCAGGAGGAGGAGGAGGGGGCGGAGGAGGGGAGGAGAGGAGGGAGGAGGGAGGAGGAGGGAGGAGGAGGGAGGAGGGAGGAGGGAGGAGGCCCACGAGGTCCTGGCCAGGGGAGCCCCCCAGTGGCCCGAGCAAAGCGCGCCCGCGCCCCCCCCCCCCCCTCTGGACCTGCAGCTGCCCGCCGGCCTCGCGCCGGCCCGCCCCGCCCGAGGAGCAGCCGCGCTGTTCCCACCCTACGCTGAGGTCGGGCATGTCCCCCTGCAGTTATGATGCTCCAACCTACTTTCGCCTCGATCACCAGGAAGAGTTCCGAGCGCCCCGAGAAATACCGAAACTCCCGGGTCTTCAAGTGTCGGGCCCTGGTAGACACTCGCCCGTCACTGTCTCGACACTGTTTCGACACTCGTTTGGCACTTTTCTGGGTGCTCGAAATTATTTCTGGGATGTGGTCCTGAAGTAGGATGGGAACAACGTCCCCCTACAGGCGGATCTTGGACGATAAATTAAAAATACCCCCCCAGAAAAATACTCCACAAGTCTTCAGAAATAGTTGGGAAAAAATCGTCACTCGACTTTTTTTGTAACAAACTATGTTTGAACATTCCCCCTGTAGAGGGACAGGCCCGACTGAACCCTACGTTTGGCCACGCGCAAGGGTGGCTCAACCCGTATCATGAAAGGACGCACGACAAGGATGCAAGGGCCTTGGAGGGCCATGTCGAAGCTTTGCGAGCGGGGCGCGGCCAGCGAGAGTGGCCAAGGATGGACCGAGGAGGCAAGGATGCAAGGGTGCCCGTGGGAAAGTTGCCCATCCTGACTATAAGGATTGGCCCTACAAAATCATCCAGCACACAAAGAATCCCCGGACCCCCCCCTGGACAGCCCGGACAACCCACCCATCCTGATTATAATGACGACGAGGCAACCTACCCCGGACAACCCCTTCGACAACCCAGGCGGGGATCCAGACAACCCCCCCTGGACAAGCCTCCCTGGGATTTTTCTTCCATCGCATAGATGCGGCGAGAATTACAGTAACAACACGGCAGAAAAATTAACTCTCGGAACTCCGCAGAGATTTCCTCGATCGGCGCTGGGGCCCCTGGCGGCGCCTCCGGCGCCGCCCCTGGCGCGCTCCGCCGGCCAGGGAGGGGGGACGAGCACGCAGATCCAAGACATCGGCGGGGAGCTCCAACAGTGTAGGTTTACGCAGCTTCTTCTTCTGCTTCGTGGAATGGCCTCTTGTGCGCGGCTTGGGGGGCGCAGGGGGGAGGGGCAAATCTGAAGGGGCCCAAGGACACACAGATGAATACACACAAATAAACAGATTCCCAATTTTTTCCTATATTTTCTGGGTTTCTGTCTTCCCCCCCACTTTCCATATTTTCCTATACTTTCCTGGGAACCGACGATTAATTGTGTCTGTGTGTTTTTCCCCTCCTGAGCAATGTATATGTGTATGCCGTTTCTTCTTCTGCTTCGTGGAGTGGCCTCTGGTGCGCGGCGTGGGGGGCGCAGGGGGGAGGGGCAAATCCGAGCGCGCGAGCCATGACTGGGGGGACCCCAGTGGGCTCGCACTAAGCCTATTTGGAGCCCCGAAACGGTGCGGTGACACACCGTGCGGTGACCTCGAAATCCCCCAAGACCTCACCGCACGGTCCGTCACCGCACGGTCTTGGGACCCCGGAGGCCCCTGTCGCCCGAGACATCCTCGGAGAACGACCCGAGTCCCAAAACCGTGCGGTGACCCCGAGTCCCCACCGACTCACCGCACGGTGTGGTCACCACCCCGTTTGGGGGCCCCCGAACCCAGACCGCCCGCGACCAGAGACTGCCGGTAACGGACTTCGGTCGCGTCGACTTTCGGTCGCGACCTGAGGGGGTCGCATGTCGGCAGCGAGGCGACGGCGCGTCGGGGTTCAGGCAAGGGATTGGAGGATGTCGATGGCGCGCTCGTTGCCGAAATTTGCGACCAGAGGCCGCACTTTGGTCGCGACCGAGTCGTCCACAGCGTCACCTGGAATCTTCGGCCTGAGAAGGTCACTCTGGCGAAGGGCCACTCGCACGCGTAGCCGATGCCTCTGCATCCGGGCGCGGGGGGGGGAGCAGCCAGGATCCGCCAGGAGAGCCAGGAACAACAAACGAGCCCACTGCAGAGGAAACGCCCGAGAACAACCAGGAGCACAACAGAGAAGCACATCCTGGCAGCGGAGCAGCCAGCAGCCGCCAGGAGCAGGAAAAAAACCTGGCAACCAGTGGCAGTTCGATCCACCTCGGAGCACGGAAGCAACCACTCCCCTGAGATCCTGGGGCTTCAATTTTTTCGAGACGGGCGTTTTCGTCAGGTTTCGGGGCCCGGGACCCTCACTAATCGATCTGGCCCGAAAAATGCCGCAGAAAGATTGGGTCTAGAGCTCCTGTAGTCATTTTCTGCGATGTCTCAACTTTTCCGCGCCGTCGGATCTCAGGGTCAGAGCAGATACGGCTCATGGAAAGGATGGAAAGTACGCGTGCAACACATTCGCCCCATTTGAGCCACGCTTCCGTCCACAGTGGGACAGCGTTACCAGCAGGAGCGGAAGACCCAGACTCGACGTAGTGATTTGTTCATAACGTCGACCCTCAGAGGTGTCGACCCATTCTCCTGGACCCGCTTCTCATCACGAGTCGTTGTTTGACGCTCCCGAGGCCCGGTAGGGGCCCCTGGAGGCCGAAAATTGCGAAAAACCTCCCGTCATGATTTTTGCATCGCCCGAGAGGGTCTGGGGATGGAGCTCGACAGTCCAGCACGGGCGGGCGAAGAGTCACGCATACGCTGAAGTACGGACGCGGCCCGCTAGGCGGCGACGAGTCGTCTTGGCGGTGCTCTGGATCCGTCGGGCGAAACGTCGTCGCTCCTCCTCCTCCTCCTCCTCCTCCTCCTCCTCCTCCTCCTCCTCCTCCTCCTCCTCCTCCTCCTCCTCCTCCTCCTCCTCCCCCTCCTCCTCCTCCCCCCGCGCTGCCCCTGCCCCGCCCAGAGCGAGCAGCGAGCTGGTGATGCGGCGGTCGCAGTGCCACCGCCAGTACGTGCTTGAATCCGCCGCCCCGGCGCGAGGCAGGGTGGAGAGTACTCCAGATTTCGTAATAAAAGGGAGGGGGTCTCAACCCTCCCAGACGAGAAGTTTTAGACCCCCCCCCGTGGGAGAACCCTCCAAAACATCGTCCCCAGACCCCCCCAGGCCCTCCAAGATAGCCTGGAAGAGACCCCCCCCCAAATGAGACCCCCCTCCCTTTATTACGAAATCTGGAGTAGCCCCGGGGCACGGGGCTCTCTTCCAAGGAGCACACAGGGAAGAACTCCAGACGGAGAGGAGCAACCGGGAATGGCCGATGGAGGTACTTCCAAAGAGAGGGATAGAGAGAGAGGGATAGAGAGAGAGAGAGAAAGAACAAAAAGGAAGGCCATCAGAAAGATGAGAGAGAGAGAGAAAGAAATAAAGAAAGAAAGAAGATGCAAGCGGCGAGGGAGACCAGGATTACCAGGGAGCACGGGCCAAAGGCCAAAGGCACTCCACAACAATGGTGCTTGGAGCGGCAGCTTGTAACAGGACGGGCGTGCCGACTCTCTCCGACGTCCCTCCGACCTCAGCCTCCGTGGCAAGGGACCGGCAAGCCCACCGGTAGATGCGGTGCGCGGGTGCCCTCGCCCGCGGAGGTCTCCAGCAGTCGCTTGAACTGATCCATCGCTCAAGAGCCGCTGCGTGCTCGCCCCATCGAGGCGTCGCAGGAGACGACATCCGCAGCCCGAGTGCCTGGTCGGCTGGGAGGCCGCAGCCGGTGGACGGACATCCGTCTCGGGATGTTCAGGCGTGGAGGGAGCGTGAAGCTCGCAGTGCGTGACAGGATCTGAAGTGGCCGCGCTGGGCTGTTTCTAAAATGTAGCTTTAGCGCGCCCGTGGGAACGTCTGTGCAATCGGCTACGATACAATCGGGAGGACCAATCAGCTCGGCGAGAGGGGTGTCGCGGCGGTACCAGGCTCGCCAGCGCCCACGCACTACTGTCGCGAAGAGCTGGGCTGCACCTGTTCCTCAGCAAGCCCCGAAGGTGCTCAGAGGCCGTCCAGGGTTGCCACCACACGGGGGAATTAGTAAGGGGGCGTGCTTCTAGACAACTCTCACTCCCCAGAGACATGTGGGCCCAAAAGAAGATGTCGATATAACACCCACCCACGTCAAAAACGGTGTATGCAACCTTCTGCAAGGACGCTGTCCAGAAAAGCTCATTTCCCATCCCATATAAGCAAAACCACCCTTCACCACGCAACGTTGGCCAGGGGCGGGTTCAAAAAAAATCAGGCGGGCGAAACGCCCACGTCTTTCCCGAAGCTGGCGGCGGCCCACTTGATGGCTCAGTCCGTAACGGAATCCCCAACTCATCCTCGCCGGAAGGCGTGCGCCCATAACCTAGCTTTGATATATATATATATATATATATATATATTTATAGATAGGTGGATTGTTTTATGTATTTGCAAATGTAGAAGTATACCATCGCACGCTCTCTCACACACACACACGCGCGCGCGCACACACACACACACACACACTCCATCCTCGTAGTTTGCGGTCTTGGGGTTTTCGTGGAATTGCTCTTGGAGACATCATGGGTCGTCTTTGAGGCCTGTTGGGCCGTCAGGAGGCCATCTGGTGCGTGTTGAGCGCCTCTGTTAGTGATTCGGGGCGCTATTGGATCGTCATGGAGGCCTCTTGAGGCTCTCTTGGCCCTTCTGGGGCAGTCTGGGACGGCCCTGGGGCCGTTGGGGAGAGGTCCCAGAGGCCCGGCAGCTGCCTGAGAGCCGCCGACCGTATGTCCCTCCTCCGTCCCCTCTGCGATAGCCGCGAACGACGAACATTCCCATATCCGTGCCCTCGCGGTCTGGCTTCCGAGGCGCGAACCCCATCGATACGCGATCCAAGGGATACGCTCCGCGCGGGGCATCTGCGCGAAGCCGGCTAAGATCCATGGAGTCGAACCCGAAAATCGGACCAGCCGAACGGGGGTGAAGCAAAGGGCGGGGTAACAAATCGGCTCACATGGCTAATTTTCCGGGCGCCTCCTGGCGCCAATGGCGGCCATGCGTCGAGGAAAGCGCCCAGCAGCGGGGCCGAAACTAGCTGCGGCTGGCGGAGGGCAAAGGGAGGAGAAGGAAGATGAAGAGGAGGAGGAGGAGGAGGAGGAGGAGGAGGAGGAGGAGGAGGAGGAGGAGTGGGGGGCAGGAGCATGAAGGAGGAACATCGCAGGGAAAGGGGAGAGGACGAATGCGATGGTCAACGCATCGCTCTACAAAGTTGGCCCCTGAGGCTGAGTGGCCTTCAGAAGGCAGCTTCACTCCGCATCCAAACCTCTGCAAACACGAAGGAGGAGAACGATGATGATGATGAGGAGGAGGAGGAGAAGGAGAAGGAGGAGTAGGATGAGGAGGGGGAGGAGGAGGAGGAGGAGGAGAAGGAGAAGGGGGAGAAGGAGGTGTCGGGGGCCGCTCGGGGGGACTCTTGGGGGCCACTTGGGCATCTACTGGGGACCTCTTGGGAGCCTCTTGGGGGCCCTTGGAAGCCTCTGGGGAGCCTCTTCGGAGCCTCTTGGAGGCCTCCGGGAGCCACATTGGCGCCAAACGCGACCAGAGTGCCGCTCGGGCAACGCTTGTGGGACATCTCGGGGGCCTCTTGGGGGCGTCCTCGGTCTCTCCTGGGGCGTCGTGGGCGCCCCTGTCAGGGTGTTGGGCCGTCCTGGGGCTATCTTGGAATTCTCTAGGAGCGTCTTGGGCCCGTGTTGGGCCTCTCCTGGAGCTTTGCTGGGCGATCTTGGAGACAACTTGAGGCTCCCAAGACCCCATCGGAACGGGAAAGGCGAGAGAGCCACAACCTTTGAACATACACACAATGTCTTTGAACTTTTCGAAGCCCTCGAAGGCGTCCTTGGGAAGCCGTGGGGCGACTTGAAATCCATCTTGGAACCTTTATTTGAATGATTCTGTGACCTCCCGTGGGCACTCTTGGGCTGTCTTGGGGCCATCTTAGGCATTCTTGGCCCATCCTGTTGCCTTTCAAGGATCGTCTCGGGCGGTCTTGGATGCTCAGGAGGGCGGTAACAACGCCGTACCCCGGATATTTTGCCTGTGTGCCAGGGGGCCCGGACGGGGACCCGGGAGCCCCTGTATATCATATATAAATATGCCGATCATTTGTGCATATTTATGAACATAAATATGTGCACATACACACACATATATATATATACATATATACGCATACAAATATAATCGTACTCATACGCACATGTACATATGATTATACGGTGGGGGCATTGGATAAGGAACCCTTAGATAAGGAATCCAGGGTCTGGAGGCCGGTGGAACTCCAATTGAGGCTTGGCCACGGATATCACCGCCGCCATCATCAAATAGGGAATCCTCCAGGGTCTGCAGCCTCCTGGGCACATTCCTTAATCAACGCCCCACCGTATTTACACGTATATACCGAACTATGCATGTTCACACACACACACATATATATATATATATATACGTATACAGGATCATACGAGGGCAACCTGATCGGAGCCCAATCGGAGGGCAGTCGGAGCCTCGTCGGGGCCCATTCGGAACGCACCTGGAGCCTAGCTGGAGCGCCAACGAAGCCTGGCCGGAACACACTCGGACCTTCATCGTAGCACGATGCCAATGATTGGAACAAAGACATGAAGCAAGTCCGAAAACCGTGCGAAATAAAACAAGTGTTTCAATCGCACTCTGAGCATCAACATGAGGTCACTCTGAGCATCAACATGGGGTCACACATGGTAACAGAGCGCTGGGACGACGCGTGGACGCCCAGAGAACTGCGTGAGAAAAACAACGGTGCAGTTGTTCCCCAGGAGGGGCGAAAGCCGCAGGGTGAATGGATACAACCGAATCACCAGAACATGTCCTAACATGTCCCTGGGGTGGGGGTCAGGGGCAAAATCCCGCATGCCCCCCCCTGTGGGAAATGCATGCCACGATCCCAATGCCGCCAGTTCTGAAAACATGTGTCCTGGGGGTCAAGTGCTCTTGATAGCACCATACTTCAATGCAGGGTGTGGCCAGGTTGGGTGACCGACGAGTGATGTGGGCAAACAAATTCCAATGTCGAATGGAGGGCCACATTGCAACAACAGGAACTCACAC
>CAUYUJ010017897.1:90790-140790 GCA_963575745.1 Prorocentrum cordatum
GCAGGAGGAGGAGGAGGAGGAGGAGGGGGAGGAGGGGGAGGAGGGGGAGGAGGGGAGGAGGAGGAGGAGGAGGAGGAGGAAGAGAAGGGGGACTAGCTAGCAATCCCCGAGAAGGTGCACCCGCCCTCTCGCCGGCCCGCCCGCCGTGGCGCTGCCTGAGGTCGCCGGCCCGTCGGCGTTAGGCAATTCGGCTCTTGCGCGGCCCGCTCGGACCTGACTCGCCGCTGGCGCTCTCGCCTGCGGCTGCGACAAACAGTAGGGGGACTTGCCCGACGTAACCCCAGGAAGCATTTAAGAAACCCCCCGGCGATATCGTAGCACCGCATTTTTTATTCGATATTCCGAGGGGCCGAAATAACCGAACGATAGCTGTAGCACCCGGACGCGATGATGATGATGATGATGATGATGATGATGATGATGATGATGATGATGATGATGATGATGATGATGATGATGATGATGATGATGATGATGATGATGATGATGATGATGATGATGCGGATATGGATGATGGTGCGGAAGGGTTATCGATTTGCCGGAGGGGGGGGGGTCTTAAGTGCTTCCTGGGGTTAAGCCCACAGTGTATATCGCGGCGCGGTGGCCCCAACGACGTGTCACTGCCCCGCGAGCTGGCAGCGCGTGCCGCCCCGCTCCGCGGCGCGAGCGGCCGGGAGAGACTCGGGACGTGGACCCTCGGCAGTGGGGGCGCTGCCTGCCTGTCGCGTTATGCCGGGCATGTCCCACTACAGGCGGGTTTTGGACGAAACATACCAAAAAAATACCCCAAAAACAGATCCCCAAAGACTCCAAAAGTGATCAAACGGAAAAATCGTCCCCATCATATCTTTTTGACTATTTGCGCATACTCCCCCTGTGGAGGGACACGCCCGACTCGAACACAAACTCTCGGCGCTCCGCGCGGACTTCCTGGATCCGCGCCGGGGCCCCCCTCCTGGCTCGCGGGCGCGCGCCAGGGGCGGCACCGGAGGCGCCGCGAAGGAGGCCCCAGCGCGGATCCAAGAAATCCGCGCGCAGCGCCAAAAGTTTATGCCTGTGGCGTCTGTTTTGCCTCTTCGAGGAGGCTGGTGGGCCAGAGCCTGCGGCGCGACAAGCTGGGCCAGAGTTCCCGACCGCATGAGGAGGAGGAGGAGGAGGAAGAAGAGGAGGTGAAGCAGGACAAGGAGGAGGAGGAGGAGGAGGAGGAAACTGGCCACCGAGGACGGCAAGGAAATTGGCCGACCCGGCCCGATTGCGGATACCGCGTCAAGGCTCCCACTTCAGGCTCCAGAAGAAGACTGCTGAAAGCCGATACTAGCAGGAGAGTAAAGTTAGGTCGGGCCTGTCCCCCTACAGGGGGATTTTGGGCGGAAAAATCAAAAGACTCCAAACATGCTCAACAATGATCAAACAATGCTCAAAAGATCGTCCCCAGGCTATTTTTGAACTATTTTGGAATATTCCTCCTGTAGATGGACAGGCCCGACGTAAGAGCAAAGGTGGAGGAGGAGGGAGGAGGTGGAGGCAAGAAGACGGAGGAGGAGGTGGAGGAGGAGGGAGGTGCCGGGGGATTGGAGGAGGTGGAGGAGGAGGGAGGAGGGAGGTGGAGGAGGAGGGAGGAGGTGGAGGAGGAGGGAGGAGGAGGAGGAGGAGGGAAGAGGAGGAGGAGGGAGGAGGAGGAGGTGGAGGAGGTGGAGGCCGCAAGGAGTGCCGGGGGAGACGGCGAGACGGGCCGGCACGTGGGCGCGGCCACGAGCCGGGGGCCAGGGTCTCACCAGCCGCGGAACACCCTGCTGCGTTGGATCGGTAGCAGGAAAAAACACAGGAGCGTAAGCCACATAGCACCGCTATCTTGGAAGAAGAAAGACCACATGAACATAAACTTGTGGCGCTCCGCGCGGATTCCTTGGATTCGCGCTGGACCCCCCTTCCTGGCGCGCGGAGGCGCCGCCGAGGGGCCCAGGCGCTGATCCAAGAAATCCGCGCGGAGCGCCAAAAGTTTACGTTTACGTGCTATGCGCCATTTCTTCTCTGGGTCAGATCCGGCGAGTGCTGCCGGGGTGCCGCGACGCTGGACTGCGCCCCCTGGCCAACCCCACCCCACCCGCAGTGCGTCGGGCCTCTCGGCCCGCACGCCCACAACCCCTGCCTCCCTCCCCGCCTGCTTGCCCAGCGCACCCCAGACATGCGACGCCCTGATTTTTTCAGGACGGCGTCCCCGCGGAAGTCCCGAACCTTTCCCCGGGACCGGTTTTTCATCCTGAGTAGTCTTTTGACGGCCCCGAGGCCCGGCGAAGGCCCCACACGAGGCCGAAAACGGACGAAAACCCGCCGTCCTGATTCTTTGACGACGCGATCATGTCTGGGACATCCTCCTGGCTCGCATCCGTGCCGCTTTTGCGTGCCGGCCCCCCCCCCCCGCGCCTCCCCGCGCCAGGGCGACACGCCGCACCCCGCGCGCGGCTCGCTCGTCCAGCAGCCGCCTGACATGAGCACGACCACCCTAGGGGGCCACACGCGAAGCGTACCCCTACCCCCCACGATTTCCGAGGGGCAGGGTGGGGTTCACTTCGCTCGGGAGCTCCCGAACGGAGTGAACCCCACCCTCCCCCTCGGAAATCGTGGGGGGTAGGGGTAGGCTTCGCGTGTGGCCCCCTACACCCGCTCCAACCACCCCGCACCCGACCCCCCCAGCTCCGCACGCAGAATCATGATCGGCGGCAGGATGAACACGAAGAGCAGCATGCACAGGCCCACGCACCCGAGCAGATACGGCAGGTCGGACACGACGGCGGCGCCCACCACGGGGAGCAGGGCGCACGCGACGCGCAGCTGCCAGGAGCCGTCCTCCCCTCCACCGCTCTTGGCCCATAGCAGCGCCGGGGTCAGCGCCACCCTCTCGCCTCGCTGTGAGAACTGCGCCGCATGCCTTCCCCGCCCCTCCCCTCCACCGGCCCTGCCATGGCTTGCCCTAGAGCTGCGGGTGGTCGCGATCGGGCAACCATCTCGAATCCTCCAAGGCAACAGCTTCGGCCGAAGGGCACGGGCTGCAAGTAGTGGGCAGTCAGTGGCGGCGGGAACGACAGCTGGAGAAATGGGAGGCCCCGAGGGGAACCCAGCCAGCCTCCGACGTGATTTGCTCAATCCGCGACCCCAGAGCTCCCGACCCCTTCCCTGGGGGAAACTGTTTGAGCAGGGAGCGACCGTCCTGGCATTCCTATAGTCCTATCACGAAATGTTCTTAGAACCCAAAAATGTTCTAATAACACAAACAATGTTCTTAGAGCATGAACCCGATGTGCTAAAGCGACACAGTCTCCGCCAGAAATGTTCTAAGAACATTTCTTGGAAACCACAAGAGGTTCTTAGAACATTGTTTGGTGGGGCTATAGGCGAGCCAGGAAGCTTCGCCACTGCTTGAAAATTTTACGCCCTGGATGGACGCCTCGAGCACGGCACGCGTGGCGTACCAAGACGGGCGCATATCGAGGCAGCAACGCCCCCCCAGGAGGAGGAGGAGGGAGGAGGAGGAGGAGGAGGAGGAGGAGGAGGAGGAGGAGGAGGGAGGAGGAGGAGGAGGAGGGGGAGGCAGGAGGGGAGGAGGAGGGGGAGGAGGAGGAGGAGGAGGAGGAGGGAGGAGGAGGAGGAGGAGGAGGAGGAGGAGAGGAGGAGAGGGGAGGAGGAGGAGGGAGGAGGAGGAGGAGGAGGAGGAGGAGGAGGAGGAGGAGGGCCCCAGGGCCCGAGGACGGGCCCGGGAGGCCGAACTCGGGGAGGCGCGCCCCGATTGAAACAACCACGTCGTCGGAGAGCTGGGAGTGTCAAGACGACGATCCACCTCCCCAGACCCCCTCGAGTCATGAAAAAATCACGACGGGAGGTTTTTCGCCATTTTCGGCCTCTGGGGGCCCTCGCCGGGCCTCGGGACCCTCAAAAAACGACTCAGGATGAAAAACCGGTCCCGGGGAAGGGGTCCAGACCTCTGGGGGTCGCGTCGTGAAAAAATCACGACGTCGGGGGGCTGGGTCCGTGGCCCATGGCACGCGGCGGGCTAATTCTTGACATCGCTCACGAGGATCGTGGCCTCCGAAGGGGGGGGGAAATCTAGGACCCCCCCCCCCCTCTTTTGACCAACCGCCTCCAAGATGGCCCCAAGAGGCGCTCCAGGGCTCCCGAACGGCCGGATCCGTGTGCCTGCACGGTTGTCTGGCAAGCTGCCGGAAGAGGGCGTATACACAGCTTCTGGGTTTTGGATGGGCCTGGCCAGGGAGCAGTGGATATGCATGGGTTCCGTCGTGCGACAAGGAGCGATGCGCACACGTCCCTCGGCCTCCGTTGTTGGGAGAGCTTCGATGTCAGCCAGGTCCGCCGGCTTGGGGTTCCATGATCGCCACGCACTACTGCTGCCTCCACAGCCAGTGTCCACGGCAGCAGGCAGTGTAGCTCTCCACCCAATATTCTGGAGCTTAGCTTCCCATGCGTGACATTTGTCGCGATCGAAATGGTAATCCTATCTCGCGACCGCATTGGCCTTCTGCACTGTGCCGTGCTTCAGGATGGCCTCGAGCCCTGCAATTCCGCTGACACACAGCTGCACTATTCAACCAAAGGCGGCACCGTGCGTAGCTTCTTTGAGCGTTCCCTCGCGAACTGCCTCGAAGATACTGGCCACCACCCCGTGCTTGACACCATGTTGTCTGCTAAGCTGCTCTGGCTGCGCTTGCGGTATCATCATGCGCCTCCTCGCCTACCTTCGCCCTCGCTGAAACGAAGGTGATCAACTCGCCATCGGCCTGTTTGGCCCCGGCTTGCGCCGAAGCGGCGGCGGCGGAGCAGTCAGCACTGCCAACCGAGGCAGCCTCGTATGCCACGGCTCCGCTCGCTGCAGCATCTGCGGGCGGGGCGGCCCCGCTCGCACCTGCCACGACGGCACCACCAACAGATTGAGGGACTGATACGGCTGCCTGCAGCACTGCACTGGGACAAGGCCTCGAGCTGCTTGGCGACCTCCTTGAGTGTGTCGTCCGCGCCGAGACCGCCGATGAGCTCCTGGGTGGCTGCATGGGGGGGACTCTGGCTGCTTCTCGGCGGCCATGGCAGAGTAGGTTTCGGCCGCCTTGGCCGCAGCTCCCTCACACCTCTGCCTGGCATCGTCGAGGGCCGCCTTGCGCTGAGCTGCATGGGCCAACGCCTCGACAGCCGCCTCCTGAGCCTTGTCGTGGCCGCGCTGAGCCTTGCCCAGCTTACTCGCACGGAGGGAATCCTGCGCGATGCGAGCAGACTCGGCCGACGCCATGGGGTCGCCGCCGAGCGCGGCACGGGGGGCGGAGACCCTTGCCTCAACCTTTGGGAGCCCACGGCTCCGAAATGGCTGCGAAGTCAGTCTCGTCCATGCGTGCGTACACGTTGAGGCGATCCTGCGAGAGGGACCTGGGCCCCTGGAACTGCTGTGGGCGGCAGGGTGAAGCAGGGTGGCGGGCCACGTAGCCGGTCGCCGAGAGCGGGCCTCTGGTGCACGACGGTGGGTTGCCTGCCCGCGGCTCGCCCACACACCCTGCAGTTAGGTCGGGCATGTCCTCTTACAGGGTCAGAAAATACTCCAAAGTGATCACAAATAACCCACAGATCGACCCCAGACTATCGCTTACTATGTCTGAATATTCATTCCTCCCGTAGAGGGACAGGCCCGATGGCACCAGGAGGAGTTCAGCAACAAAAAAGAATTTGGCACACTTGGAGTGGTGCGCCGGAAGAGTATGGCACAGGAGAAGCTCGGCATGAGACGATTTGGACACCGTGTGCAGTAGGCGTGCCCGGTGAGTCACGCGTATTCGGTCAACTGTGTGTAGCCAGTGAGCTGAGGATACAGGGTGACTTGAGTGTGTGGGGTGATTTTGCAATCATGGGTGAGCTCGGGCGTTCGCTGAGTTGCGTGTTTAGGTGAGTTCTACACCGCGAGTACGTTCGGCACCGGGGTGAGCTTGGGCACTCAGCGAGCGGATCTGGGGGGGTGAGGCAACGGGTGAATTCTGCAGGATCGAGTGAGGTGCAAAAAGGGGCCTCTCGGATGCAAGTTTGCTTGACTACGAAACGGTTTCGTAGTCAAGCATCTTTTTTCTGGTTAGTTGCCACTTGTTGTGTAAGGCACCGGGCGAATCAAACTCGTCAGATGAAGAAGGACTGGATGAGATCAGGCATCGGATGGGTTTGGCATCGTATGAGTCCAGCACCAGATGAGCAAAGCAGCAGGGTCGGCAGCAGAGGAGTTAGGCATCATATGAGTTGGGCACCCGATGAGTTCAGCACCGGATGAGTTTGTCACCGGATGAATTGGGGACCAGGTGAGTCATGCACCAGATGAGTTAGGCCTCGGAGGATTTACTCGCTTCCATTGCACCTTTCTACACTTGCTTCCCGAGGCTGTTCTGGAGGGGTTATTGGGTGCATCCTGGGGCAGAAGGGAGGTGAGAATTTGCTTGACTACAATACGGTCTGTAGTCAAGCAAATGTTTTGTTCCTTTCGAGTTCTTGCTTAACGCTTTCAATAAAATCGGAAGAGTAAGGGTACCAGATGAGTTTGGGCAGCGGATGAGCTAAGACACTGGATGAGTCAAGATACGGGATGAGTGAGGGCATCGGGGATCTTCCGACCCAGGTCAATCCAGACCCGGGTCAGCAAGGAACCAAAAAACTGCAATGCAAGAACAAAAACTGCAACGCAGGTCTTCGCAAACCGGGGTCAGCCAATATGCGCGGCCGCCTCGCGGCCACGAGCGGCTCGCTAACCCGGGTCAGCCAGAGGGGGTATTCGCAGGATCCTGCAGGATGCGGTGCCCTGGCAGCTGACCCCCGTCTGCATTGACCCCCGTCTCTTAGGCTCCGAGGGCAACAGATGAGGTAGTCACCGGATTAGTTTCGCACCGGATGAGCTAGGGCACCGGATGATGAGGTAGGGCACCGGGTGTTTTCGGCGCCGGATTAGGTAGGGCATCGGGTGACGTAGACACTGGATGAAATAGGCACCAGATGAGTTAGTGCATCGGATGAGTTAGTCTCCTGACAGGCCTGGTTAACTGAGGTAGGGCGCAGGATTAATTTGGCACCAGAGGAGTTAGGGCTCTGGATGAGTTTGGCACCCGATGAGCTTGGCACTGGATGCTGGATGAGTTTGGCTCGAATGCGGTCGAAGCCGACGTTGGGAGCTAGCTGCTTCCAGACGCCATTGTGAAGGGCTTCTTGGGTGCGTTTTGGGGCAGAAGAGAGGTGAGAATTTGCTTGACTACAAAACGGTTTGTAGTCAAGCCAATGTTGAGTTACTTTAGAGTTCTTGTTAAGTTTTCTGTTCAGGCGACGCTCGGGGATCGCTGCTTCTCGAGATTCTTCTGGAGGGCTTCTCGGGGGTATCCTGGGGCAGATGAGTGGCTAAAATTTGCTTGACTACAAAATGGTTTGTGATCGAGTCAAGTTTGAGTTCTTGTTGAGTGTTTGTTTCAGGCGACGTTCGGGGTTCGCTGCTTCTCGAGCTTCTTCTGGAGGGCTTCTCGGGGGTATCCTGGAGCAGATGGGGGGCCGGATTTTGCTTGACTACAAAACGGAGTTTTGTCAAGTATCTGCAAAACTTGCTAGTCGACTTGTCTTGCTCTTCAACGGTGCTTTGTCCTGCTGGAAAACTCCAAACTTGCTAGTCAAGCAAGCTTGGAGTTTTTTGTTGGGTTGTCTGTGGAGGGCTTTCCTGTCGGCCTTGGAAGCTCGCTGCTTGCGGAGGGCTTCGTGGGGGCCAGGCAAGCTCGCTCCTCCTTCTCCTCCTCCTCCTCCTCCTTCTCCTCCTTCCTCCTCGTCCTCCTTCTCCTCCTCCGCATCGTCGTCGTCGTCGTCGTCCTCCTCCTCCTCCTCCTCCACATCCTTCTCATCCTCATCCTCATCCTCCTCCTCCTCCTCGAATTCCTCCTCCTCGAAGTCCTCCTCCTCCTCCTCCTCGTATTCCTCCCCCTCCTCCTCCTCCTTCTCCGGGGAAGATGGGGGGTGATACTTTGCTTAACTGCAAGAGGGTTTGACGTCAAGCATTTTCGGGGACGTCCGTCAAGATGCTGGATTCGTGAGGTTGGATGGATTTAGGGTATCCCATGTGACGGAGTGGGTGAATTCGGCGCCGGATGAGTGAGGGTACTGGATGAGTTCCAGGGCGGATGGGTTAGGATACTGGAACATTTAGGGCATCGGATAAGGTAGGGCACCGGATGAGTTAATTACCGGATGAGTTAGCCAACGGATGAGATAGGGCACTGCAAACTGTGAGGCACCGGATGATGAGTGAGGACACCCGGTGAGTTAGGGCATCGGATGAGTTAGGCAACCGGATGAATTAGTGACTGGATGAGGCAAGTCATGGACACAAGGCACCGGATGAGTTTGTCACCGGGTGAACCGGATGAGCTTGGCACCGGATGAAGTTAGCTACCGGATGAGTTTGACCGGATGAGGTAGGCCTCAGTGATTTAGTTAGGCACTAAATGAGTCAGCTACCAGATAAGTTTGACCGGATGAATTAGTCACCGGATCAATTAGACTGGATGAGATAGGCATCGGATGAATTACACCAGATGGGTTAGGCACGGATGAGTTAGGCATCGGATGAGTTTGACCAGGTGAGTTCGACTGGATGAATTGGCACCGGATGAATCAGCCAGGTTTCATCTGAGGGGAGGGTGAGGCGCACGCCAGGGCCAACCAGCGGGCGCTTGGCCAGGGGAGAGCCTGGCAAATGGAGTCTGTCTGCCGCGGATCAGCCGTGTCCACGTGGTTCCCAAAGAAACCTCGACACCTTCAGCCAAAATGGCTACGAACCCCTCTCCCTCCTCCTCCTCCTCCTCCTCCTCCTCCTTCTCCTCCTCCTCCTCCTGCTCCTCCTGCTCCGCCGGTTCCGCCTCCATCCTCCTCTTCTTGGGGTATGACACTCTGCCCAGCCCTTTAGTCCGCTGCGTGCTCCTCCACATCCCTGATCAGCTGATCAAGGCAACTCGTCTGGGCATCGTTTCTGGATGGGCTGGTCGGGTTACGCGACGAGTCTCGGATAGTTGAGGACAGCTAAGCAGAGAGGAAGGTAGTTAATCATGTTGCTTTCTGAGCACGTGTCGCAACACAAGAAAGTGGGCATCAAACAAACAATGCATGATCAGAGCACCACCTTGAAGTCGGGTAAACAGTACAGGCAGAAGGACAATCCGAAAATGAAGAAGACTAGTCTGGCTGAGAATGACAGGCAGTTGCTCAACACGGGGGGGGGGGGGGGCGAAGCCGAGCGGAACGAAAGGGAGGACGATGCAGCCGATGAGAGCAACGAGTGTGCGTGGAGGGCTCAGGGTTACACTGGTCGCGTGCGTTCGTGTGTTTTGGCAACGGCGCCAACAAGCGCGCGTGGGCGCCCTGCATTGCCAGGGGGTCAGCGCATGACAAACCGACGAGTGGAATCGTTTGAGGAACCAACAACCTATCGTGATTTCCAGAGCTTGCTTTCCAGCATCAATAGCCCAGCTAACAAGCGAAACCTCAAACGTTAAACTGTTGTCATACCCGCGACCTTTTGCAAAACGAGCTGCAAGGATGAAACCTTGATTTCCCATGTCGACTAAATGATTCGTACACCAATGCCCATCAGACATGACTTGTTCATCGCCATGTGCGCCAACGCCGTGTCTTGCCGCTGGTTTAACGCCTGTGCTCCTCCTCCTCCTCATCCTCCTCATTATCTTCCGTCTCCTCCGTCTCCTCCTCGGCCTCCGCCTCCGCCTCCTCCTCCTCCTCCACCTCCTCCTCCTCCTCCTCCTCCTCCTCCTCCTCCTCCTCCTCCTCCTCCTCCTCCTCCTCCTCCCCCCCCCTCTACCCTTCCCCTTCCCCCCCACCCCACGCTCCTCCCCTTACCCGCCCTTACCCCCCTCACCCTCACCCTCTCCCCATCCCTCCCCTTCGACAAGTACACAATCTGAACACTACTCTCCTCTCTCCCCTGGTGGCGTCCGGGGAATGTCCGGCCCCCCTCCGCGAGCTGGTTTCATACACGCAGGATCCCCGCGAATGGGTTTTTCGCATTTCAAATGCGAAAACCCCATTTGAAAAACAAATGATTTGTTGTTCAAAATGCTGCTCTCGCTGAAGTGCTTTCTTCATTTTCGGGCTACCGCTCGTTCCGACGAATCGTGCTCCCGCTGCGGCGCTGGCCTCATTTCCGCGCTTCCGCTCGTTCCGAATCGTGCTCCCGCTGCAGCGATGGCGCCAATATTTCCAGCGCCATGCAACGGCATGCGTTGCGGTCCTTAAAAAATCGGCACGGGAATCTGGAAAATGCCCCCCCCCCCCCCCCCCCCCCCCGAACAAACCATCGGAAGTGAATCCACAGTCGGTGTCGACTTGTTGATTTTCTGGGCCGCGGAAGCCCCGATTTTGGGGCGTCGCCACGCTATGCTATGTCAGGCTACGCGTCCTCATTTCCGCGCTTCCGCGCTTGGTTCTTTTCCAAATGCTGCTCTCGCTGAAGCGCTGGCCTTATTTTCGGACAACCGCTCGTTCCGTATCGTGTTCCCGCTGCAGCGCTGGCCTCACTGCCGCGCTTCCGCTCGTTCCGAATCGCACTCCCGCTGCAGCGCTGACGTCATTATTCCCAGCGCCATGCCACGGCACGGTTGGCGGTCCTTCGAAATAGGCCCCGAAATCTAGAAAATGGACCCCAGAAGAAACCATCGGACGTGATTACACATTCGGTGTCGATTCGTTGATCTGTTGGGCCGCGGAGGCCCCCGCCCGCACTTCGGGGCGTCGCCACGCCATGCTATGTCAGGCTACGCGTCCTCACTTCCACGCTTCCGCGCATGTTTTTTGTCAAAACGCTGTTCTCGCTGGGGCGCTGGAGGTACAGCTCGTTCCGAATCGTGCTCAGGCTGAACCGCTGGTCTCATTTCTGCGCTTCCGCTCGTTCCGAATCGTGCTCCCGCTGCAGCGCTGGCGTCATTATTTCTAGTGCCATGCCCGCATGGTTTTCGGTCCTGCCAATTGGCCCCAAACTCTAGAGAATGGCCTCCCGAAGAAACCATCGGAAGTGATCCCACATTCGGTGTCGATTCGTTGCTTTGTTAGGCCGCAGAAGCCCCCCCCCCACTTTGGGGCGTCGCCAGGCCATGTTATGTCATGCTACGCGTTGATCTTCGACACCATGCTATGCCATGTAATGCTATGCCATGCTGCGACATCCTTTTGGGCGAATAGAGAGGAGGTCTACGCCATGGTCAGGGACGGGAGGGGTAGGACGTCAGATATGACGCGAGCGCACCTAGCTTGCCCTCCTCCTTCCCCCGTCACCCTCACCCACTGCTCCCTTCCTGTACACCGTCCACCTCGCCCTCGAGTTCCCCTTCTCGATCAAGCCCCCTCTCTGCCCCGTGCGTCCCCCGTCCCCTCTCCGTGCTTGGGAAGCAGGGGCGCATGGTCGACGCGAGGGCCGTGGCCAGGACGGGGTATGCCCCAGTGACGTCCACCTGCGAGGTGGGAGGCGGATGGGACAGGGAAGAACGGAAAGGAGGTCGGAGGACGCGTACTGTACACCTACGCTGATCCCAGGCCTCCTCGCGTTGTGAGGAAAACGCGCGACGGGAAGCGCTTCGCTATTTT
Organism: Prorocentrum cordatum; assembly: GCA_963575745.1. Lineage (NCBI taxonomy): Eukaryota > Dinophyceae > Prorocentrales > Prorocentraceae > Prorocentrum > Prorocentrum cordatum. The sequence goes on from CAUYUJ010017897.1 coordinate 102,446, forward strand.
CGGCCTCCGGGGGCCCTTCCCCAGCCTCGGGGCCGTCAAGCCACGGCTCAGGATGCAGAACCGCTCCCGGGGAGGGGGTCCAGACCTCGGGGGGGTCGACGCCGCGAAAGCAGATCGCGGCGTCGGGGGTCTGGGAGCCCGGTCGGGCCCACTCCGGGCCAAGGTCCGGAGTGCTCTCATCGGGGAGGCATCCGCGCGGAGCCCTGGCCCAAGACTGCGCCGGCCAGGGTGGGTGCAGGTGCACCGTGGTGCGGTCCTCGGGCGGGGGAGGTATCCTCCCAGGAGCCACCGTGGGCACAATGAGCAGCCAGCTCCGGAAGAGGACCGCGCCCCAGCCCGCGGCAGGGCGTCCAGCGGTGTAGTGCACCCAGTTCAGGGTGCAGACGGGCTTCGTCCAGTCGCCAAATGTCCGCCACCGTGCCCTGAGGCAAGAGTTGGAGTTGCCTCAGGTCCCTTCGAATTATGTGTCCCCAGTCCTGAGAGAATGAATGCGAAAAACAACAATATGTTTCACAACAACAACAACAACAACAAGAACAACAACAACAACAACAACAACAACAACAACAACAATAATAATACGAATGCGAGTGCGAATAATACTAAGAATGATCATCATCATACGAATAATAATAATACCAATAATAATAATCATAGTACTAATAATCATAATAATATTAATAATACTAATAATACTAATAATAATAGTAGTAGTAGTAGTAATAATAATAATAATCATCAGAATACTACTAAGTCGAATTATGATAATAGTCAGAATCACAATGGTAATGATGATAAGCACGATGATCAGGGTAATAATAATGTCATTAAAAGTAATCTGATCTAACAAATATGAATACGACTCCTCATCATCATAATCACCACCATCGTCATACTACAAAAAAACAGGTAATACTGATACGTAGCAAGATGATAATCAAATAACAATAGACATGCTGCTAACTCGTAAGAACAACGAACATCCAATACCAACATGAGTAACAAGACTAATAGCATCGAATACCGATAATACCAACACCCATCATACTACCATTCACAGCAATAGTTACGAATGGTGAGGGTAATGGAAGAATGATGATGCCAGGGATGCGAACGATACGAGCACTCATGAGAATTAGGATACGAATGATGATCATCGTAAGAACAACGACAAAAAAGGGCCCAGGCGCAGACTTGCCAGCTTTCCCGGGGCGCGCCGCGTGCCTGCAGGGCCTCCTCGCCAGAGGGCTCCAGGACGGGCCCGGAGGGCCCCTGAGAGGCCACCCGGACGGCCGAGAACGCTTCGGAGCCGGTCAGAGAGCGCTCCAAGATGCCCAAAAAGACAGTCGAAAATGGCCATCGAGGCGGTCGAAAATGGTTCGGAGCCGGCCAGAGAGCGTTCCAAGCTGCCCCAAGAGGGCCCCCAGACGGCCCCAGAGACGCCCGAGACGGCCCAAGAGGGCTCCCAGGAGGCCCCCCAGGAGGGCCCCCAGAGGCCAATGATGTCTCCTGACCATCCTGTAGTGTTGGGTCCTCGTTTTGAAGAGACATCGCCCCGCGTCTTCACTCCAGTGGCTGCCCTCCCCCTCCCCCTCCCCTTCCATATTCCTACGCTTCGCATCAAGTGCAAGTTCGGTACACCCCGCACACGCTGCGTGGCCTCATAAGGGGGGCTCTACAGAGTGCCTCCGTGGCGCAGTTCGCGTCCCCCCCAGTATAGCGTTTCGTTTTCCATCGGGGGCTTCACCCAGTGCCGCCGTGGCGCAGTTCGCACGCGTCCCCACCATCAAGTACAGCGTTTCGTGGCCCCAGGAAGAACGAGCTCCACCGACGGCCCCAATGGCAAAGTTCGCATACGCACCCACCACCCAGTACAGCGCTTCGTGGTTCCATGGGGAGTTTCACCCAGTGTCTCCGTGGCGCAATTTGCATGCGATACCCCTGTCCAATACAGCGCTTCGTGGCCCCATAAAGAAATCCACCGAATGCCCCAGTGGCGCAGTTCGCGTGCGTCCCCCCGCTCAGCCCCTCCCCACACTCCACCCACCCAAAACAACGCCTCGTGTCCCCATCGGAAGTTTCACCGAAAGCCCAGTGGCGCAGTTCGCATGCGTCCTCCCCGCCCCCCCCCCCCAATACAGCCTCTCGTGGCCCCAGGGGAAGCACCACCGAAGGCTCCAACGGCGCACTTCGCATGTGCCCGCCCCACTCAATATAGCCTTTCGTGGCCCCACAGGGAGCTCCACCGAAGGCCCTACTGGCGCAGTTCGCATGCGCCCCCCCCGGCCCTGTACAACATCTCGTGACCCCATATGGAACTCCGCCGGAGTCCTCTGTGGCAAAGTTCGCGTGCGTCCCCCCCCCCCCCGCACCGAAACCCAACCCACCCATAGGGAACTCCACCGAAGGCCCCAATGGCCGCGGCCGCATGCGTCCCCCACGCGCACTAGTGCGCGTCGTGGCCTCATAGGGACTTCCACTGGAGGCCTCAGTGGCAGCGACAGCATGCGTCCCTTCCACCCACTACGGCGTTTCGTGGCCGCACATGAAAGCTCCACCGAAGGCTTTAGTGACAGCGGCCGCAGGCGCTTAGCTGCCCCGATACGCAACACGCAACACGTATCGTATTGATACTGAGCTCAACACGTTGGCCGAAAACGTAGGTCCGACGCGATACATTCGCCAAAACGTGGTCCAATGCGTGGAGCCGACACGCAACGTATTGACACGGACGTCTTGAACACGGGACGTGTTGCGTTTCACAACGGGCGTATCGAGGCAACTAAGCGCTGGCGTCTGTCACGCCCACCAGGGCGCTTTGTGGCCCCATACGGAGCCTCACCGAAGCAGTCAACGGCCGAGGCCTCCTGCGCCCCCCCAACCAAGTACAGCGACTCGTGGCCCCGTGGGGAAGGGGGAGGGGAACTCCACCGAGGCACCGATGGCAAAGCTCGCATGCGTCCCCCCCGCACAAACACACATACACACACACACACACACCCACACGCACACGCACACGCACACGCACACGCACACGCACACGCACACGCACACGCACACGCACACGCACACGCACACGCACACGTACACGCACACGCACACGCACACGCGCACACGCACACGCGCGCACGCGCACGCGCACGCACACGCACACGCACACGCACACGCACACGCGGCGCACCACACGCACCACACGCACCACACGCACACGCACACACGCACACACGCACACACGCACACACGCACACACGCACACACGCACACACGCACACACGCACACACGCACACACGCACACACGCACACACGCGCACACGCGCACACGCACACGCATACGCACACGCACACACAGTACAGCGTTTCGTGGCCCTATAGGGAACTCCACCGAAGACCCCAGCGGCCGCGGTCGCATGCGTCTCTCCAGCCCAATATGGCACAACCCTGACGAGTTTCGTGGCACTATAGGGAGCTCCACGGAAACCGGTACCCACAGCGCTGATTTTACAACTGCATGTGTGTGGGTCCTTCGCGTGGATGATTGAAGGAAAAAATGGGAGCGAACAGCACGCCTCAACAACCAGCGTCGTCGAAATGCGACTGCCGCCGCGCACCCGAAGCGAAATTGAAACGAGTACTGATCAGGCCAAGTAGGAAAAGGCAAACAGACATCGGTCGCATTTGGAAGCGATGTTTTTCCAAACCCGACGCGCGGGACATACGCGCACAACGCCGAAAGGGAGGAGGATGGGGAGGAAGAGGAGGACGCGGAGGAAAGGCGGAGGTAACAGGCCAAGAACCTGGAGCAGCGCTCAACCCAACCTGCCATCTTCGAGCAGTTGCGCGCATCCGAAGGCGGGGAAAACTGCCCCCCAAAAACATGTAGATCCCCTACGGTCCAAGTGGCCGCACGAATAAATCCACCGCGTCAGGCGATAAGGAGAAGAACCATGGAGGGGGGGGAGGAGAGAGGGAGAGGAAAAAAGGGCACAGATTATTCAAATCGAACGGCCGACAGGCGTCACCATAATATGGAAAATGGGCAAACCCAGGAAAGTTGAGGAGAGGAGAAGAGAAGACGAAGACGATGACGACGACGACGACGGTATGAGAGGATACTGAATGACTACTATCCTTGCCATTTGTGAACGAGGGCCACGGCGCGCGCGAGCTGGGCGGGTGGCCGCGCGCGGCCGCGCGGACGGAACCGCAAAGAAGATCAGGGGCGTATGCGACGGGCGCCACGTAACGAATTGCAGCCTGTACACGACACGTCGCGTAGACGCCGACTGCCTGGCAAATGCCTAAGCAGTCCTCGCGGTTGGCTCCAGGCGCGTCCACCGAGCGAGCCGTTGCGATGCCCAGCCCGACGGAATCCCCGAACTGGCAGTCCATCCGCGGCCGAGTAAGCTCCAACCAGCTCGCTCGCAGCGCGCGCAGTTCACCACGAACAGCGTAGTGCTTCGGGTTCCCACCGGCCTGGGTATAGGCAAACCTGGGCCAGTCAGGCTTTGCAGGATCCTGCAAGACTTTGCAAAATCATGCAGGACTCTGCGCGCTAGCCCGGGTCAATGCGCCCCTAGCTGCGCAGGATCCTGCGAGATCCGGTGTTCTGGCTGACCCCAGTTTCCATTGACCCCCGCCTCTAGCAGTCCGACTGTGTGATGGAATCCGAACCCTGGGGGCAACCGAAGCAGCACGGAACCCTTACATTGACCCCCGCCTCTAGCAAACCGAGTGCTCGATGGAATCCGAGCCCGGGGGCAACCGAAGCAGCACTGAGCCCGCGTTCCGAATCGACTGGCCGCCGCCCAGAGGCTCATGGCGGCACGAAGGGTCACGGACTGCACGCGGAGGGCGACCAGCGCGGAGAAGCGGCACATGTGCTTGCGGAGCGACTCCAGACTCCACGCGGTGGCCCCGCGACGGCGCCCCTGCCAATGTCGAACCTGCGCCGGAGGTGGATCTGGGCGTGAACCTCCAGCGGCGGCCACAATGCTTTGTCGATCCGCGACTGCCAGCCCGTAGCGTTGTGGCAGCCGTCGCTGACGTTCACCACGGCAGCGCGGCAGCGCCCAAGTCCTGACTGCCACGCGCCCGGAGTTCGGCAGCTTCCACCGAAAATTCAAATGTGAACGAAATCGAATTCTCATGGTGCAGCGTGCGAGCCGCACACTCAAGGCGGCTCACCACTTGCCGAAGTTGATGTGCCCGCGGGCGGACCCGCAGCCCGCCGTGCTCCAAGTTCTCTTGCAAAGCCACGCGCGCCCTTGCGGCCACTGCGATCGAGGCGAGGTCTGGGACTTCGGCGGGAAAGCCGAGCAACTTTAGGGGCGTTAGCGCGGGACCTGAAGCCCAGCCAGGAGGCCCCTGGAACAACGACTTGAACACGGACGCCTCAGCTTCAAGCGCGTGCTGCGGCAGCGGATTCAGCTGGCAGACGAGGAGCATCGTCAAGAGGGCGAAGTCCAGGTAAGCCAGGATGGTGTTCAGAGTCCCCACGCCTGAGCCTCCCCATATGTGCGCTCGCTCGGCGTACTTGTCGACTGGGCTATTTCAAAACAGGTCGTTGCGACCAGGGCCGATGACGTAGCCCAGATACTTGACGTACCAGACGACGCCCATGGAGCCCCAGGGGGCGCCTGTCGCGCAAGTCGCTCGCGGGCGCGTTCCAAGCTCTCCCCTCGGAGAGGCACGAATCGAACACAGTCTTGTCGATGTTCAGTGCCAAGCCAGCAAAACGACCAGCCTCCCCGCGTAATGGCTCGGCGTCGTGCTCACGCTGGTGCTGACGAGCTCAAACGGGACGGGCATCTGGGCCATGCCTCGGACGAGGCGGGCCATCGTTCGAGCTGTAAGGGTGAGATGGCAGGACAGATGTCGGAGATGGTCTGGACAGGGTTGCAGCCGGAGGCGGCCGGGAACGGCGCGACCATGATGGACGAGGAGGGCCTGGGCTGGGCATCAGCTCGCCGAAGGTAGGCTGCCAAGCATCTGGACAAGGAGTTTCCGTCAGCAGGGGCCCAGGCTATAACCTGCTTCCCCGCTCCCATGTCCAACCACTTCTCGTCCCACTTCTCCATCGGGTGCGAATTACTGGGGGGCCATGGATGGGGAGTGAAGAGGGGTGCCAGCTACGGCCCCTGAAGGCCCCCTCTTGGGCCCTCAAGAGCCCTTTAGAGGCCCGAAAGGGCCCCTTTCTGCAGCGCTCGCTGCCCCCTCATTGAGCGCCTCCCCCATTGCGCGTCCTCCGATCTGCAACATCGCCCCAGTCCTCTGGGCACCGTCGGGCGGGTGGGTGACCCCGGGGGATGCTCGACCACTGCGTGAGGATCAGGTCGTCGGCAGGGGTTTTCGCTGCAATGGCGCGCGCAGCACCGAGCCAGGTACACTTCGTTCATTTCCAATCGTGCTCATTTCTAATTGTGCTCGTTGCTAATTGTTCCTGGCCCCCTAGTGGCCAGGAAGAGGCCCAGGACAGAACAATTAGAAATGAAAGGATCTTGGCCCCCAAACAGAATCAAAGAACTTGCGAAGAGTTAGAAGCGAACAACGTGTGGGCTCCAGCGTCGTGGCGCGGCGCTTCTTGCGGGTGGTCGTCGCTGCCGCCGGGCCGTCGGCACACCCGGCCGCCGCCCCGAGGAGGCGGGCGGTGAGGCCGGTGGTCTCGGACTCGTCCTCCTCCAGCCACTGCGCGTGCACGGCGAGGATCGTCTTGGCCGCCCTGAGGCGAGCCCCGATGCTGATGACGGCGGGGCCGGGGCCGTCGAGCCCAGCGAATCTCAAGAGGAAGGGGGAGAGGGTCTCAATGCGCGAGGTCGTGGCCCAGCTTCTGGAGGATCGCTTTGTTGGCGTCGTGCAGGCTGGTGGGGAGCTTGATGGGGGCAATGAAAGCGTCATCGTCCGAATCCTGCGTCGCCTGCACGAGCGGGAAAAACTGGGGGACCTCGTCTTCCAACCACTCTCGGCGGGCGGTGTCCCGCCGTCCTGGCTGTCCAGCCATCTCGGGGGGGGCGCCGAAGCGGGCCCGGCTGGCTCCCCCATGAGGCCGTCCACCGCCTGGGCGAGGCTCCAGGTGGCGATGTCCAGCTCGTCTGGCGCAGCTACTCCAAATCCCTTATTGATCGTCCCCCGCCTTTTTTGTAACTGGAGGTGTCCGGTTTCTGAGGGCGCTTTCTTTGCACCGGAGCTCAGGGGGCCTGGTTTGTTGAGGCGCCCCGCCGAAGAGAGGGGGGCCCAGAATGCCCGGTCGCACTTGGCGGGGGGTCCGGATCTTTTAGGGGGGGTTCGATCAATCAGGGATTTGGGGTAGCCATGATGCTGGCCCAGACCCCCGACGTCATGATTTTTTCGCGACGCGACCCCCAGAGGTCTGGACCCATTCCCTGAGACCGGCTTTTCGCTCTGAGCCGTTTCTTCCCGGCCCCGAGGCCCGGCGAGGGCCCCCAGGGGCCGAAAACAGCGAGAAATCGACCGTCGTGCCCAGACCCCCGACGTAATGTTTTTTTCATTACGTCGACCCCAGAGTTCTCGACCCCTTCCCCGGGACCGGTTTGTCATCCTGAGTCGTTTTTTGACGCTCCCGAAGCCCGGTGAGGGTCCCCAGGGGGCGAAAATGGCGAAAAACCTCTCGTCATGATTTTTTCATTACTCGAGGGGGCCTGGGTGGGCCGAAAAAAATGCGAAAAATCTGCCGTCGTGAGTTCGTCGCCACGCGAGGAGGCCTGGGGGCGCAGGGCGTGGGAGCGCACCGCGCTGCCGGCGCGCACGGGCCGGGCTTCAGGCCCTCGGCGGCGGCGTGGGGGCGAGCGGGCGCCCCGGCAGCGCCCGAGGCCGCGCGGCAGGGGGCCCGGACCCCAGACCTCCTCGCGTCGTGAAAAAATCACGACGGGAGGTTTTTCGCTATTTTCGGCCTCTGGGGGCCCTCGCAGGGCCTCGGGACCGTCAAAAAACGACTCAGGACGAAAAACCGGTCCCAGGGAATGGGTCGGGACCTCTGGGGGTCGCGTCATGAAAAAATCATGACGTCGGGGGCCCCGACTCCGGATCCGCCCTGCTCTGGGGAAATTCGTAGGCAGGGCTTGGGGTTCCCGCCCTACTTCTCAAGCCCCGCTGATGCCAATTTCCGCCCTGCTTTTCTGTGGCTGTTTCTGCGGATTTCCGCCCAACTTCATGTTGGGTGCAGCAATTTCCGCCCTACTTTTTCGGCCTCTCATAGGTGGATTTCCGACGCAACTTTAAGTTGGAAAAAAACCAAAGAAGGGCGGATCTGGAGTCGGGGAGCACCGCGGAGCCGGAGTTACCATCCACTGGCCATCGCTCGGACGTCCATTCCCTGCGTTTTTTTCGGTTTCGTGCGTGTGGTTTCTTCGCCAAATGATCAAGGATGCTCCTCGATGGATCTCGCCCAAGGAAAAATTCACACGTCCGAGCGATGCCAAGTCCACAGTGTCGGTTCCTGGGTGATGTGGAGACCCGACTGCGCGCGCTTGTCCTCCAGCCGGCGCCCAGCAGAGAGCAGGCGCTGACCGGCAGGGGGTCATGCCCCAGTGTCCTGGATCTGGACCACGGCGTCGTCGATCACATCGTTTGCTGTCACGTCGGGGCGCGAGGCTCTTGTCCGAGAGCGTCTTCGCGAAAATCTGTACGGCCGTGCTGGTAGCGGTGGTGCCGATGCCAGTGCTGGCGCCATGGTTTGCGTCGGTGCTGGAATGGGTGCTGGATGTGGCACTGGCGCCGGTGCTGTCGTGGGAAATGGCGTTCGTGCTGGCGTTAGTAATGACGTGTGTGCCAGCCCAGGCGCTGGCGTGGACGCTTTCGTCGGCGCTGGCGTCGGTGCTGACATCGGCGCTGGCGTCGGCGATGTTGACCTCACCCGCGGCGGCGCCCAACTTGCCTTCGACATCCTGCATGTCGTTGAACTTCAGCTGGTCGCCGATGTCCAGCGGGTGGCCGATGCTAGGGAGGTTGTCGCTGCCCAGCGGATGGCCGATGTTCACGTCGTCGGCGCCGTCGATCTCGGCCGTGCAGGGCCGTCCCGAAGGTCCGCGGAACGCGGCTCCAGGACATGGCGACCGCTTCGCGAGCAGCGCAGCGCCCCGCCAACGCAGGTGGACGAGGAGGGGCTCACGGAGAAGTGCTGTAAGAAGGCCCCGTGGTACGGGTGTGGCGTGGAACCCGTGCGGTCCCTCGACCGCCCCTTTGGTCGCCACTGCGGCGACCTTCCGCTTCGAGCCCGCCAGGGCCAAAATAGAGCAAGGCGGCGCGGCGGCGGACCTCTGCCGCGCGCGCGGGAGGAGGAGGAGGAGGAGGAGGAGGAGGAGGAGGAGGAGGAGGAGGAGGAGGAGGAGGAGGAGGAGGAGGAGGTGGAGGAGGAGGAGGAGGAGGAGGAGGAGGAGGAGGGTGGTAGAGCAACGCCACTTAGAAGGTGCTTGAACGAGGTCCGCGTCCTCGGTTTTTGTCGGGCTCCCCACGCTGCCCAAGCGGCCCCCAAAGAGCGCCCGAGGATGGCCCGAGAGGCCCACAAGCAGGCCCCCCGGCAACCCAAGGAGGCCCCGAGACAGCACGCGATGCCCCCAAGACGGCCCAAGAGAACCAGCACTTCGAGCTCTCCGCCCCACGACGACCTCCGAGACAGCCAGCAGGCCCCCAAGCAGCCCGAGGCTCCAGGAGGCCCCCGAGAGGCACACCTCTGGCCACCCGAGGCCCAAGGAGGCGCCCGAGAGGCCCCCAAGCCACCCCTAAAATCGTCTCCAAGAGGCGTTCGAAGAGGCATCCCAGGAGATCCCTACATGCGTCCACGAGGCCTCTGACTTGGGCCGATGGCCACCAGATCCGCCGCCCCCTGTCGATTCATCGCAGGGGTGCCTGGCGTGCCGAATCCTATCGGTTTGGTTTCTTTTTCCAAAAGAACTCCCCCTGGGGCTTCGGCCCGTTCCGCCAGCCACCCGGAAGGCCGCGTAAACCACCTCAGCGTCCACACAAAATCCTCCAAGACGGCTCAAGGTGGCCTCCAAGATGTCCATGTTGGCCCAAGATGGTATCCAAGATGGTCCAAGATGGGCTCCAAGTTCGCCCAAGATGGTCCAAGACGGTCCAAGAGAGTCCGAGACGCCCCAAGAGGCCCCCCAGAGGCCTCCAAGACGGCCCAAGAGGCCTCCAAGCGGTCCTCCAGGACGGCCCGAAGAGGCCAACATCATTGATGTTCCTTAGGTTTTTGAAGGATTTTGGCATGCGCTTCTTCTCGGCTTCCTGACGACCCAAGACGGCCCAAGAGGCCCCCAAGATCGCCCCCACAGCGCCCAAGAGGCGTCCAAGATGGCCTCAGGACTGCCCAAGAGGACCCCAAGACGGTCCCAAGAGGGCACAAAGACGACCCAAGAGGCCTCCAAGACGCCCAAGATGGCCTCTAAGACGGCCCTGGAGCACCCCAAGAGGGCTCCAAGTCGGCCCAGAAAGGCTCCCAGAACGGCTTCCGACGGCGTCAGACGGGCCAAGGACCCACCAAGATGGCGGAAGTTGGCTCGAAGCTGGCCCAAGACGGCCCAAGAGGCCTCCAAGAGGGCCCCCTGGAAGGCCAGAAAAGGCAAAAAACACCGATGGTCCGCAAGTTTTCGAAGGATTTTGACATTTGCTTCGTTTCGGCCTTCCGACGGCCCGATACGGCCCAAGAGCCCCAAAAGATCGCCCAAGAGGCGTCCAAGATGGCCCCAGAACGGCCGTAGAGGCTCCCAATACGGCCCCAAGATGCCCCCAAGACGGCCCAGGAGGCCTTTTAAGACGCCCACGATGGCCTCCAAGACGGCCCTGGAGCATTCCAAGAGGGCCCCAAGTCGGCTCAGAGAGGCCCCCAAAACGGCTTTCGACGGCGTCGGACGGGCCAGGGGCCCACCAAGACGGCCGACGATGGCCCTAAGATGGCCCAAGACAGCCCAAGACGCCTCCAAGAGGGCCTCCAGCAAGGCTCGAAAAGGCCAAAATGATTGTTTTGCCATGAGATTTTGAAGGACTGTGGCATTTGCTTGTTTTCAGCCTTCCGACGGTCCGAGTACCCCCAAAGATCGCCCAAGAGGCCCAAAACGGCCCCAAGAGGCTCCCAAGACGGCCCAAGAGGCCTCCACGACGCTCAAGATGGCCTCCAAGACGGCCCAAGAGCCCGCCAAGACGTCCTCCAAGAAGGCCCGAAAGGGTCAAAATGGCCTCCAGAGGGCCAAGATGACCTTCAAGATGCCCACGTGTTCCCCGAAGGCTTGCCAAACCGATTCGGGGAACACATGGTCCGATAGCTTGGGAGGTCTGGCCTCAACGTTCGGCCACATAGGCGCTTCCAAAAAGGCAGGGGGCGGCGGTGATTCGCCGTAGGCGTCTTCGACCTGCCGCCCCGGTAGCGTGCCACAGGGGTGTAACGCGTGCTGGATGCATGGGTGTTTTGGTTCTGTCCTGAAGAACTCCCAACGGGGATCTCGGCCCAACACGCCGGCCACCCAGAGGGACCCACAAACGCCGCCGAAAATGCGTCTCCCGTGGCCCCAAACGCCTCCTATAGTTGGCTAAGATGGCCCAAGAAAGATGGCCTCAAATGTTGAGGCAAGACGGCCAAGATGGCTCCAAGAGTGCCCAAGATGGCCGCACGATGTTTTCAAGACGGCCCAAGATGCACTCAAAGCAGCCTCATCTTGCTTCAAGATGGTCCAAGATGGCCTAAGGAGCCCCCAAGAGGCCCCCAAGACGGACCGAAAGCCTCCAAGAAGATCTCCAGGAAGGCCCGAAGAAGCCCAAATCAGTCATGTTTATCGCGTGCTTAAATGATGTTGGCGTTTGCTCCTTGTCGGCTTCCCACGGCCCAAGATGGCCCAGGTCCCCAACATCGCCCAAGAGGCCTTCAAGATGACCCCATGATGGCCCAAGAGGCCCCCAAAACAGCCTCAAGAGGGCCCAAAAACGGTCCAAGAGGCCTCCAAGAGAGTAGCCTCCAAGACGGCTTCCGACGGCGTCAGACGGGCCAGGAACGCCCCAAGACGGCCAAAGAGGCCCCAAAGAAGCCCCCAAAGGCCTCCGAGAGGCTCCCAAGAGGCATACTCCTATATGCTCCTCCTCCTCCTCCTTCTCCTCCTCCTCCTCCTCCTCCTCCTCCTTGTCCTCCTCCTCCTCCTCATCATCATCATCATCATCCTCCTACTCCTCCTTGTTCCTCCCTCTCCTCCTCATCTTTCTCCCCCACGTGTTCCCCGAAGGGTTTCCACAAAGGCTTGAGGAACGCGTAGTCCGATAGCTTGGCCGAGCTCTGGCCACAACGTTCGGCCACGCAGGCGCTTCCAAAAAGGCAGGGGGCGGCGGTGATTCGCCGTAGGCGTCTTCGACCTGCCGCCCCGGTAGCGTGCCACAGGGGTGTAACGCGTGCTGGATGCATGGGTGTTTTGGTTCTGTCCTGAAGAACTCCCAACGGGGATCTCGGCCCAACACGCCGGCCACCCAGAGGGACCCACAAACGCCGCCGAAAATGCGTCTCCCGTGGCCCCAAACGCCTCCTATAGTTGGCTAAGATGGCCCAAGAAAGATGGCCTCAAATGTTGAGGCAAGACGGCCAAGATGGCTCCAAGAGTGCCCAAGATGGCCGCACGATGTTTTCAAGACGGCCCAAGATGCACTCAAAGCAGCCTCATCTTGCTTCAAGATGGTCCAAGATGGCCTAAGGAGCCCCCAAGAGGCCCCCAAGACGGACCGAAAGCCTCCAAGAAGATCTCCAGGAAGGCCCGAAGAAGCCCAAATCAGTCATGTTTATCGCGTGCTTAAATGATGTTGGCGTTTGCTCCTTGTCGGCTTCCCACGGCCCAAGATGGCCCAGGTCCCCAACATCGCCCAAGAGGCCTTCAAGATGACCCCATGATGGCCCAAGAGGCCCCCAAAACAGCCTCAAGAGGGCCCAAAAACGGTCCAAGAGGCCTCCGAGAGAGTAGCCTCCAAGACGGCTTCCGACGGCGTCAGACGGGCCAGGAACGCCCCAAGACGGCCAAAGAGGCCCCAAAGAAGCCCCCAAAGGCCTCCGAGAGGCTCCCAAGAGGCATACTCCTATATGCTCCTCCTCCTCCTCCTTCTCCTCCTCCTCCTCCTCCTCCTCCTCCTTGTCCTCCTCCTCCTCCTCATCATCATCATCATCATCCTCCTACTCCTCCTTGTTCCTCCCTCTCCTCCTCATCTTTCTCCCCCACGTGTTCCCCGAAGGGTTTCCACAAAGGCTTGAGGAACGCGTAGTCCGATAGCTTGGCCGAGCTCTGGCCACAACGTTCGGCCACGCAGGCGCTTCCAAAAAGGCAGGGGCCGGCGGTGATTCGCCGTAGGCGTCTTCGATAAAGGCCACGGAAGCACTCACGAGGACGTACACCACAATGCATAAGGCTAGAGCGCACCCGACCGTTGGCAACATATTGCGCGGCTTGTCATCCAGGTCCTTCAAGGCCTCAGGGATGATCATGTGCACAGTGAGTGCCGCCATTGCCACCGCCACATGGTTGGGCAGCGCAACTGGTTTGAAGGCCGTAGGCGATGGCAATGAAGGGAAGGCAGTCGGATTGTAGCCTTAGGCGCCCGCAAATACTAGCAAGACCCCCACATAGTCAGGGCCTGAACCGCTCAGCCATGTTTTCCCTTGGGAGCGCTTTTGCAAGCGATGCATTCGCACTAACACGAACACATCGTACCAACAACAGAAAACAAGGGCCGACTGACACCTGGTTAACGGAACGAAGATCGTGGATGTTTTCCGCTATAGCACCCACCCGCACCACTATCTCGCGGTCCAAGCATGCCTGGCGCTAGGATGTCAGCAGACCTCGCGGTGATCCGGAAAAGGTCGAAATCGTATCGCCGCCCCCTCGTCTGTATTGAGACGGCGCCATAGGGCAGCCGCTGGTCGCGAGCAGCAGAAGAGGAGGCGAGGGAGAAGAGAAGGAGGAAGGAGACCAGATAAGCAGGAACAAACCGACAACTCCAGCGTGCTTCTGCTCCAACACGGCCAGGGGGCGAAACCATGCGGGGGACGAGGAATATGTTCAGTTCCTGCGTCCGTGATCTCACTCAGAGAGCTACCAGCTCGAAGGTCATTCTCGAAGCTGCTCGCCACGCAGGGCGCCATCTGCACGCTCGAGAGCGCAGCGCTGCCGCGGGACAAGCGCTAAGGAGCGGGGGAGGAAGAGAGTGACGAGGAGGGAAGAGGACAAGGAGGACGAGAAGGGATGACGAGGAGGGATGACGAGAAGATGACGAAGGGATGAGGAGAAGGTGACGAAGGACAATGAAAGGAAGGTGACGAGGAGGGATGACGGAGGATCCCCCAGGCGGGAGCTGCCCGACGCTGCCCGATGTCGCTCGGAAGCTGTGGCGGACAGCTGCGCTCACGTGCAGAACAGGGTGACAACAAAAGAACACGGGCCACGCCCTTCCTTCCTGGGCTGCCTCAGGCTGTCGTGGGGTCGTCTTCGTCCGAGACGGGGGGGGGGAAGATGCAGGAGTGAGGAGAGGCCAGAAGAGGGCAGAAGCAAGATGGAAAAGGCAGCGAGAATGGTGCGTACAAGATATCAGGGAAAGGCTGAAGAAAGACGGGAGGGGGATGGAGTTCGAAGGGCGAAACGGGGCAGTCTATGCGGACAAGCAATGAAGACACCAAAGGGAGGCGGGTTGAGAAAGGAGGGTGGGTATAACGAAGAGGGAGAGAGAGAGAGAGAGAGAGACAGAGAGAGAGAGAGCGTGTGTGTGTGTGACAGAGAATGTGAGAGAGAGAGAGAACACCAAAAATAAAGAAAGAACGAGAGAAAGAGAGAGATACAGAACAAGAGAGACGGGAGGAACAGGAGGAAAGGCCGGGTTGTATGGGGAAGGGGCACGAAAGAACACCACGAACATGAGCGAGAACTGGAAGGGGTGTTGGGCCATCTTGGGGATCTGTCGAGGCCATCGTGAGCCCCTGTAATCCCATTAAACGATCCTAGAACATGATACTAACAACAATGTGTGTTCAAAGATGTTGGCCTCCTGGGGCCCGTCCCGAGACCTCTTGCATGCGTCTTGGGCGCGCCCAGAGATCATCGTTAGCGCTGCTCGAGGCTTTTCGAGAGCCATCTTCGGGGCCCGGCAGCGGGTTGGTATACCAGGGGGTTGTCCGGGGGGCAGCACTCCGTTATCGCACCCACATTTGCTGATATACATATATATATATATATATGTGTACATATATGTATGTATAACAGATGGGCAATACACATATATGCATATGTTAGCGAGCCTGTCCCCAAATAATGATATCCTGCAATCTGCGTGGTGCATTTCCAAATGGAGCAGTCAACGTGGTGCAGTACAAGCTAGGTGGTGTAATCCACTTGGCACAATCGATGTGGCGCAAAGAATGAAACACCAATATAGAGCAACGCAAAGCAATGCAAAGCAATGAAAAGCAATGCATAGCAATGCAAAGGAAAACAACGCACAGCAATGAAAAGCATTGCCACGCAATGCAACGTAATGCAACGCACTGCAAGTCAATACCAAGCAATGCGAACAAAACAAAGCAGCGCAAACCATGCAAAGAACTGCAACGCAATGCAAAGGAATGCCAGGTAATGCACAGCAATGCCAAGCAATGCAACACAAAGCAAAGCAATGCACATCAATGCCAAGTAAGGCATATCAAGTCGACGCAGTGCAGAGAGCTGCAAAGCACAACAAGGCCATGCAAAACATAGCAATGCGAAGCGAATGTCGACAACGGAAAGCTGTGCAAAGCTGTGCAAAGCAAAGCAAATTGGCGGAGCGCACAAGGGGGTGGGGGGAGGGGGGAGGGCTTCTTAGAAGCAGGCTGCTTCTCAGAAGGCGCCGGCCTCACATCCATAGAGAAGGCCCGCGCCTTCTAAGAAGCAGGGGTGTTTCTAAGAAGCCCTCCCCCCTCCCCCTCTGCGCGTGGCTGAGCAACGCAACGCAATGCAGAGCACCTCCGTGCGAGCGCAGTTACGAGACCGATGTTGCATCACAGCAGCAATTCGGCCCCTGACTTTCGTCCTGGGTTCGATTTGGTGAAGTGATGAATTTCGGGGTCCTTACGTGGAAAAAAACATCACTTCACTAATCTGGGGCCCCTGGGGCCTCAGTGGGCCCTGGGGCCCAAAATTAGTGAAGTGATGGTTTTCGGGCCTCGGAGCGGTGCCGTGCGACGCGGCCGCGGCGCAGCGCACTGCGGCTGCCACGCAGTGCGCCTGCCGTGCAGCGGCGGGAGGAGGAGGAGGAGGAGGAGGAGGAGGAGGAAGAGGAGAGGAGGAGAGGAGAGGAGGAGAGAGGAGGAGGGAGAAGGAGGGAGAGGAGGGAGGGAGGAGGAGGAGGAGGAGGAGGGGGGGGGGGGCAAGCGGAGCCGCGGCGGCGGGCGGGAGCGGGCCGCCGGGCCCGCGGGCGGGCCCAGCTCCCCTGAGGGGAAGTAAGACCCCCCAAAGTGCAAGCACGGCTTGGGGAAGATTGCATATATATATATATATATATATATATATATATGTATATATATATATATAGATGTGTGTGTATGCACACATGTACATACACACATATATATATATGCTCGCCCCCCCCCCAGCACCCCCAAACGACGGACTTGGGAGGGGCGCGAGCATATACATATATATAAACATATATACATATATACATATATACATGTATACATATATACATATATATACATCTATATACATATATATAGATTTACATAAATATATGTGTATATATGCATATATGTATGTATGTATGTATGTATGTATGTATGCATGTATGTATGTATGTATGTATGTAAGTATGTATATATGTATGTATGTATGTATGTATGTATGTATGTATGTATGTATGTACACACATCTGCAGGTATACATGTGTACACATGTGTATAATCATATACATATATGTGCGGTGTCTGTTGCAGCATCTGCGTCGACCCAAAGCAGGGTTAGCACATGGCTGCATCATCTAATTGCGCTCCAGCCAGCGGTTCGGGCAACTGTAACACCCTGCCTTGGCGACCAAAAGCTGGTCACCGAGATACTCTAGCACCGACCCCGTTTGATCAGCGTCTGCTGCGCCGGCAGCGGGGCACAACGGCCTCGAGCCTCACCAGCTTCTGCCGTCTCGAGAATAGATCATAAAGTGCACAAGACGGTGGCGATGACGAACAGCGTCTAGATTTAGGTCGGGCGTGTCCCCCTGCAGGGGGACTTTGGACGACCGCTGAAAAATTGACAAACAAAGACTACAGCACTTCTCATAAATACGCCCCCCCCAAAAAAAACGTCCCCAGACTATGTTTCAACTATTTTTGAATGCTCCTCCTGTAGAGGGACACGCCCGACCGAAGTCTAGATGAACGAATGAAACTGCCAGGCGCCTGCACGGCAGGAGCACCTGGAGGTCACGCAACGGCTTTTCTCCTGGGCGCAAGAGAGGACCTGGCCGGAGGGCGTCAGAAGATGCCTACCACCAGGGAACCCTTCTCCTCCTTCTTATCGTTATCCTCGATCCTCCTCCTCCTCCTCCTCCTCCTCCTCCTCCTCCTCCTCCTTCCCCCCTCGCCCCACCGCCCCTTGCCGTCGCCGATGCCGCTGCCGCCGCCGCCGCCGACGCCAAGCGACTCATCATGACGTCGACCTGGACAGCTTCCCGACGGCGGACATGTGCGGACACGGCCGACTAACTCATGACCGAACTCCAGAAATCACGGCTCGGGAAAGCATCAATCGAAGACGCTGAATGCGAGATGTCGCTGCGCTCCCAGAAGGTAAGGCGGAGACGTGGCGAGGTGGCCGGAAACCTCTTCGCTCGCGAGGGCCATGCCTTCGGCGTGATGATTGTTCAAGAGTCGGCGCAGGGACAAACCACGATTTCGGCCAGTCTGGAGACACTGGCACGCTGGACGAGTAGGCTGGCAGGAGAGAAAATCCCCGACATCAGCCGAGAGAAGATCGCCGTAGCCAGCACAGCCTCTTCTGGCAGGGATCGTCAGGCCAAAGGTGTGATAAAGCTATTGCCGACGAGAACCAGCCAGAGGCAGACAACTTGGACGAATTGCGAGGTGCCATGGAAAAGGCCACAAGGTCGTCATGGCAGCCAGCTAATTGATGTTGGACGCGAGGACCGTCATCGACCAAGAGATAAGCACGATGAACCCGAACATCGGCAACGAACTGGACGACCTCTCTGTCACACGGCCGCTGACGGACCAGTAGGACGAGGCAGCCATTCAAACCAATGATCGACACAAGGTTAGACTTGTGGATGCCACGACAATGGACACCCTAACAGTCCTATCATTGAATTTACAGTGTGTTTAAAATGTCGGAAACATGTTCTAAACATGTTTAAAACAGGTTTTTACATATTCAACAACATGTTTAACACATGTTTTAGACATCTAGAAATTATTTGGCAGCACGCTTTCTCCCCATTAATCGAATTCCACAAGGCTCGACCAACTACATCAACGACGACGAGCAAGACTACCCCGAGCTCGGGAGGGCGGACCACACGAGCCACGATCCGAACGAGCTGGAGGCTACCACGAGTGAGGTGGAGACGACGGCCGCCGACGAGATAGTGGAGCTCGAAGCGGCTCGAGCATCACGGGGCGACTGCGATGGCATCTCAGACCTCGACGTCCCAATGGCAAAGCAGGACGGGCAAGTCTCGGAAAAACCAGGGGCCAGAAACGCCAGCCGCGATAAGCAGCGGGCCGCCGCGCTTCGGAAAGGGGCCTGGAAAGCAGAACAAGCAACACAATGTACTGGGACCACACTTCGTGGGCTTGGTGGGCCCAGGAAAAGGCAGAGCCGTCTTTCTGCCGTTTCCGAAACTATGGCTCTTCAGAATCAAAGCGCTAAATAGACAGACACACACACACAACTCACCGCAACAAAAAACAGCTGCGTCGGAATAGGAACCATAACTGGAACCAGAACTGGAAAACAAGTGGCGACGGAGCCAACAAACAGGATCAGAGAAGCATAACGGAGGACAACAACTGCCCTGTTATTTCCAAGGCCCACTAAGTTCGCGGGTACAGCAAACGAGTGGACCATTGCCCAGCCTTTTCTATTCCGACCTGATCGTAATCACCGAGGAACCAGTACCACCGCCAGTCGAGGTCGCCGTCCTCAATTTCTGCTCCCGTTTCGAAGAACTCCAGAAGGCATGTCACGGGTAGTCAAGGATGGCGAGAAGAAAATGGATTCAGGAGCTCGGAGAGCAACGGAGTCGGGAATGCCGCCGAGAAACTCGTGAGTGCCGTCGTGAGGGCGAACCCGGCTGCGCACATCACGATTAACAAGACGGACAAGCAGCAATTCTTTCCGAGTAGGGCCGCGCGCACGCTTCACGCGCGCTTAGGTTCTACCGCAAGGGCGCTCTCACGACAGTGTGAATTCAAAACAAAATGATTCGGGAGTGTGATTCTATCCTACGCTGGCTGTACGTGATCTCTGGACCAGCTCGTTCCATATCTTGCCTTACCGCGTACTCATGCATTTCTTCTCCTTCTCTCTCTCTCTCTCTTTCTGTCCTGCTCGCTTTAAAATGCTGTGGATTATTTCGCTTGCTCTCGCGCTCCGTTCATCGCTCCTCTCGCCTGCCTCATCCTGCTGACGGCATCCATCCTCCCTGCTCGTTCCATGGTTTTCCGCTGTGATATTCTCGCCTCAGTTCTTGCTTCCCGCCCACCTCATTTTCCTGACTCTCCCTTTGAGCTCTCCCTCCTTCCTCTCCTTCTCACCCTCGCGCCTCATCCTTCGTTACCACTCTTATCTTTATCTCTGGCTGCTGCTCCACCCCGCCCTTCATCCTCAAACTCTTCGCCCTCGCCCTCAGGATTCAGCAGACGAGAATGGCCATCCATGGGCGCGTGGAAACAGAACCCGGCAGACCAAACACGGCCTTCTGGCCGAAATGCTGGCAGCCTTCTTGGACACAGGCGTGAAACGTTGGTCCAAGCTGGCGAAAATTCGGGGGCTCCACGCTCGCTGGGCTCCCCGTGAAGAGAGCGGCCCACCGGAGTGTAACAAACGAGCACCGGCACTGTGCCCGCAGGGCTCGCACATCACCGCGGGATGTGATAGCCTGGGGACGCCCGAGGCATTGGAGAGCAGCAGAAGCCTGCGGGGACGACTCATCGTCGATCGAGGCGGCGTCCAACCGTCCTCGCGCCCGTCCTCGCGAGGCGGCCTCCGCGGTGCTCTCGTCGATCGCCGATGGAGACCAGCAGTGCCATCCCTGCAGGGAGAGAACCCGTGCCAGAACGGCGGAGCCGCGCTCCCTGCGAGGCCCATCGGGCGTGCGAGCGCAACGACTGACAGCTGCTGCGCACGGAGCGCCGCCGCGTGCCCCAAGGGCGGCCTGGAAAACATGCCCGGCCGGGCCACGGCCAGAGCCACCGTCCGCGAGGCGTGCTGCGTGAAGGCCACAGGCAGGTCGCGCAGTGAGGATGCGTGGCAGGGGCGCGAGGGCCCCGGAGGGCCGTGTTGGCGCGTCCGAGCCCAGGGAGGGGCCGAGGGGGGCGGGGGTGCAGGGGGCAGCCTCGGGAAGCGGCCCATCCTCACTCTGCGACTCGACTGCGCATCCGACGGCCGCAGATTCAGCTGCGGAGCCCGGCGCCCGAGGAAGCCTCTCCCATCTCGGCGGTGGACGAACCTCCCTTTGGTAACCTCCCTCTAGCGAAAACGGCCTGGGACCGAAACCGACGGATCTGGACCCGCAAAAATGACGGCCGCGACGCCCTCTCGCGAACCGAAAGCGGCCAATTCCTTAATCGACGTGTCAGGGCAGGAGGTCTGCCCACCCCCGACCATCCCTCCCCGGGAGGCTCGCAGGCACGCTTCTGAACGAGGGCGCCGGGCCTTGCCAAGCGCCGTGCGGTCACCGCGGACGCACGGATGCCAGCGGTGCGGGGGGCCGCACGCGCCACCGAATGTACGGGTCGGCACACGGACGAAAGCACCTCAGAAGAGGAAGAAGAGGGATCAGAAGAAGAAGAAGACGAAACAGAGAAGAAGAAGAAGAAGAAGAAGAGGAAGAAGAAGAAGAAGAAGACG
Organism: Prorocentrum cordatum; assembly: GCA_963575745.1. Taxonomy (NCBI): domain Eukaryota; class Dinophyceae; order Prorocentrales; family Prorocentraceae; genus Prorocentrum; species Prorocentrum cordatum. The sequence continues at coordinate 123,539 of CAUYUJ010017897.1, forward strand.
AAACAGAGGAGAGGGATCAGAAGAAGATCAGAAGAAGAAGAAAAAGGAGAAGAAGAAGAAGACGAAACGGAGAAGAAGCAGAGAAGCTGGCACGAACACAATGTTTCAGAGCTCCACGCGGGTGTCTCGGATCGGCTCGGGGCCCCTCCCTGGCGGCGCCTCCGGCGCCGCCCTGGCACGCTCCGCCCGCCAGGGGGGGAGCCCCGCGCCGAGACCCAGGAGGTCCGCGCGGGGCTCTCCGAAAGCTCACGGCGAGGGCACCGGATGAGGAACCGCTGGACAGGGAAGCGAGGGCCCGGAGGCCGGTGGAACTCCAACCGAGACTTGGCCATGGATATGGCCGCCGCCCATCCTCCAAGGTCTGAGGCCTGCTGGGCGCATTCCTTGAGGAACGCCCCCCACCTTGCGTGCGTCCATGCCGCTGCCTGCCTCCCCAGGCGTGCGACGCGCCGACTTCTGCAGGACGGGGCCCCTGGAAGCCTCGGCCCGTTCCCCAGGACTGGTTTCTCACCCCGAGCCGCTTTTTGACGGTCCCGAGGCCCGGCGAGGGCCCCCCCCCCTGAGGCCGCAAACGGCCGAAAACTGGCCGTCCTGACTCTTTCACGACGCGATCCTGTCTGGGTACCCTCCTCCTCCTCCTCCTCCTCCTCCTCCTCCTCCTCCTCCTCCTCCTCCTCCTCCTCCTCCTCCTCCTCCCTCCTCTGGCAGGAAGCGCGAGGACGAGGCGCCGGGCTCGGAGAGAGGCCTCCGGCGTCTGCAGAGCGCACCGCGCCAGGGCGCCCCTCCCGGGGCGCGGGGGCGGAGCCCCTCGCGGCCGCCCGGCGGGCGCGCGGGGCGCGGTGGGCGGTGCGCCCTGCACGGCGCGTAGGGGGCTTATAAACGGAGCGTCTGCGGCAGTCGGGGCTCTCGCGGCGGACGGCCCTGCGCTGCAGCCGTGGCGCTGCCACGGGGGGCTCCGGAGGCAGGAGCGGGGGGGGGGAGGGCCCTGCAGGGCTCGGCGGGCCTCTGGGCCGCGATGCGAGGGGCTCCCCGACGTGGGCATGCGAGGGGCGGCACGAGAACCAGAGCCCCTCCTCCTGCCCCTCCTCCTCCTTCTCCTCCTCCGCCTCCTCCTCCTCCGCCTCCTCCTTCTCTTCCTCGTCCTTCTCCCCATCCTCGTCGTCCTCCTCCTCCTCCTCCTCCTCCTCCTCCTCCTCCTCCGCCTCCGCCTCCTCCTTCTCCTCCTCGCCCTCCTCCCCATCCTCGTCGTCGTCCTCCTCCTCCTCCTGCTCCTCCTTCTCCTCCGCCTCCTCCTTCCTCCGCCTCCTCCTCCGCCTCCTTCCTCGTTCTTCCTTCTTCCTCCTCCTCTCCTCCTCCTCCTCCTCCTCCTCCTCGCCTCCTCCCTCCCACCCCCTCCTCCTCCGCCTCCTTCCTCCTTCCTCCTCCCTCCCTCCTCCTCCCCCTCCTCCTCCGCCTCCTCGCAGGCGGCCGTAGCCGCGCCTCCGAGGCGCGGCGGCGCCTCGCCCACTCGCCCGCCCGCGCGCCCGCGCGAGCTGCGGCGGCCCAGCGGGCACACGTCCTAAGGGACGCACAGAGACCTACTAGTACTATCGATTGTGCCTGCGATTTTTCTCCCCCTCCCGAGGACCGTTGAGCGCACACCGCTGGCCCCCACCAGGAGATCCCACGACATGGTGGCCTCGCTGCTGCTACCGCCCCCGCACAAGAGCAGGCTCCGCAGCACGCCTCCCTCCTCCTCCTGTGGGGGGAGGCACAGAGACGTACTAATACTCTATGTCCTCCTTGGAGGCGCGCGTCCGACCCGAACATCTAGTATACCCACCTTGAAGTAGATCGTTTCTCGAGCGGTGTGGCCAGAAAGCGCCCGCCACGACGCGTACACTGTAAGATTTCTCGGTGCGCGCGTCGCCCCAGGGGGGGCGACGCACATGTAGTATAAGTATGTTGGGGTGACGCCAAGAGCAGGCACATGTCCTACATTGGCGATTTCGGGGACCCTGAACCCCAAACGGTTTTCATCTCTTGGGGGCACATCTTTCCCTTCCTTGTTGCAAGCCGCCGCGCCCAAGCACTCTCAGTTGGACGCTTCGTGTGAAACCTACCGAAATCGGCGCGCGATATGTTTTTTCACATCGTGGGGTGGACCCCAGACGGGGGACGCGCAAGGAGACAGCCGGCGGACCTCCACCACCTTCCGCCGAGCTTCCGCCGGCGGAGGCGGCCTCGCTCTGCTTCCGCCGGCCTTCCGCCGCGGAGAAGGTGACAACTCCTTCTATCCTCGAAGGCAAAGCCCTCTCTGGAACGCCCCAGAGGATGGCTGTCATGCGTGGGAGAGCGGAAACTGGATCCAGAAGACGACCAGAGACGAGCAGCCTGTGGCGGCGACGTGGCGCGATCCTCGACGCATAGCCGACACGCCGTGCATGCCAGCGTGTGTTCACTTGTGCTCCTGCGCGTGCTGATGCATGCGTGCGCCTGGGAGCTCGCATATGTTGCGTAACTAGCACGGAATCAAGCACGCCGCCTCTGCGTGTCGCCGTCTTGGGGCATGCCAGTGCTGCGGGGGGGGGCTCCTCGGGGCGATCCGAGGAAGGGATCGGGCACAATCACTGCTGAGGCCTGGGGCCACTTCTCGAGGCCTCTCGGGGGCTCCCGAGGGGCCGCTCCTGGGGCCGCCCGCGGGGGAGCCTGAGGCGCCAGTGGGGGTGGCGAGTCCTGGCTACGACCATGCTGTCCCCTGCCCCCTGCCCCCCCTAAGGAGGAGGAGGAGGAGGAGGAGGAGGAGGAGGAGGAGGAGGAGGAGGAGGAGGAGGCTCGGAGGCTCTCCCAGTGGGGCTGCAGGCCCCAGGGTCCGGCCCGGCCCTGACCCATGCCCCCACGTGTCCACAGCAGCATTGGTACTGCCGGGGGCTTTTCACAGGGGGCGCTCTCTTGGGGGTGGCCCTGGCGGGCGTTGCTTGCAGGTCCGTAGTGAAGAAGCCACCCCCGCACGCCTCGTCTGGGCGGGGCTGCAAGTCGCAATTCCAGGGCAGGCCCACAGCTTGCCCTGACAAGTGTGCGTACATGTGACAGCGATGCCAGCGCGTGTGCCCCAACCAGTTCATGTGTGCATCCGATTTGGAACTCCCTCTGTGTGCAACCACATGCGCGTGCGTGGACTCTCAGCAAACCAAACCACACGAGACCGAGCAGTCACTGAGAAGTGCGGCGCGCATGGCCAGCGTGGCGGGGAGCCAGAAGAGTCCAAACGGGCCATCGAAATATGCGGCACACGGGGCCAGTGAGGCGGGGAGCCATAGGGAGCCCATGCAGGAAGCCGAACCGTAGGAGCCTGACCAGCTACAGGAAAATACGGCGCCCAGGGCCAGCTCTTCAGGACCCCAATCAGAAGCCCTACGGTCGGGAACTTGTGCATACATTGGCGCTACGAAGAATTTGACCAGTTTCATATTTCCACCAAGACACGTCTTAGGAGGGAGCGCCATTGCGAGATCGAGCTGAAGAAGAGCCGACCCCTGTCATCGAGGAAGTCCTGGGCGGGAGCGCCATCTATAGAAATCGAACCCGAAGGCTCCGAATTCTGTTTCGGGCGAAGTCTTGGGCGGGAGCGCCATTTCGAAATCGAACCATACAGGTTTCGAATTCCAAGTTGTAGTGGAGGGGCGGGAGCGCCATTTCGAACCCGAGAGTTTCGAAATCGTTCGAACATGTTGTTTGAGCAAGTCTCAAGCGAAACCGTTTGGCATTTCAAATTTTCGTTGTTTTAAGTTATGTCTGTTTGACCACATCGTTTGGCATTTCATTTTTTTGAGTTCTGTCCAGAGATTTCGAAAGTTTGGATTTCGCTCAAAGCTTCGTCCAAAAAACACATTCGAACGATTTCGAAACTTTCGGGTTCGATTTCGAAATGGCGCTCCCGCCCAAGGCTTCCTTCAAACAACGATCTCGACCGGATTTCGAAACCGTCGGGTTCGAACTCGAAAGGGCGGCTCCGCCCGAGACCTGAGCAAACCAATGCTTGAACAGAACAGTGTACTGGGGCCCCGCGGCCTAACGGGGCCTTCTGACGTCTCCACTCTTGCCGCGGGCGCAGCGCCACTGACAGCTTTGCACCGGGGCCCCCTCGCCTTACGGGAGGCGCTGCATCGTGGCCGAACTCTTCGCAGCGGCGAAGCAGCGCGTCGCGGCGGCGGCCCTGGCGACACACGATGTCTCGCGAGCGGACGTTTGGTGTCCGTTCCATGGGAGCCTGCGTGGCCCCCTTCACTGGACCAGACTTGGACTGGACTCGTGGGGGCTAGGAGAACGAGGAGGGGGAGGGGGAACAGGAGGGGAGAGGAGGAGCAGGAGGATGGGCCAAATGTGGCCCCCACGCTGTCCACATGCAGGAAAAGCTGATTTCCATGTCGCCGCCCAAGGCTCCCATGAACAGACATCGAACGGACGGCGTGTCGCTCCTCTGCGCGGGGGCGGGAGGATCGGGGAAAGCTCGGGGCACTGAGGCCTCGTGACCGGGGAGCGCACGACCTGTCGCGCCGGACCGCGGTGGGCCAAGGACCGGCGAAGCGACCCGCCATCCACGAGCTCCTGGCCGTGAGTGCAAGCACTGTCTGGCAAGCCACCTGCCAGGGGATGCACTGAAGGTAGACGGCGAGATGATCCCCCGCGGCGACCATCCCAGAGATCCGCCCCGCGACCTGCGTGCGACCGGGAGAGGGCAGAGATGGAGCGAGGGGAATCTCGGGCTCGGCCAATGCACCCCCATGATGTGACGGCCTGCCTGCTGTCAATCGACAGTGGAATGATTACGGAGATGACGATCGCGAGGGGAGGGCGAATTAAAGCGTCCTGGCAGCACGACATTCGCACGAAGCGAGATTACCAGAATAATCAAAACTTATGTGGAACTAATCTAGGGTTGTAACCATAGTTTCTGCACGCTGCAATCAGCAAGACGCGCGTGGCATTGCGAGGTGCAAGCTTCGCAGAAGCCATCTCGTTGTACAGTTCGACGGCGCGTTCAATGCGCTGAAGGCTGATGCAAGACCAAATTGCATGGTGGTAGTCGTGCCGGTTTGGCTCCAAGCACTGCTCCCGCATCTGATCGAAGACTGCAATGGCCTCGCAGTATTGCCGTCTGGCGATGTATACTTTGAGCATGATCAAGTAGGACTTTTTATTTGGCACCAGCGCGCGATCGGCCATCTGCCCGAATCGCAGTTGGGCCTCGTCGTGCATGCGAAGCTTGAAGCAAACATCCAGCATCGAGTTGTACGTTACCGTGTCGAACTTGAGACCGAGCGCCTCCATCTCGTCGTAGATCTCCAGTGCCAGTTCTGGGTGAGTCTTCCCACAGAGCTCCAGCATACAATTGTATGCCATATGGCTGATCACGACACCGGTGCCCCTCATCTTCAAAAAATAGGCCAATACCCAAACGGGAAGATTGCTCTTCCACGCGACGACTACACGGTTCTGGACAGAGATCGACGGAGACAACCCATGACTTTGAATCAAACCCAGAAGTCGCAATCCGTCTTCCCGCACTCGCTCGGCATTGAGATTGTCTGAGACGAGCTTGAAGAACTTACTCGAAATGAGCCTATCAATGAAGCATGCACCAGGAGCGACCCCCTTCGCCAGCATTTGGTCAAACAACCTCAACGCTGCACACGCATCACCGAGCCAGACGCAACGTTCCATGGCTTTCGAGGCTTCGGAAGCCTCGGGGGTCAAGCGGTGCGTCTGCGCAGGGCTGACGACATGCAGACTCGACTTCTGCCCCCGACCCGCTCCTCCGAAGTGGCCCCCCTGGCCCCCGCAGCTGTCGGCACAGGCGTGCTGGCTGCTGGGCGGCGCGCGCGCCTCCGTAAAGCCCTGGGGGCTGGCTTGGTGCCCACGGACGAAAGACGCCGCGTCGATCACCATGGTCGTGACAATCGTTGCGCCGCCAGAATTTGACCATATCCACTGCTGCTGGGTCGTGTTGCGAGGACTCGGGGAGCGGCGGATATGGATATCTGCCCGCTCACGCGGGCGGGCAGATATCCATATCCACTGCTCCTCGAGATTCCAGGGCACGACTCCGAAGCGGTGGATGTGGACATATTCTGGCGGTGGAATCGTGTCTCCGACGCTGGTAACCCATCCCAGAGTTCCTGCACCCTGGGAGGCGAAGAAGCAGACCAGAATCACAACCAGCATGCCCAGATCGACGTGGCCTCTCGCCTCGCAGACGCGGCAGAACGAGATGCGCAGCAGCAGGAGACTCAGCGCGGCGAAGACAGCACACAGCACTGCTCGCTGGCAGACCTGGGGACAACGCGCCCCACGGAAGGCTGCTGGGCAATCCACTCCGCTCTCGTGCACAGTACCTTCATTGGGTACCCCTGCGCCGGAGGCACCGAATAATTGAAGAGTGGTGGCCATGCATACCGTGCTGGTTACACCGAGTGGCTCGAGTCAGCGCGGCTTGGGCCTAAGTGGGCACGGAAGGGCAGCAACGCAAATCCCTGGCGCGCGCACCTCGCGCGCGAGAGGCAAGGAGAGGCCAACGTCACAACTCAACGGGTACATGGGTGAAATTCCAAACTGGACATGGGACGGAGACTTATCGGCCAGCTCGCAGGGGTGAGTTTTGAACACGGCTCACACAAACCTCTGATGGGGATAACGAAGCGTCCGTGGACGATGCGAGCAAATGAGGAGCGGAGGGGGCGGTCATGGCGAGAACCGAATCGGATCCCAAAATGTGGCCTGAGCCGACGGCGGAAGCATAGCAAAGACCCTAAAATGTGGCCAGCACCGCGGCGGATAGCTCATTCCTTGGTGGACAAAACTGAACACTGGTAGTGTCTATCCTTGGCGTGCGTCTGCTATGACGAAACTACAACGATTGTGAGTCGGAGCGCACAAAAGACAAGTCTGTGTGTATGTTGGTTTGGTATGCAAATCGTGTAACAAGGTGGAAGTAGACGCGTGAAGCAGATATAAGATTATCAAACGTAAGTACGGAGTCTCTCCTTTAGGACTATGAGACACTAACATACACGCTTATTAATTTGAAATAACTACGCATTGCCTTTTCCTTGGGTAACATAACTACACCTCAAATATGAAAACTTAGTCTGGCAAAAAAAGGATACTGGTAGATTCGGCACGCGCCGAATCCTTGGCCAACCCCAGAAATAAACACTCCCAATTCCGCCGAACAATCCAAGGTTGACAGACTAGGTGATTCCGTATTCTACGGAATCCGTGGGGACCCCCTAGGGAAGCGTAGGGAATCTCAAGAAGCCTCGGGCATCATTAGGAATCACCAGTGAATCCAAAGGGCTCCCTCCCTAAAGGAATCCCTCCAGAACCCCGGGGAGTCCTCAGGGAATCCTTAGGAAGCCTTAGGGGTCCCCAGGTGATTCTGAGGAATCCTATCCTACGGAATCCGGGAATCCATAAGGGATCTCGAGGAATCCTCAGGGAATCCTCAAGGATCCCAAGGGAATCCGAAGAATCCCCAGGGAACCCCTGCGGCATCCAGAGGAATCCTTCTGAATCTGTTGGGATTCCTAACCCCAAAGTACCTGAAGGAACCCCAAGGAATCTCGAAGGAATGCTTCGGGGATCAGGTGTCCTACGGAACCCCAAAGAATCTCAAGGAACCTACATTAAGGAATCCCTAGGTGACCCCGAAGGAACGCAAAGGAATCCACTGGGAAGCCGGAGGAACATTCAGAAACCCTAATGAAACCTACGAAGCCCTGAGGAGTCCTCAGCGTTCCCGATGAATACCTACGGGATCGGAAGGAGCCCCCGAAAGACTCCTCAGAAATCCTATCCTCAATGATCCGTTGGGAACCCCTCGGGAATCCTAGGACCCAGGAGTACTCAAAGGATTCCTAGAGAATCCTTCCGGGAACCTTCGGGAAACTTGGAGGAATCTAAGGACACCCGAATCTGAAGGAATCCTTCGGAATCCTTTAGGATCTTGTGGAATCCTTTTTGGAGATCCTCTGGAATTTTTCGGGGTCCCAAAGGAATTCTGTCCTATGGAATCCCAGCGGATTCCCTTGGGAATCCTCAGGAGTCCTTAGGAATCCTTCGAGAATCCTCTGTAAAATCCTTGAGAACCTGTAGGGCAACCAAACGAATCTTATTTCAAGAAATCCGATGGCATCCCCCAAGAATTCACAAAGAACCCGCAAGAATCCGACGGAATCCTCAAGAACCCATGGAAACCCCAAACGGATCTGAAAAAATCCCTGGTGACCCCCTGGGAAATCCAAAAGATCCCAAACGGATCCGGAATAATCCCTAGGGGAGCCGAAGGAATCCCTACGGAATCCTGCAGAATGACTCAGGGATCGTCAGGGAGCTTACATAAGATTATCCCCAGGGAATCCCGAGGGGATTCCAAACATCCTGTCCTTAGGAACCCCTGGGGGGCCCCTCGGGAACCCAAAGGAATCGCAAGGAATCCGAAGGGGACCCTCAGGAATCCTATCCTGAGGGATCCCTTGGGAATCCATAGGAAATCCATAGGCATCCCCATAGAATCCTCGGGAGTCTCAAGGGAATCCCTCGAAAACCTTCGGACAATTCCTGAGAACCTAAGGCCCCCCCCCCTGGGAACGCTAAGAAATTTGAAGGAGTCCTGAACGATCCCAAGGAACCCTTCGGATTCCTGGAAGATTATGAAGGTACCAGGGGGAATCCTATCCGAAGGAATTCCAATGGAATCGATCGGGAAGCCTCGTACATCCGTCGGACATCCAGACGGAATCCGAACGACTCCGAGAAAATCCACATGAATCTCTAGGGAATCCCAAGAAACCCGTCGGGAATCCTCAAGAGATCCCTCAGGATTCCTTAGGAATCCCTCAGGGGCCCCGAGATATCCTTTCCAAAAGGATATCTTACCAATCACGTCTGGCAATCCCACGGAATCATCAGGAATCTGGAGGGAGCCACATGAGTCCCGAGGGGATCCTGGGGACTAGGACTCCCCTGGGCATCCTGAAGAATCCTATCCTGAGGGATCCCTAAGGAGTCCCTTGAGAATCCTGAGGGAAACCGACGGATCCCAAAGGAATCTGAAGGAAACCGAAGGATTCTCCAGGGAATCTTAAGGACTCCCTTAGGAATCCCCATACATCCACATGGAAATCCTTTGGAATCCAATCCTGAGGACTCACAAAGAAACCTACGGAATCCCGAGATGGACTTGATGAATCCGATCCTAAGTCATATTTTCGTGGAATCATCGGGAATATGTCCTCCCTTACAATCGTCGCTTCGTCGTCATCTGCATCACCATCTACATCATCTACATCATCGTCATCATCGTCATCATCATCCGGATCATCATCATCATCATCATCATCATCATCATCATCAACATCATCATCACGATCATCGTCATCATCATCATCATCATCAGCATCATCATCCCCCTCGTCCTCATCATCGTCGTCATCGCCATCGCCGTTGCCGTGATCGTGATCGCGATCACCATCAGCATTACCATCACCATCACCATGCTCATCATCATCAGCATCATCATAATCATCATAATCATCATCTGTATCATCATCAGCATCATCATCAATACTATCATCACCCATATCACCACCATCACAACCATCACCATACCCACCATCAGCGTAAACATAATCCTATCCACATCGTCGTCGTTACGGTCGCCGAATACTCATGTCTACAACAACTATTGTTGATCACTGGAAACGGCTCCGCGCGCTCTCGCCACGACGCCGGCTATATTTTCTCTGAAAGCGAAGCTCCTGCTTGGGCGCAGGTTTCACGTCAAATGTGGGTCCTTGACCCCCCGGCCCAGCTAGAACGATAACGGCTTCCGCTCGATAGTTCCTCGCAAACCTATACATCAAGATGCTCTTCATGTGTACGTCATCTTGTGGTGGGGGGTGGGGGCGAGGAAGGAGGATGATAAGAACGATGGGCATGATAAGGTCGAGGAAGCACCTGCATCAAATGAAGAGGGTGCCCCCAGCTTGGCCGAAAACGGAACATGCCACCATCGAACTGAACAATGGGCTCGTCATATCCGCCGATCCGGCGTGTGAGTTTACAAAAGCTGCAGCCTGAGCTTCAGCTCTGCTGGGGGGGGGGGGGGGGGCCGGGGTGGCTTTGCCGGGGAAGGGGGGGAGGGGGGGGTCCACACTTTCTGGGAGGGGGGGGGGTCTCTTGGGCCCAGGAGAGCCCCAACACGGGCCAAGAGGACCCCAATAAGCTCTCAAGACGGTCCCAGAGGGCCCCGAGTCGTCAAACGATCGATCCAAGACGCCAAAGCTGGCCTCCACACCGCCCAGCGAGATTCCAAGACACCCGAAGAAGCTTCCAAGAGGGCTCCCAAGAGGGCTCCCAAGAGGCAACAATTGCGAGATTCCATTCGTAAAACGTGCATGTTCAGCACATTCGCCTGATAGGCCGTCACAGCGTCGAAGACGATCCAAAACGCCCTCCTGATCGCTCAAAGACGGACCAAAAGGCCCCCAAGAGAGCTCCAAGACGGCCCAATAAGGCCCCCAAACGGCCCAAGAAGCTCCAAAGACGGCCCAAGAGGGCCCCAGGACGGGCCCAAGAGGGGGCCCAGAAGGGAAACAAAAACATCATTTCGAGGCTTCGACCAACACACGCGCCCAGCCCCGAGGAGGCTTCAAGAAGCCCCCAAGAAGTCCCCAAGAGGCCCCAAGAGGCCCACAAGAAGCTCCCAAAAGGCCCCCAGTAGGCCCTGGTCTTGCTTGACCTCGTCCTCCTTCTTCATCCAACCCTGCTTGCACGCCCACCATGATGATCCTCCCTATTTGTTCCTCCTCCTCCTCCTCCTCCTCCTCCTCTCCAAGCTAATCCTCCCCCTCTTCCACCTCCTGCTCCTCCACCCGCCCTCCCTATCCTTACATTATTCCTCCCCTCCTCATCATTCTCTCCACTTCTTCCTCTTCGTCCTTTTCTTTTCCCCTCGTCAGGTTCCTCCTGATGTTCCTCGTCGTCCTCCTCCTCCTCCTCCACATCCTCTGCCTCGTCTTCCTCCTCCCCCGTCCCCTCCGCCTCCTCCTTCTCCTCGCCCCTCTCTGCCTCCCCTTCTGTCCCTCCCCAATCGTCATCATCACCAGCATCATCGTCATCATCATCATCATCATCAGCATCATCATCATCATCATCATCAGCATCAGCATCATCAGCATCAGCATCATCATCATCATCAGCATCAGCACCAGCATCAGCATCGTTCATCTTCATCACCATCATCATGATCAGCATCATCATCCTTATCCTCACCTTCATCCTCATCCTCATTGTCCTTTCCTCCTCGTCGTCCTCCTCCTCCAACTCGTCTTCTTCCTCATCTTCCTTCTCCTCCCCCCTTCCTCCCCATCCTTCTCCTCCTCCTCCTCCTGGGAGGCCAGCCGTGGCTGCTTTGTTCCTCCTCCTGCCACTCCCCCTCCTCCTCCGCCGTCCTCCTCCTCCCTCCTCCTCCTCCTCCTCCTCCTCCTCCTCCTCCTCCTCCTCCTCCTCCTCCCCCTCTTCCACATCCTGCTCCTCCCCCCTTTTTCAATACTTCTAATACTATTGTCCTTGCTCCTCATCCTCTCCACTCCTTTCCCTTCGTCGTTTTTTTACCCCCTCATCATGTTCCTCCTCGTGTTCCTCTCCCTCCTCCTCTTCCACATCCTCTGCCTCGACCTCCTTCTCCACCGCCCCCTCCCCTCCTCCTCCTCCTCCTCCCTCCTCCTCGTCCCACTCTGCCTCTCCTTCTCCTTCTCCTTCTCCTCCTCCTCCTCCTCCTCCTATTCCTCCTCGTCCTCATCTCCTCCTCCTCCTCATCCTCTTCCCCCCTCCCATCACATCATCATCATCATCATCATCATCATCATCATCATCATCATCATCATCATCATCATCATCATCATCATCATCATCATCATCATCCTCATCCTCATCCTCATCATCCTCATCCTCATCCTCATCCTCATCCTCATCACCATCACCATCACCATCATCACCATCACCATCACCATCATCATCATCATCATCATCATCATCATCATCATCATCATCATCATCATCCGTTCCTCCTCGTCCTCCTCCTCCTCCTCCTCCTCCTCCTCTTGTTCCTCCTCCTCCTTCTCCCTCCCCCGCCCCTCCTCCCCGACATCCTCCCCTCCTCTTCCTCGGAAGTCAGAACAGCATTCCGGCACAAAGAATGACAATGACGGCGATCTGAACACGACTCTGTTTGACCAGCGCCGAGGCGCGTTCATGCGACTCGTCCAAGCGCAGGGAGTCTCACAAGTAGGACACAACAGTAAGCTCCAGAAGCCACCTGGCCGACGTGCAGTGTCGCGACAACTCTGGCCATCGCCAGCAAACCCACCACCGACGTACAATGTCACGACAACTCCGGCAATCATCAGCGGGTCCACCCCCGCAGCGCGACGCGTCAAGTCCCTCCTACAAGCTGTCCGCGAGCCGGGGACTGCCGCACCATCCGGTCGTGCTTGTCGAGGCACACATTTGCACCGGTCAGTGAACTTGGCGCTTCCCGCTGGCACCAGGCAAACTCCTGCCGGGAGTCATCAGCTCGCAACGCCCGCGCGACACGTCCTCCGCCGTCTGGAAGCCACGGGCCCCCGTGCACTCCAGGAATTTCGGGCTCAGTCTGTTGGGCTGCGGCTCGAGGAGCTGGTCTCACGGCAGGCTGCGCCCGCACTCCCCAGCGCAAGTGTCATCTCCAGCCGACTGTTCGGCTGACTGCCAGACGACTCTGGCCGTTTGCCAGACGTCGCCGAGCGCTTCCCACACGCCACCTAGCCAGCGTTGCGACTCCGAGAACTCATTGCTGTCCAGCAGGACCTCACACTTCGAGCGCGGCATGTAGCTCGTCAAAGAGATTTTCCTCCTCTTCTCGTTCCCCTGCCGGGGGCGTGCCCCTTCTTTCAACGCGGCCCTGTCCACTTCCTCCCCGCGGAGCTTCGTCAACAGCGCGGCTCGCCCCAATGGCGCCGATCCCTGGAACGACTGTCGGAAAGGGGCGCAAAATGTATATTCCGAGCCGCGTCCGCTCTCGACTCAGTCCCACGTAGCACGTTTGCTTTGATCCACTTGACCGCTCGTTATGTCTAATGCCACAGGGTCCTCGTCCACGCCTTGAAGAGAACGACCCGTCACGCAAAAACCAGGCGTCAGCGGCAACTGTCACGGTAGAATTAGGTCGGGCGTGTCCTCCGACAGGCGGGTTTTTGACGCAAGATCGAGATAATAGTCACAAAATAGTCGAAACATGTGAAAAAATACTTCAACAATCGTTCCCAGTTTATGTTTAAAGCTATGTTTGAACAGTGTTCCTGTAGGCGGACATGCCCGACTTAACGGTAGAATGCGAAAACCGCGGCACAGTGCGATTGGCATCGAGAAACCACGGCCCCGACTTTGACGCCGCGATAGGGCACGCGCCCGGCGGCAGCCCTTCCACAGACCAGTGCGTGACCACTTTACGAACGTTACGAACATTAACGCACACAGGCCAACGCTGCATTGCCGCCGCGTCCTGGCCCTGACACGCACGCTCATCCTCGGGCTCCAGCTGAAGATGCTGCACCTCCACGTCTGTGCCTTTCAACTTCTGGCACCTCTCGTATCTGTCCACGCGCTCCGTCAATAGCACCCGCATGCCCTGCGCCAGCGCCAGCGTGCCCCATAGGCCGCCGCACTGTCAGTCGCGTCGCGATACAGTCGGGCTGCGGGAAGAAGGAACGCCAAATAAGGAACGAAGCCCCTTCTTTGACCCCAAACCCGCCTGCGTGGACGAGGAACGCTGGAGAAACAGCCATGGAAGGACCTACGAAATGCAAGAAACGTCGAGCCCCTTCCCGACCCGAACGGTTCCTTATTTCAGCGTCTTGGCTGCAGCCACTGCTTTTTCTTCCCCGGTGGCGTCGGGCCTCCGCGAAGAGCGTCGGTCGACGCGGGATCCTTGGCCTGGCACCGCAACAACGGCACGCCGTAGCGGCCGCGCAGACTCGAGCCCTCAGCTCGTGAAGTCCGCACCGCAGATCGCTGCTCGGCGCTGCGCACGGGGCGAGGTGAGGAGGAGGAGGAGGAGGAGGAGGAGGAAGAGGAGGAGGAGGAGGAGGAGGAGGAGGAAGAGGAGGGAGGAGGAAAGGGTGGCTCGACGTCGTGGCGCTCGGCCCTCCCGCTGCTGCGAGCACGCCACGGCGCACCAGGCCTCCCGCGCTGCCCCGGCCCGCCCTACGCCGCCGCCGCCCCGCCGAATGGCCCTGCGCACGCCGAGCTCCCGCGCATTCGGTCGGGCCTGCCCTCCTACAGGGAGAGCATGCTCAAAGATAGTGGAACGAAATGGTCGGGGGACTATGTTTTAAAAGCAGGACTAGGGGCGGCCTCCTTGGAGGGGCAGACAATACTGCTGGGACTGGTTGAATGGGAAAGCCCTGATCCGCCGAGTCTCGGGGTTGAGAAAGCGTGCTGGACGATTGGCTGTCCTCCTCCCCCTCTCCCCCTCCCACTGGTGTAAAGTGCAATTTTGAGCGGGGCGGCAGAAGTTTTGGACCGTGCCATATTCTTCGTCGGAAATCCGCCTGCAGGGGGACATGCCCGACCTAACTCTTGCATTCGGGCGCGCCCCCACCCAACTGCCTGGAACGCTGTTCAAAGATAGTAGAACAAAATGGTCGGGGGACTATGTTTAACAGCATGGTTGAGCATGTTTGGGGTATCTTTTGGCCGGGCCATACTCTTCGTCGAAAACCCGCCTGCAGGGGGACATGCCCGACCTAACTCTTGCATCCTGGCGCGCCCCCCACCCAACTGCCTGGAACGCTGTTCAAAGATAGTAGGGCAAAATGGTCGGGGGACTACTTTTAAAAGCCTGGTTGAGCATGTTAGGGGTATCTTTTTGGCCGTGCCATACTCTTCGTCGAAACATTCCGCCTGCAGGGGGACATGCCCGACCTAACTCTTGCATTCTGGCGCGCCCCCCACCCAACTGCCTGGAACGCTGTTCAAAGAGAGGAAAAAAATGGTCGGGGGACTATGTTTAGAAGCATGGCTGAGCATGTTTGGGGTATTTTTTCACCGTGCCACATTCTTCGTCGGAAATCCGCCTGCAGGGGGACACGCCCGACCTAACTCTTGCATCCTGGCGCGCCCCCCACCCGACTGCCTGGAACGCTGTTCAAAGATAGTAGAACAAAATGGTCGGGGGACTATGTTTAACAGCATGGCAGCGCATGTTTGGGGTATTTTTTCACCGTGCCCTATTCTTCGTCGGAAATCCGCCTGCAGGAGGACATGCCCGACCTAACTCTTGCATCCTGGCGCGCCCCCCACCCGACAACCTGGAACGCTCGCCCCACCCCCGTGCAGCAACGCATTGGCTGTCGTCGCTGGGCCCCAGCGCGCGGATCTCGTCCAGCACCGGGCTCCCCCCGGCGGTCCGAGCGCCTGTGCGGGCGCGTCGGTTCCGTGGCGCCCCGCACGCACTCCCGCGTCAGCTCCAAACCCCGCCGTGCTGGGGCAGTTTTTTTTTTTTCTGAGCTCCACTTTCCACGCACCGCTGCGGAATATTATACAAAGGCGCCCCCTCTGGGCATTCTAGCTGATAGCTGTCCCCCATAGAACCCATGCTGGTGCCACCCCATTCGCGCGCGCGTCCAGCGGCATCGTAATTACTTGTACCGCGACGCATCTGAGACACCAGTCCTTACCTGGTTCTCCACCTCCGCAAACAGGTCCGAGGACAACATGGACACTTCATCGATAAGAACTACTCTGCACAACAACCACTTACTTTGGACCTGCTGACTCGTCAAGCGCGCACCCACACTGCTTTCCACGACCGCGCTCTTCATGAACGGGCTCAGTACAGCTAGGAAATGTACCGTCGCGCCGCCGAGCCCAGCGGCGAGTTTCCCCTGCAGAATGCAGATCTGAAAACGCACCCCCCGCATCCACTTGACTGTCGCGCAGCTCCCGCGCGCTAACTGTTGGCCGCCGCTGGCGCCTGCACCGGCATCGTGTGCCCAGAGATCCGACGTCGTGATTTCTTCAATACGGGGTCCCCGGAAGTCTCGACCCATTCCCCAAGACCGGTTTTTCATCCTGAGTCGTTTTTTGACGGTCCCGGGGCCCGGCGACAGCCTCTAGAGGCCGAAAATTGCAAAAAAAAAAAAAAAAAAAAAAAAAAAAAACTCCGTCGTGATTTTTTCAAGACGTGGGATCTCTGGGTGGGCAGGAGCCCACGCGGCAGCCGCCGCCGCCCCCGAGCGGTCGGCGCTCCGCCCTCGCCGCCGCGCGCGGGCGCGCAGCTGCCCGCCGCACGCCAGGCCAGCCGCTCGCGCTCGCGCGCCGAGGCGCAGCCGGCCAGCGTGGCGGCGGCGACGCCGGAGGCGGCGGAGGCCGCGGCTACACGCCGCCGGGGCCGCAGCCCCCAGACCATCTCGCGGCGTGAAAAAGAAAACCACGACAGGAGGTTTTTCGCCGTTTTCGGCCTCCGGGAGCCCTCGCCAGGCCTCGGGGCCGCCGCAGAACGACTCGACTCGAGGATGACAAGCCGCTTCTGTGGGGAGAGGGTCGGGGCTTCCAGGGCCGGGACTTCCCGGACGCCTTCTGGGGCCCTCCCAGCTCCATGCTGGGGTGGCTCCATGCAGGGCCTCCGGCGGGCGGAGCACCCGCCGCGCGCCGACGAGGGCGGCGCCGGCAGGGGAGCCAGCAGCGGCGGCGCCAGCGGCGTGCCGCAGCCGCGCGGGGAAGAGCTCGGAGAGCACCTCCCCTCGGGCTGCAGCCCTTCGCCGACAGCAGCACCGACAGCGCCTGGCTCCGGGGCGGCGCCCACGGGGGCGCCTCGACCCCGGGCCCGCCACCGCACGCGGCAACGGCAGGCGCCGTCGCGGCAGCCCTCGAGGCACACGGCTGGGCCTCCGAGACCGCGGAGGTCGCGGCCGGGCCGCGGAGCGCGGCAGAGCGCGGGCCTCATCCAGCACCGGAAGGGGGCCTGGGCACCGCCACCACTGGCCCCTCCAGCCAGGCGACAGAAGCGGCCCCGGCGGGGCTACGGGCACCAACCCTTGGAGCACGACCGCGAACGGCTGCCGGTGCCGCCGATGGCGCTCGACGTCAGCGAGCACAGCATCGAGGCCGAACTTCGGCCTCGACCTCGACTGGTTGGCCGCTGGCGGCGCCGCGGCTGCCGCGGTGCCCTC
>CAUYUJ010017897.1:143290-169274 GCA_963575745.1 Prorocentrum cordatum
AAGTTAACCTTCGATTTCCGATCGAAAACCTCAGGAAAACCTGAGGCAAGCTGTGAAACACTTAAGGAACGCGGAGCCCCTCCCGAACGCAAAGGGTTCCTTCTTCAGGGCCCCGACTGTATGTCGGAGTGTGGTGTTGATAAGTGTTTCGTCCCGCCAGGAAGCTATAAGCATCATCTGCCACATGTTGCGCCATATATTGCCGTAGAAAACCCGTGGGCGACTGAAGGGCCCATCGCCCCAGTGGGTGTGCCATGGGTGTCGCCATAGGCTCCGCTTGACTTCCAGCGGGCAACCAAATCGATCGTTGCCTCAGCCAGTTTGCCTCGTCAACGCTGAAGAAAAAAGCCTTGCAGCATGCGCTGTTCAGGAAACGTTCCATAGACTGCGCAATAGGTTGCGCAAGACCCCCCCTTGGCAACCAAATCGAGTTCCCCCCAGGCTGTCTACAGCTCATTGGCCGCACCAGAGGCCGCGCGCCACAGGTTGCGCCAGTCCCCTCGCGAGCCACCAAATCGCCATTTCCCCAACCTGCCTGCATACCACTGGTTGCGCTACAGGTGGCGCGCCATAGATTGCGCTAGACCGCCTACAAGCCATCAAATCGCCATCCCCCCGGCCTGTTTGCATTCCAGGGGTTGCACGGTATGCTGCGCGCCTTACGTTGCGGCTGACCCCCCCGCGGGAGTACCAAAGCAAGACCTATGTTGCGCCCACCGAATGGCCATTTCCCAAGCCCGCCGCCATCCCAAAAGGCTTCGCGCCAGAGGCTGCGCCGGACACCTCGCCGACCACCAAGCCACGGTTTCCCGAAGCCGTCTGCGTTCCATGGGTTTCGGCAAGGCCCCCACGGGCCACCAAATCGCCATTCCCCTGGCTTGTCTACATCCCATGTACTGCGACATCGGTTGCACGCCATGAGTTGCGCCAGACCTGCCACGGGCCACCCAATCGCGACTTCCCTATTCTGTTCCTTCTCCTGCCCCCAGCCTGTTCCTGTTCCTGCACAGGGTTCCGCCCTAAACCCCGTGCCGAGGCCGGCATAAATGCCTCCCTCCCCGCGACGCATTGTTTTCGAACATTTATCCTGCACCATCGTCCATGCTACACATGGACCCATACCATCCTAGCCATGCTGGTATCCGACCCCGCCCCCGCTATTCACCAAATAACGCAATGCACTGAACACGCGTTGATCTAATGACCGCGTGTGGTAGCTTCCCTGCCAAACTGAAACATGCGTGTCACACACGCGCGTCCCCAGCGCGCGCATGCCAGAACCATTGCAAAACCATGTGTCGTTTGAGCATGTCGAAGCAGAGCTCTTGAAGCACATATGAAGCTCAGGTTTACTTTGGATGCAACCTGCGTCAGATTTCTGCGCGCTACGCCCGCGCGCATGTCAAAAGCACTCAACACACAACTGCAAACTTGTGAACATCATCGCAGGTACATGTACCCCGTCACTCCTCTCGCCGTCGCTCGGACGTCGATTTCCCGTGCATCTTTCGGTTTCGTGCGTGTCTTTTTTGCTCGTTGGTCGAGGATGGTCCTCGATGGTTCTCGCCAAGAAAAAATAAACATGTCCGAGCGATGCCAGGCTCCTGACAGAGAGCACACTCCGGGCCACACGGCCGCGCCACTTGACGGACCTCAGCTTTTCGGGCACACACGTGCCAGACCTTGTCGATTGCATTCCTCGTACTCGCCCTCGTTCTCTTCGTCCTCGTCCTTGTGCTTCTCTTCCTCTATGCTCCTCCTCGCCATCCTCACGTTCGCCACGTCGTCCTCGTCATCGACTCCTCGTTGTCCTCGCCTTCCTTGTCTTCTTCGCCCAATACGCCCATTAGACTACAGCGGCGCTTCCCGTTCCTGTCCGATCAGGTTTCAGCTTTTCAGGCACACACGTGCCAGACCTTGTCGATTGAAAATATGTCGGATCGCCCCTTGCATCATTGGGACTCGCCCGACCAAGTCATGGATCTGCATGAGAGGGGTCCGCGCGTCGTTGCGCCGGCAGGGCCTTGCTAACACATTCCGATGAATAACTCCACTCACGGCCTCTTGCGTGTTGAATGCAAGTTGCGGGTGGGTGTCGGAGGATTGCTCGACGATTGCAGTTGACGGCTTCAAATTCCAGTGCGTCTGCATTCTATTGGGGTCGCGGACCACCGACTCGGCCGATGCATGATGCGTGTGCCCTGCCCTTAAACAGTTTGAAGAACCCTTGCAGCAGTCGCTGCTTAGCTGACATCTGAAACAACCTTCACACATTTCACGATGTAGGGAACACTGTAAGTGACTTTGAAAACAGTCGCACCCCCCGCCTGTGAACATTCCGTGTGCTGCGCCATAACTGGTACGGAGGCGGCTGCGACCGACCCCAAGCGGACCACCCAATCGCGACTTCTCCCGAGCGCCTGCATTCCATACGCTGCGCCCTCGGTAGCTCGCCACGGGTTGCGCCGGGCCCATCGTGGGCAACCAAATCACGATTCCCCCGAAGCCTCCGAAAACTCTGAATGACCCCGTCGGGGAGAGTGGCGGACGTCTTCCAAGAATACAAGCACGCACGTCTCTTAACTCATGAGAAGGCCACGACTGCTTCCCACCTGCAGGGATGATCGCAGAACTCCAGATAGACCATCACGCATATTTGTACCAGCAAGCCCAAGATGGCCAGCATAGGCAGACAGACTCGCACCCTGATGAATCAGCGGGCGACGCATTGTGGAACGGGCCGACGACTCTTCTACGACGCATCGGGTAACCAACATAATGCCGCCTCCGAACACTGAATCTGGCATACGACATTAAAGCTCGTATGACGAGCATCTGCAGCATCCAGTACGGATTGACGGGCAAAAGCTGCACTACGACTACGAACAATATCCTCGCCTGGGAGGGAGCAACCGTTATGGCAACAATGGCGTACCCTGCTTGTTTGAATGCAAAGGCCGTGCACCGTCATATGCAGCCCCCATGCTTCGTGACATAATCCCACATGCCCTCTGGGCGTACATGGTCTAGGGATGTTCCTCTTCCACCCCCCGTCTTCCCCTTCGGGGAAGGGTTTACCCCTCCCCCCTACCCCCTCCCCTAGACCTGGACGGGGTTTTGGCCTCCAAGATGGCCCCAAGAAGCGCCCAGGAGGTCCCACGAGGCCCCAAGATAGCCCCAAGATGGCCCCAAGAGACCCCCAGGAGGCCCCCAAGAGGACCCCAAGCGGCCCCAACAGGTCCCCCGAGGCACGCAAGACGCCAAAGAGCCCCCCAGGACCGTCCAAGACGTCCCAGGAGGCCACCAAGAAGCGCCCAAGAGATACCCCAAGAGGCTCCGAGGGGCATCAGAGAGACCTCTGGCCCTTTTGCTTACCCTCCTCCTCCTGCTCCTCCTTCCTCCTCCTACTCCTTCTCTTTTTCCTCCTCCTCATCCTCCACCTCCTCCTCCTCCTCCTCCTCCTCCTCCTCCTCCTCATCATCATCATCATCATCATCATCATCATCATCATCATCAGCATCAGCATCAGCATCATCATCATCATCATCATCATCATCATCATCCTATGCATCCTCCGTCTCCCCACTCCCTCATCCATCCCTCATCCATCCATCCATCCAGCCTCCTCTTTCTCCTCCTCCCTCCTTCGCACGGTTCGGCCGTCCCCCTCTGTGCTCCCGCACTTCCCTGATCACCTCAACTCGCCTGGACATCGTTTCTGGCTGGACTGGTGGGGATACGCTTTTTTTGTCGCAGCCGCAAGCGAAGGCGCAGGCGGCGTCAAGAAGGGACGGGCGGGATACGCGCGAACCTAATTGCCTGACTGGTTGGGATACTTTTTGGTCGCGGCCGCGAGACAAGGGTCCGGCGGCGAAGGCAAACTGGTTGGGATACTTTTTTGGTTGGCGGCTCCGAGGCGGCGGACAGGGAGCGGACAAGTAAATCCGGGGCGCGGTACCTACGAATTGACGAGAAGATTGCCGCCGCAGTGGCGGGCGAAACTCGTTCCTGCGAGGAAGCACGCAGGTGCACGTGCACGGAACAAAATGAACCTGGTTGGGATACGCGAAGCGTTTAGAATATTGTCCATGCAGGAACGGATGCCCCTACCAGCGCTGAAAAGGTGCTACGCTGACCTGGGCGTGCTCTGTGAACGGAAATGTATGTGTCAGAGGTGTCGCTCAGGGTGGTCGGGCGCGTGTAAGAGGGCTGCTTGAAAATTGACGCCTCAGCGGCGGGCAAGGCGCCCTTCGGCAACATCACGTCCTCGCTTAAGCTGGAGCCGTGGGCGATTGCGCCTAGAAGGGTTCGGCCTGGGACGATGAGAGCAAGGATGCTCTCCAAACCTTTAAGCGGCAGAATGCCGTCGAGCCCAGGGGCACATATCATGATGATGCTGAAAATTATGATGATGATGATGATGCTGATAATGATGCTGCTGCTGCTGCTGCTGGTGGTCGGGAGGAAGAGGAGAACGAGGATGAGAACGTGATTGGCTCCGCTGTCCTGAAGCGCTGAGGAGGAAGCACGGGGGGTACAACAAGAGGTATCGTATGTGATTCTGGTTTACCCCCCAATGGTAACAGCACGATCAATCCCATTGTTAACGACACTTGAAACCCCAATGATAACAGCATGGTCTCATCTGTCCTGCGTGTGTCACGCCTCTGCGCCGCGCATCACCAAGAACACGTCTTCGTTACTTTGAAGCATGAGCTCATGGCCTGGCCGCTACGACCAATTAAATGCGAACTGCACGAAGCGGCCATTGCTCGATGCCATGGCGCACACATCACCCGGCTGCGTTGCATGGAGGATCTCACTCCTCGCCCCGTTCCTCCTAACCATTACCCATCGTCTCCTGAAACTAATTCAGAGCAATTGGACCTCAACTTGCCAGACAGCAGCGGGCATGGACAGCATGCCGCTCGCACAAGCAGAGACGAGCCCCTTTTCGCAGACAAGCATGGGTCCACCAAGCTGCCAGGATGTATCCACACTTTGTCTCTCTGATTATCTACTACTCTTTAAGTCCCTCTCCTCTTCCCTCCAGTCATCGCCTCCGCCCCTCCCATCACCTCCCCTGTCCTTCTCTCTTCAGACCTCACACAAGCCAGAACGACGCACACAGACCCTCCTCGTCCTGATCCCCCGGGCATCGAGGAACCACTAGAAAGCTCCAAGAGGCCGAAAGGAACGCCGCGCGATGCCCAAAGCCACTCTTCCGCTCTTAACTCATTGCATTTGGTTGCGAGTTCCTCGTGCGACGTCAATCTCAGATGATCTGTTGTGCGGCGGCACTGGCTTCTCAAATGCCCAAACAGAGCCTTCCAGATGACCCAGGGCAATCCAATATTGATCACGATTGCCTTCAAGACAGTCCCGACAGTACAAGATGGTCAATCACGCCCTCTCGAGATTCAGAAACGCCACCGGCTACCCGAAGTTGTCTCGAAGACTGCCCAAGGTGGCCAAGAACTAGCTCCGACAGAAATCCAGAATTGCATCGGACGGGTTTCCTGCTCCATCTTTGGAACCCCATCCGTTGCGGCAACAGCTCGCTCATTACACTGTCCCACAGCTACCGTATCAGTCCTAGCAACATGCACCCAAGTTGCACCTCCCTGGAAACCGAAAGGCTTCCGCCTTGACCGAATTTTCACCCATCTTCAATCACACAAGCGTCTAAGCAAGGTCGGGGAGCAGACATGGCACATGCGTCTCCGATCCAATACAGACGACTACTCTGAGCAGAGCACGTGGGCATTAGGAGCCAGATCCATTGCTCGCGAAGTCTGCTCGACACGCTTGCCCCTCGCACTCGGGCGCTGCTGCCGCTTTCCTGGCTGTTCCTGCTGCTGCTGCTCGTGCTCCTGCTCGGTCCTCCTTCACCCCCAGAGTAAGCAGATGTGGCGCGCATGGTCGCCAACAATTTGGACGGAAAGAGTGGGCACAATGCCCAACAACAAATGTTGTCCCAGACCAACGGCGGCCGCTGTTGGGCAGGCGGCCTCCTGTCTCGAATGGACACCGGCCGCGGCGGCGTGGACCGCGAATCCTGTTCAAAATGAGCAAGAGCTGCTGTTGGGCATTGTACCCCTTCTTTCCGTACCCACTTCGGGCGTCCAGAAACAAGATGAAGGGGCCCCAGGACACACAAATAAAAAGATTCCCCACATTTTCCCATATGTTCTGGGTTTCTGTCTTCCCCCCCACTTCCCATATTTTCCCATGTTTTCTAGGGAATCGAGGATTAATTGTGTCTGTGTGTTTCTTTTCCTCCTGACAGGAGCCTCCCCCATGACGTGCATGCGGGCGCAGTCGCCGATGATGGAGAGCACCAGCAGAAGCCGGGCAGCGCTCATGACAATCTGAAGGCCGCGCTGCAGGGCCCATCCCCCGAGACGAGCCTCCTCCCTCCTCCTCCTCCTCCTCCTCCTCCTCCTCCTCCTCCTCCTCCTCCCCCTCCTCCCTCTCTTCCTCCTCCTCCTCCTCCTCCTCCTCCTCCCCTCCTCCTCCTCCTCCTCCTCTCTCCTCCTCCTCCTCCTCCTCCTCCTCCTCTCCTCCTCCTCCTCCTCCTCCTCCTCCTCCTCCTCCTCCTCCTCCTCCTCCTCCTCCTCCTCCTCCTCCTCCTCCTCCTCCTCCTCCTCCTCCCCTCCTCCTCCTCCTCTCTTCCTCCTCCTCCTCCTCCTCCTCCTCCTCCTCCGCCTCCTCCTCCTCCTCCTCCTCCTCCCTCCTCCTCCTCCTCCTCCTCCTCCTCCATCCTCCTCCTCCTCCTCCTCCTCCCTCCTCCTCTCCTCCTCCTCCTCCTCCTCCTCCTCCTCCTCCTCCTCCTCCTCCTCCCTCCTCCTCCTCCTCCTCCTCCTCCTCCTCCTCCTCCTCCTCCTCCTCCTCCTCCTCCTCCTCCTCCTCCTCCTCCTCCTCCTCCTCCTCCTGCGACCAACTGCGCAGGGCCTTCGATTTTTTCTGATAGCATCAGCCTGAAACTCCCATAGCATGGCATGGCAGACGACTCGCGTACCATGGAACGTCATGGGACAGCTAGCACAGCACAGCGTCATGATCAACTCCAATACAAGCCCTGCCGCAACAGAATGTGAGTCTGGGAACCGACGCTGATCGCAGATACAACTAATCGTAATCCCTGTTGTCCAGAGCTGTCTGCGTCACCATGATCTTAGCGTTCAAAGCAATTGCGACACAGCCATCAGCATCCTAATTGCACCATGGAGCCTGCCAGGACGGTGGCTGAGGCAGCGCCTGCAACTCCATCAAGAAAACGTACATTAGCTACGCGCAGAGGGGTACCATAGTTGTCCACCCTCAATGTGCGAATGCCTCAAGCTGTGTTCAGTCGGTACTGGCCAAAGTGTCCCCGCCTTCTCTGAAACCTGGGTGGCAGGAAACCTTTTTGGCAGCCCCCGAGTTTTGCGTACCACGGCGCCAAGAGAGGACAACACGTACATCCCAACCACCACCTTTTCCTGAAATCCTGAGCTGCACAAGATGTCATCTCTTGAAGGTGCGTTCTTTACTGCACCCGCCAGCTTCAGCCGACCTTCCGCCACCTTCCGCTGGGGATGAAATCCCAGCTTGTCGGTCCCTCGAAGACGAAGACAAGTATGGAACGCGCGGCATAGGCTCAGGATAAAGCGCACGTGCTGCCGACAATGAGGAACGGCCTGGGCGACAACATTCGGTATCACACCAACTAGAGATGGACCAGGCACGTCTCTGGCAGCCAGTGGTGCGATCTCGACGCGTCTGGAAGCAGCAAATCAATGGTGGTGCCACAACTTACGCCAGCACGACCGCTGTATGAGGCTTGGAGAACCGCAAAAGCGGGGATCCCTCCACCGGAATCCAGGGGCACAGTGGATATGGATAAAAGTCGTATCCTCAGATGCTACACTTTTACTCGTATCCACTGCGCCTCGGCTTGTTGGCAACACTTCCCAGATAATCCAAAACGCAATGGGTTTGGATATAGAAATGTATGCTCGAATTGCCTGATCACCGGTGCGGTGGGGGTGAAAAAAGGGGAGTGGCATTGACGCCAATAACGGATGGCGGAGATGGGGGTCCTGCAGCGCAGGGCTCTGGGCCACCCGGAAGCCTGATGCCCCAGGGTGGTAGGCGGGTTGTTCAAAATCGGCCGGGCGCCTGAGCCCAAATGGCCACAGGCATCGGGCAGATCGAGAGGATACACAGTCGTGTTGGCACACGGAGGCGTATCCTCGAATAGCCATATGCAACGTTGCGATGGCGATAAAAAAGGGGGGGGGCAGGTATACCTCTCTTGCGGGTGGCGGCGACGGGGGCCCTGTAGCGCAGAGGCCCGAGCCACCCCCAGGAACGCGATGCCCCCTTTTTCAGCGATTGGAATGGGTCACCGATGGAAAACGGGGCGGATGCCAAGAGGCGCGGGGGGCTTGGTCCATGGGGGCCCCCCGCCGGACGCTGCTGGCGTTAAGGCCCGCCGGCAAAGAGGCTTTGATGGCCCCAGGGAAGGGGCCAAATAGAGGACCCCCCCTTCTTTGATCGATAGCCTCCAAGATGGCCTCCAGCTGCCCTTCAGGGTTCTCAAGAGAGCCGCCCCCAGAGGACCCGAAGACGGCCCCAAGAGCGGCCCAAGAGTGTCCACGAGGACCCATGAGGGGGTTTGCCTCCTCCTGCTCCTCCTCCCCCTCCTCCTCCTCCTCCTCCTCCTCCTCCTCCTCCTCCTCCTCCTCGTATTCCTCCTCCTCCTCTCCTCGCCCCCCCGCGGGCCCCAGGGATGGCCTGAAGAGGTCCTCCAATGCCACCCCTTTGCTCCCAGAGATCTCTCTGTTAATCCTGGTTGCCCGCTTTGTTTCACTATACGTACGTGTCTCTTCGTCCCATTTCCCGAGGGCGCGCCGCTGGATCACCCAAAGGGGGGGGGGGGGGTTCGGAAACCCCCCCCCCCCCCCCCCCCCCTTGCCCGAGCCGTGGTCGGCGAACCCCCCCCCCCCCCCTCCCCCCCTTGCCGAGCCGTCGTCGCGAACCCCCCCCCCCCCCCCCCCCCCCCTTGCCCGAGCCGTCGTCGGCGAACCCCCCCCCCCCCCCCCCCCCCTTTCCCGAAACCGTCGTCGGCGAACCCCCCCCCCCCCCCTCCCCCCCTTTCCCCGGCTCGCGCCCCGGCTCCGGAACCCCATCCCCACCACTCCCGCCCCGACCCCCCCGAACCCCTAACCTCTAACCCAAACCCTGAACCCTAATCCTTAATCCCTAACCCGAAGCCTAAACCCTAACCGTAGACCTAACCCTGACCCCAAACCCTAACACTAAGCCTAGCCCTAACCTAAGCTCTAAACCTAAACCCTTAACCCTAACCCTCAACCCTATCCCTACACCCTAACCCCAACCCTACCCCTCACACTAAACCCTAAACCCTAACCCTAACCCTAAACCCTAACCTCAACCCCAACCCTGACCCTAAACCCTAAACCCTAGCCCTAAACTCTAAACCCTAACCCTAACCCCTCACCCTAACCCGAAACCCTAACCCCCAAAACCCTACACCCTAAACCCTGACCCTAAACCCTAACCCTAACCCTAACCCCTACACCCTAATCCTTAACCCTAACCCTAACCCTAAACTCTAGCCCTAACCGCAACCCTAAACCTTAACCGTAACCCTAAACCCTATGACCTAACCCTAAACCTTAACCCTAACCCTAAACCCTGAACCCTAAACCTTAACCCTAAACCCGAACCCGAACCCTAACCCTAAACCCTCACCCTCACCCTAACCCTAAACCTTAACCCTCAACACAAACCATACCCCTAACCCTAAACCCTAACCCTAACCCTAAACCCTAACCCTAAACCCTACCCTAACCCTAACCCCCTAACCCTAACCCTGACCCTAACCCCTAACCCTAAAACCCTAAACCCTAAACCCTAAACCCTAAACCCTAAACCCTAAACCCTAAACCCTAAACCCTAAACCCTAAACCCTAAACCCTAAACCCTAAACCCTAAACCCTAAACCCTAAACTCGCCCAGGGCCGCTTGGCCCGTATCCACCCACCCATTTAGGCGGCAAGCGCCCTAACTGGCACCTCGCAGTCAGACTACCTCACGGCCGTACGTGAATTCACAGGACCAGCCAGTTGAGTCTCGGTTGCCGTCAGGCAGGGCCCGCGAGGGCCTTATCTCATTATCAATGATGCGGCTTACGCGCAAGCGATTATCCTGTGCCCGCCTGGGCGATCGTCAAAGAGACTTATAACCCCAAAACATCAACCGAATTCACCGTGAGGGGCGCCCTGGCTCCTCCTGAGGCGCCTACATAAAATCGGTAAAAGACACGGATTGCCACTGGCAATTTTTTTTTCGACCTCGAATCCTAAAGTTTTCCAGCGTGGACCTCGCGATCGGCTGGCTTGCAAAAGACGTTTCCTGGCGACTCGGGGAAACCTTCGGAGCTCCTGAGAGCCCCGAGCGCCCCTCACGGTGAATTAGCCGTCGCCCATGCCCCAGGGCGCTCCCGGGCTCCCCAGAAACGTTCTGTGGCGATTCGGGGGTCCCTCTGGAGCGCCTGGGAGCCCCAAGCGCCCCTCACGGTGAATTAGCCGCCGCCCATGCCCCAGGGCGCTCCTAGGCTCCCCTGGGGCGTTCTGGGGCGATTCGGAAGGCACTCCGGAGCTCCTGGGAGCCCCAAGCGCCCCTCACGGTGAATTAGCCGCCGCCCATGAACCAGGGCGCTCCCGTGCTCCCCAGGGACGTTCCGTGGCGATTCGGGTGTCCTTCTGGAGCGCCTGGGAGCCCCAAGCGCCCCTCACGATGAATTTGCCGCCGCCCATGCCAAAGGGCGCTCCTGGGCTCCCCAGGGACGTTCCGTGGCGATTCGGGGGTCCCTCTGGAGCGCCTGGGAGCCCCAAACGCCCCTCACGGTGAATTAGCCCCGCCCCTAGCCCAAGGGCGCTCCTGGGCTCCCCAGGGACGTTCCGTGGCGATTCGGAAGTCCCTCTGGAGCGCCTGGGAGCCCCAAACGCCCCTCACGGTGAATTAGCCGCCGCCCATGCCCAAGGGCGCTCCTGGGCTCCCCTGGGACGTTCCTTGGCGATTCGGAAGGCACTCCGGAGCTCCTGGGAGCCCCAAGCGCCCCTCACGGTGAATTAGCCGCCGCCCATGCCCCAGGGCGCTTCCGGGCTCCCCAGGGACGTTCCGTGGCGATTCGGGGGTCCCTCTGGAGCGCCTGGGAGCCCCAAGCGCCCCTCACGGTGAATTAGCCGCCGCCCATGCCCAAAAGGGCGCTCCTCCCATGCCCCAGGGCGCTTCCGGGCTCCCCAGGGACGTTCCGTGGCGATTCCGGGGGTCCCTCTGGAGCGCCTGGGAGCCCCAAGCAGCCCCTCACTGTGAGTAAAAGAGCCGCCGCCCATGCCCAAAGGGCGCTCCTGGCTCCCTGGGGACGTTCCTTGGCGATTCGGAAGGCACTCCGGAGCGCCTGGGAGCCCCAAAGCGCCCCTCACGGTGCATTTAGCCGCCGCCCATGATGCCCCCAGGGCGCTCCCCGGGTCCCCCAGGGACGTTCCGTAGCGAATCGCCGGGGTCCCTCTGGAGCTCATAAGAGCCCCCCACGCCCCCTCACGGTGAATTAGCCGCCGCCCATGCCCAGGGCGCTTCCTGTGCCTTCCCCGGGGCGTTCCGTGGAGATTCGGGGGTCCCTCTGGAGGCCTGGGGGTGGGGAGCCCCAAGCGCCCCTCACGGTGAATTAGCCGCCGCCCATGCCCAAGGGCGCTCCTGGGCTCCCCTGGGACGTTCCTTGGCGATTCGGAAGGCACTCCGGAGCTCCTGGGAGCCCCACGCGCCCCTCACGGTGAATTAGCCGCTGCCCATGCCCCAGGGCGCTCCCGGGCCCCCCAGGGACGTTCCGTAGCGATTCGGTGGTCCCTCTGGAGCTCATAAGAGCCCCAAGCGCCCCTCACGGTGAATTAGCCGCCGCCCATGCCCCAGGGCGCTCCTGTGCTCCCCAGGGACGTTCCGTGGCGATTCCGGGGTCCCTCTGGAGCGCCTGGGAGCCCCAAGCGCTCCTCACGGTGAATTAGCCGCAGCCCATGCCCCAGGGCGCTCCTGGGCTCCCCAGGGACGTTCCGTGGCGATTCGGAAGGCATTCCGGAGCTCCTTGGAGCATACGCCCCTCACGGTGAATTAGCCGCCGCCCATGCACCAGGGCGCTCCTGGGCTCCCCAGGGACGTTCCGTGGCGATTCGGAGTCCGCTCCGGAGCTCCTGGGAGCCCCGAGCGCCCCTCACGGTGAATTTGCCGCCGCCCATGCCCCAGGGCGCCCCTGGGCTCGCCAGGAACGTTCCGTGGCGATTCGGTGGTCCAGCACCACCCCGCGCCCCCCAGGGCTCTTCCAAGGCCTTCCAAAGCATTTCTTCATTGTGAATCAGCTGCCGCCCAGTGCCCAGGACGCTTCTGGGCGCGCCAGCTGGATTTCGTAGTTCTAGAGGAGCGGTATCGGCGGAGCGAGCGAAGCGAGCGGAGCCAGCGCCACAAGCGCACAATCAAACGCCCGCGCGGCGTTTCACCCCAAACCCTTTCCCCCGACGTAAAGCGTCAACCCTAAACCCAGGATTGCGCATATCTTAAAACTCAAGAGGGTATCTGTGTACGTGCGATACACAAAGCATTCTTTGGCGTACATATGAGAAAGATCGCCAAACCGATTGGAATCGTGGAGCCCTAAGAAAGAAAACCTCGATTACCGAATGAACCCTAAACCCTAATAGAGAAAGCCGTGGGTGGTTCGCCGCCCTAACGGGCGCGGGGTGGGAATGTGAAAAGGCGAGCTGGCCCCACAGCCGAAACATGATTCCGCTCAACATGATGTCACCACAACACGACTACCCCACCCCCACTCCATTTTATGGGTGGGGGTGGTCTTACACGAATGATGATCAGCAAGCGCTGACAGAGGACACCCTAAACCCTAAACCCTAAACCCTAAACTGCAAGCCACGGGCGGTGCATCGTCAGAAGCCCGTGGCGCCTGGCCGAGCGATCAGCGAGTCCGCCCATGCGCGCACTCCGCACCGACGAAGCGGCGATAGCCGCTGAGGAGGATTCGCATCCCGCGGGTATGCATCCCCGTGGGTGTGCATCTGAGAAGAGAAAGAACCCTTAACCCAAAGTGCAGCCGTAGGGTTCGCTGCGATTGGTGCCATCCCCTGGG
The DNA here is from genome assembly GCA_963575745.1 of Prorocentrum cordatum. Lineage (NCBI taxonomy): Eukaryota > Dinophyceae > Prorocentrales > Prorocentraceae > Prorocentrum > Prorocentrum cordatum. The sequence goes on from CAUYUJ010017897.1 coordinate 156,495, forward strand.
GCTCCAAACCTATGAAAACACAGCATGCGGCGCCCATTCGGCCGTCCGTGGGGCCGCAAACCATACGAAAATACAGCATGTGGCGTCCTTTCGGCTGGCGCACGTCCCAGGCGCTCCCAAGCGCTCCCAGGCGCTCCCAGGCGCTCCCAGGTGCTCCCAAGCGCTCCCAGGCGCTCCCTAGCGCTCCCAAGCGCTCCCAGGCGCTCCCAAGCGCTCCCAAGCGTTCCCAGGCGCTCCCCAGCGCTCCCAAGCGTTCCCAGGCGCTCCCAAGCGCTCCCCGGCGCTTTCGGCACGCTCCCAAGCGTTCCCAAGCGCTCCCAGGCGCATGGCGCTCCCAGGCGCTCTCAAGCGCTCCCGGCACGCTCCCAGGCGCTCCCAGGCGCTCCCTGGCGCTCCCAAGCGCTCCCAGGTACTCCCAAGCGCTCCCTGCACGCTCCCAAGCGCTCCCAGCCTGCTCAGGCGCTCCCTGCGCGCTCCCACGCGCTCCCTGGCGCCTCCGAGCGCTCCGGGGCGCTCCGAAGCACTCCCAAGCGCTCCGGCGCGCTCCCAGGCGCTCCCGGCACGCTCCCAGCACGCTCCCAAGCGCTCCCAGGCGTTCCCATGCGCTCCCAAGCTCCCGCAGGTGGTCCCAAGCGCTTCCCGGCGTTCCCAAGAGCGTTTCAGCAGTCCAAGCGGTCCCATGGCGCTCCCAAGCGTTTTCATGCATTCGCAAGCACTCGGCAGCGCTCCCTGGCGGCGCATCCCGGCGCTCCCCCGCAATGCAGGTGCTGCCGCAGCCATGCGCGCGCATCGTAGCGAGGGGGTGCCAGACCCACCCTCTCGCGCTCCCTCTCCGGCCATGCGACATTCGCGCCGAAGGCGGCTGCGTCGACAATGCAATCGCTTCAGCGGGGGCGACGCCAACGGTCCTGCCCAATGGACAACCCACGGCCCGCACTCGCGGTGCACTCTGCGTGTCCTGTCACGCTCCCAGACGCTCCCACGTGCTTCCATCCTGGGGAAACCTCGAGGCGCTCTCTCAGCGCTCCCAGAGAGCTCTCCCAAGGCATTCCAAGAGGTCTGCCATGGAGGTGCTGCAGCAGCCATGCACGCGCATCGCAGCGAGGGGGTGCCAGACCCACCCCCTCGCGCTCCCCCTTCCAGCCATGCGAAATTCGCGCCGAAGGCGGCTGCGTCGACAATGCAATCGCTTCAGCGGGGGCGACGCCAACGGTCAAGCCCAACGGGCAATTCACGGCTCGCGCTCGCGTTGCACTCTGCGTGTCCTGTCGCGCTCCCAGACGCTCCCACTTGCTTCCATCCTGGGGAGAGGTCGAGCTCCCCCAGCGCTCCCAGAGAGCTCCCCCAAGGTATTCCAGGGGGTCTGCCATGGACGTGCTGCCGCAGCCATGCGCGCGCATCGTAGCGAGGGGGTGCCACACCCACCCCCTCGCGCTCCTCCTCCCGCCTTCCGAAGCTCGCGTCGACAGCGTCTTCGTCGATGATTGCAATCGCTTCAGCGGGGGCGACCTCAAAGCAAAACCCAAAGCCGCGGGCGAATACAACTGCCGTGCGCGTCGCCGTCAGCGAGGAGCCCGACGGCGCGGCTACTCGCTCGAGGCCCACGGGGGCCCATGGGATTGCCGCGCCAGCGCCTCGCAGTGCTGCTTTCCAACGCCGAAGGCAACTGCGGACCCCTGTGGATCTGCTGCGCCAGCGGCAGCCCAACGGCGAAGCCCCCTGCCGAAGGCGCAGCAGCTGCCTCATCGACGAGGCGAGCTGACGCGCCAGCGCCATGCACCCTGCGCGCGTGCCCGCATGGGCGCGCATTGCCACGGCCGCGACCGCGCGCGCGCGCTTCCCAGCGTTCGCACCCCAGTGTCACAACCCAGTGCCGAAGGCAAAGGCGGCAACGCAAGGACATGCTGCGCCAGGGGCAGCCCAACGCGCGTGCTCACGTGGATGCGCAGTGCCACGGCCGCGTCGGCGATCGCCTGCGCGCGACACTCCGAAGCCCCCCTTGATAGGGGGGTTGGGGGGTAGAAAACCCTAAACCCTAAAAGGCTTTACTGTGGGTGGTCTGGGGCGGGAGTGCAAATTCATAGCGCGCGCGGCTTGGGCAGCGATCCCCCCCAACAACCTTGATGTGGGGGGGATCGCAGCCAGCGCGAGCATGCGCCACTGCAGGCCCTAAACCCTAAACCCTAAACCCTAAACCCTAAACCCTAAACCCTAAACCCTAAACCCTAAACCCTAAACCCTAAACCCTAAAACCCTAAACCCTAAAACCCTAAACCCTAAACCCTAAACCCTAAACCCTAAACCCTAAACCCTAAACCCTAAACCCTAAACCCTAAACCCTAAACCCTAAACCCTAAACCCTAAACCCTAAACTGCAGGCGCGGACCTGGGGGCGCGCACCGCCACGCCTGTAAGGATCTGCTAGTGAGAGCGAGCTGCACGTCGAGCTCACTGCTACCATAGGCCTGCCGGCCCTAGGCGGTGCTCTGCTCAGACAAAGATAACCCCTAACCCTCGGCCGGATGCTCTGAAATCCCGGGCCGCTCGAGCGCCGGCTCGGGTGCCGGAATCGGCCCGGAAGGGTTCCTGGGCGCCGGGAGCAGAAAATCAATATTTTTGAAAGAAAAATTTGTCTTGGAGTGGCCTTTTTTCAGCACCGCCTCGGAATTGAATTTTCCGGCGCCGGCCGGCGCCGGAACCGGCCCACGCGCTGGCCCGGGCGCCGGCCCGGGCGTCCGGCTCGAGCGCCGGCCGGGTGCCGGAATCGGCTCGGAAGGGTTCCCGGGCGCCGGGAGCAGAAAATCAATATTTTCGAAAGAAAAATGTGTCTTGGAGTGGCCTAGCTTTTTTCGGCACTGCCTTGGAATTGAATTTTCCGGCGCCGGCCGGCGCCGGAACCGGCTCGGGCGCCGGCTCGAGCGCCGGCCCAAGCGTCCGGCTCGAGCGCTGGCCCAAGTGCCGGAATCGCCCCGGGTTCCCGGGCGCCGAGAACAGAACAGAAAATCAATATTTTTGAAACAAAAATGTGTCTTGGAGTGGCGTTTTTTCGGCACCGCCTCGGAAATCAATTTTCCGGTGCCGGCCGGCGCCGGAACCCGCCCGGGCGCCGGCCCGGGCGCCGACCCGGGCGTCTTTTCGAGCGCCGGCTCGGGTGCCGGAATCGGCCCGGAAGGGTTCCAGGGCGCCGGGAGCAGAAAATTAATATTCTTGAAAGAAAAATGTGTCTTGGAGAAGCTTTTTTTCGGCACCGCCTCGGAATTCAATTTTCCGGCGCCGTCCGGCGCCGAAACCGACCCGGGCGCCGGCCCGGGCGCCGACTTGGGGTCGGCTTCAGCGCCGGCTCGAATGCCAGAATCCGCCCGCCGGGAGCATAAAATCAATATTTTGGAAAGAAAAATGTGTCTTGGAGTGGCCTTTTTTCGGCACCACCTCGGAATTAAATTTTCCGGCGCCGGCCGGCACCGAAACTGGCCCGGGCGCCGGCCCGGGCTCCGACTTGGGCGTCCGGCTCGAGCGCCGGATCGGCTGCCGGCATCCGCCCGGAAGGGTTCCTGGGCGCCGGGAGCAGAAAATCAATATTTTTGAAAGAAAAATGTGTCTTGGAGTGGCCCTTTTTTCGGCACCGCCTCGGAATTTAATTTTCTGGCGCCGGCCGGCGCCGGAACCGGCCCGGGCGCTGGCCCGGGCGCCGGCCCGGGCGTCTGGCTCGAGCGCCGGTCGGGTGCCGGAATCGGCTCGGAAGGGTTCCCGGGCGCCGGGAGCAGGAAATCAATATTTTCGAAAGGAAAATGTGTCTTCGAGTGGCCTTTCTTCCGCGCCGCCTCGGAATTCAATTTTACGGCGCCGGCCGGAGCCGGAATCGCTCCGAGCGCCGACCCGGACCGCCGGCCCGGGCGTCCGGCTCGAACACCGCCCTGGGGTGCCGGAATAAGCATGGAAGGGTTCCTGGGAGCCTTAAATATTTAAACCTTAAATCTTACCTAAACCCTAGTTCTTTACAATGTCGCCGTGGGAGATGTCTGCGGCCTACCACGAGTTCCTCCTCGACGACATGAAGAAGCTCCTGCGTGCACGCCTTTACCTGGCACCGATGGAGTCCCTGCACTTATCTCACCTGTGCACCCAACTCGTCTCCGGACTTCTGACGGGCGCGAACCAGCAAAACAAGCGCGACGACCGCTGCTGGAAAAAGCACATCCTCAGCTGCAAGACAGGCGATGAGAAGAAGACCACGGTGGTGAATTTTTTCACGCGCCTGGAATTCCAGGATGGTTCCCGGAAGCAGGCCACTCAGATTTACCACGGGAGCGGTCGCCCACACCTCCACTGCTTGCTCTGGCTGGAAGACGTGGCGGACATCGAGCTGGACAAGTCTCTCAGCGCGACGCTCCCCGCAGACGAGACTCAGGCCGCATACGTTAAGGGCTCCCAGGACAGCCGGGACGGGGACAGCATGTGGGAGATTCATGACGGGCCTTCCACCTACGACGCCAACGCATCGCGCCTGCACCTGCACCACACTCGGGACGACTCCGAGGCCGGCCGCCGCGCATACTTCCCCGACATTATGGAAGCGCTGAAGTGCCACCAGGACGGAAGATATCGGCTGGCGACGCACTCCTCCTCAAGTGCGTCTCGAAATACTTGTCCAAATTCAGCGATGCGAACTACGACGAGTGGATGAACGGTAAGGCGGCCGCAAATTCCATCGCTTGGCGCGTGCTGAAAGAGTACCATCCCTTCGAGCCAGAGATGGTCCTGCAACTGAATCAGCGAACTTCCGCCAGTGGGGAGTGGGGACGCAGAGCCGCGGACTGCGACACCTGGTGACGCCCGACGGGTCCGAGATCACGTCGGAGCTGAAGGCGTACATGAAAAGCAAGTGGCGCCACGATGACATGAGCTTCCTGGAGTTTCTCCGGAAGACTACCCACAAGGGCGCCATCGCCGGGTGGTTGAAGAAGCTGTGGAAGGAGCGCCCAGAGGAACAGATGCACCTGACGGAGACGGAGTTCGCGAACGAGTATACCATGCGCGGTGAGCAACTCGTGGCGGTGGACACTGTCTGGCGCCACAACGATAAGTTCTTCCGCCAGTGGGTCCTAAAGCATGTGCCCTTCCGCAAAAAGGAAGACCTCGATGTGTCAGAGGTGACGGCAAGGGTGCCGCCGCGCCTGCGTGGACAGGCCTGAGCGCTGAAGCTCTGCGCGGACCAAAGCCGCGTGCCGCCCCACCTGCACAACTTCTGGAACTCCTCAGACCGTATACGCAAGGAGATGAAGGATGAGGCCCACACGGAGGACCACATCGAGGAAACTGTGGCGCTGCTGGCTGGACACCGCACCCTGATCGAACAGTTCTGGACGGGCGAACTTGACATGGCGGACGATCCGGGCGCGATATCCGACCCCGTGGCCGCGGCCACCGAGGAGGCGGAGCGCGCGCGCAGAGAGGACTCCCTCAAACTCAACGCCCTGCAGGGCGTCTTCGCAAGAGAGATCGCAAAGCACGTGACGCTCGCCCTCCGCGCGACTCGGGCCCAGGACGAAACAGAACTGGAGGCAGCTCTGCCAAGCAGCGCCTCTGCGTCCGCCGTGTGTGGAGCACGCGGTGCGCGCGGAGCATGGTGGCTCAGGAGTCCATCTAAAACTCTGCCCGGCAAACGAAGAGGCATGCGCAGCACGCGCGTGCTCTAACGGTTTTCCATTGGCGAGAGCGCGGTTCCCGGAGCGCCTCTGCCTCGATTCGAAAACAACCGACGGCTACATGCACCTGTGCTAGTGACACAGTCCGATGCGTCGGCGATGCATGGCAGTACTCTGGGAGACACACATTGTCATCAGCGAAGCCGACCCCGGCGCTTCGGCGGTGCATCGGCGCTCTGACGACTGCTCGGACGTCTGCCATGCACGACAGACACAAGCATATGCGTGGCCAGCACTGCGGGCCAGCCATTCACTCTTGTGAAGATACGCAGGACGTCCCCGCTGTGTACATGCCCCACGATCTCTTGCATGAAAGCATGCTGCCCGGTGCTGCGTGGTGTCTCTTCCCTTGTGCAATGCAGTATGCCGCGCGACTGCACATCAAGCCGTGCACCGGCTTAGGGTTTCGGGGGTTTCGGGTTTAGGGTTTCGGGCTTCGACTTTCGGGGTTCGAGATTGGAGTTTTGGGCTTCGGGTTTTGGGTTTACCGCTTAGCGCTTAGGGCTTCGGGCTTGACTTCGGGTTTGGTGCTTGCGGATTAAAGTTTCGGGCTTCGGGTTTCTGGCTTAGAGTTTCGAGCTTCGGATTTCGAGCTTCGGGCTTCGGCATCGGGCATAGGCTTTAGGGTTTCGGGCTTCGGTTTTCGGGTTTCGGGGTTGCGTTTCGGATGTTCGGGTTTGAAACTAAGGTCTCTCTAGGGCTCGGCGGCAACCAGGAAAAGGTTCAGCGGAACCCTGTGGAAGACAGAGGCGCTTTTACTTTTGTCACGTGCCGGCGCGCGCTGATCTCACAACGATGCATCAGCGCCCCCTCGGCTTTCTGATTCCACGGGACATGTCACTCTGCAGAAGCCACAGGGTATCATTTCCTAGTGCAAGCACGTATCTCGAACGGGACCGCACTCATATCGCCCGTAGCCATCGGCTCAAACCACTCAGGGTATCTGTGGCGGCCTGCCTCGATTAACAGTGCCTAGCATGACCCTGGGTGCTCCATGGCCCTCGCGCTTCGATCTGGCTGAGCAATGCCAACAGACCACTTCCCTCATGGTCGCACTCTGCACACTGCCGCTGAAGAAAAGAATGTCATCATCGACATCATTTTGAAGCCTCTGCGCGCGGGAACCTCCCGCCACGGATGGGTCGCTCGCTGCATGGCACAGAGTGAACTATGGAACCCCTTTCCAGGACATCTCGACAGAGATCTATCTAAGAGAAATCAAGAGACATCATGAGAGCCCTGGCGGCCCCGGGAACCCGAAAACGTTCCCTGAGATTCCGGCGGGCTTCGGGTTTCGAGATTGGAAGTTCCAGCTTCGGGTTTACGGTTTCCGGTTTCGGGTTTCGGGTTTAGGATCTCGAGTCTAGGGCTTCGGGTGTTTGGTTTCGGGTTTCCGACTTCGGGTTTCGGGTACCTGCTGTCCTCCACGCACACCTTCGCACTCTTACTTCTTCTGCGCTGAGGTATGTGTCTGATGTTTCGGCGATCTCCTGTGCACGAGTCTTGCATCTCATTAGCATTTCGCAATACTCGGGGCTTCACTGCCGCGTCGACAAGCCGATACGTTGGCAATGCGCATGCCTTCCCTCTGGGACCTCGCGCCGACGCGTCGGAGATGCATGCTTCCCCCTGGCACGCATGCTTCTGCGCCCCGCTGCAAGCCGCTCTCGCCTCCCGGAGAATACTGCGGAGCGCTCCCACTCAACGGTGTCCGTCTCTGGGGACGCCGTCCTCCTCGAGCACCCTTGTCTTCTTGCTCCCCCCGCACTGTGCTCCTCGTTTGCCGCTTCGGCACTGTCCACTCCAAGAGGCTTGCCTTCTCGCCCTTCTGAAGCATGGGAGCATGACGGGCACGTCTCGGCGAGGCACAGCTGCGCCCTGGTCGGCGAGCTTCCAACCACAACGCGGAGGCTCGCGATCCAGGGGGGCTTCCGCGCAGCATTGGCCGCCCCGCCGCACGGAGTCCGCGAGGTAGAACCCCCCACGGATTCAATGCCAACGGAGTGGCCATTGCCGCGCGGATACCCAGGGGGCCACGTCCAGCCTCCACGCGGCGGCTCCTGGGGAAGGTTACTCGTGCGACTCTTCACCCGCAAGGGTCCAGGCCGCGCGCGTAGCTTTCGCGAAGGACGACTCCTCTGAACCAAACCCTCAAGGTACGTCACGTTCTTTCTCTGACGCCTGAACACTTCCCCCCTAGATAGGGGGGAGCGAGGGGGGCTGATCCCTAAACCCTAAAAGCAATGACTCTGGGTGGATGGGGTGGGACAGCACGCACCCATCCATCCCCCCCTACCTCCTGAGGAGGGGGGGATGAGATGGTTCCGCACTGGGAAACCCTAAACCCTAAACCCTAAACCCTAAACCCTAAACCCTAAACCCTAAACTGCAAGCCACGGGCGGTGCATCGTCAGAAGCCCGTGGCGCCTGGCCGAGCGCTCAGCGAGCCTGCCCATACGGCGTGCGCCGCACCGACGAAGCGGCGATAGCCGCTGAGGAGGAATTCGCACGCCGCGCGGTGCATCCCCGTGGAGTTCTCCTCAGAAAAGGAACCCTTAACCCTCAGCCGCAGCCTGCGGGTTCCCTGCGAGTCGCTACATCCCCTGAGGCTCCAAACCTATGAAAATACAGCATGCGGTGCTCTCTGGGTGCTCCAAACGTATGAAATTACAGCATGCGGCGCTCCAAACGCTTCAAAACGCTCCAGGCGCTCCCAAGGACTCTCCAAGCGCTCCCGGCACGCTCCCAGGCGCTCCCAAGCGTTCCCAGGCGCTCCCAGGCGCTCCCAGGCGCTCCCAGGCGCTCCCAAGCGCCCCCAGGCGCTCCCATGCGCTTCCAAGCTTCCCCAGGCGCTCCCGGCACGCTCCCAAGCGCTCCACGGCGCTTCAGGCGCTCCCGGCACGCTCCCAGGCGCTCTCGGCACGCTCCCAGGCGCTCCCAGGCGGTCCACAGCGCTCCCAAGCGCTCCTGGGCGCTCCCGGCACGCTCCCAGGTGCGTTCCCAGGCGCGCGTTGGCTGCGCTCCCAGGCGCTCCCAGGAGCTCCCGGCACGCCCCCAAGCGCTCCCAGGCGCTCGCAGGCGCTCCCAAGCGCTCCCGGCACGCTCCTGGCGCGCTCCCAGGCGTTCGCAGGCGCTCCCCAGCGTTCCCAGCGCTGCCACAACCCCGAAGCGCTCCTAAACGCTCCCCGGCGTTCCCAGGTGCCCCCAGGCGCCCAAGCATTCCCACGCGCTCTTAAGCACCCACAAGCGCTCCAAGGCGCCACGCGGCGCTCCCGCGCGCTCCCAAGCGTGCCCAGGCGGTTCCAGAAGGTTCCAAGGCTCTTTGGGGAAGCTTCAGGCGCTCTCCCACCGCTGCCAGAGGGCCCCCCCAAGGCATTCCACGGGCTCTGCCATGGAGGTGCTGCCGCAGCCATGCGCGCGCATCGTAGCGAGGGGTGCCAGACCCACCCCCTCGCGCTCCCCCTCCAGCCGTCCGAAGCTCGCGCCGAAGGCGGCTGCGTCGATGATTGCAATCGCTTCAGCGGGGGGGCGACCCCAAAGGCGAAACCCAAAGCCGCGGGCGAATGTAACTGCCGTGCGCGTCGCCGTCAGCGAAGAGCCCGACGGCGCAGCCACTCGCTCGAGGCCCGCGGGAAACCATGGGTTTGCCGCGCCAGCGCCTTCGCAGTGCTGCTTTCCAATGCCGAAGGGAAATGCCGGACCCCTGTGGAACTGCTGCGCCAGCGGCAGCCCACCGGCGAAGCTCCACGCCGAAGGTGCAACCGGCTGCCTCATCGACGAGGCGACCTGACGCGCCAGCGCCATGCACCCTGCGCGCGTGCTCGCATCGGCGCGCATTGCTACGGCCGCGGCCGCACGCGCGCATCCCAGCATTCACAGCCCAGTGTCACAACCCAGTGCCGAAGGCAAAAGCGAAATCGCCAAAGGCTGCCTCTTCGACGGGGCGACGCGCCGACGCGCCTACGTCACGCGCCCTGCGCGCATGCTTAAGTGGATGCGCAGCGCCACGGCCGCGTCGGCGATCGCCTGCGCGCGCCACTTCGACAGCCCCCCGTGATAGGGGGGGTGGGGGGAGAAACCCTAAACCCTAAAAGGCTTCACTCTGGGTGGTCTGGGGCGGGAATGCGACTAACCGTGGCGCGCGCGGCCTGGGCAGCGATCCCCCCCAACAACCTTGATGTGGGGGGGATCGCAGCCAGCGCGCGCTTGCGCCTATGCAGGCCCTAAACCCTAAACCCTAAACCCTAAACCCTAAACCCTAAACAACCTAAAGCATTATTAATTTAAATGGTAAACCAATTCTTCTGGGATGTATCTCCGCGCTGTCCGCCCTTTGCGATCCCTTGCAAAAAATACCATGCGGCGCACATGCGCCTCGGCGCGCGCGGCATCTGTTGCGACTTTCCCTATCAAATCAGACCATGCGGCGCACATCGGGCCGCGGCGGCTAATTCCTAAACCTCCACCATCCCTATCGAATCATACCATGCGGCGCACCTCGGGCCGCGGCGGCCAATTCCTAAACCTCCACCATCCCTATCGAATCGTACCATGCGGCGCACCTCGGGCCGCGGCGGCCAATTCCTAAACCTCTACCATCCCTATCGAATCGTATCATAGCGTTGCCGTACGCCACCTCATTGGGTCTCCGCACCGGGCGCGCCGGGGGCCTCCGAAGGCCTCCGAGGGCCTCCGAGGGCCTCCGGGGGCCTCCGAGGGCCTCCGAGGGCCTCCGGGGGCTTCCGACAGCCTCCGACGGGGGCAGCCGACCGCCTCCGAAGGCTTCCGAGGGCCCTCGAGGGGCAGCCTACGACGACGACGACGACCACGACGACGACGACCACGACGACGCCGACGACGACGGAAACGAGGATGACGAAAACGACGACGAAAACGACGACGACGACGACGAAAACGACGATGACGAAAACGAAGACGAGAACTATGACGACGACGACGACGCAGACGACGAAAACGACGACGACAACGATGACGACGACGACGACGACGACGACGACGACGAAAACGACGACGACGACGAACACGACGACGAAAACGACGACGACGACGAAACCGACGACGACGACGACGACGGCGACGAAAACGACGACGACGACGAAAACGACGACGAAAACGACGACGACGGCGACGGCGACGACGACGACGACGACGACGACTACGACGACTACGACGACGACGACGACGACGACTACGACGACCGCGACGACGACGGCGACGACGACGGCGACGACGACGACGGCGAGTGCCTCCGAGGGCCCCCGACGGCCCACGAGGGCCTCCACGAGCCTCCGAGGGGCAGCCTCCCACGGCATCGGGGGGCCTCCGAGGGCCCCCGATGGCCCCCAAGGGCCCCCGAGGGCCTCCGAGGGCCTCCGAGGGCCTCCGACGGCCTCCGAGGGCCTCCGGGTGCTTCCGACAGCCTCCGAGGGGGGCAGCCGACCGCCTCCGAGGGCTTCCGAGGGCCCCCGAGGGGCAGGCTACGACGACGACGACGACCACGACGACGACGACCGCGACGACGACGACGCCGACGACGACGAAAACGAGGATGACGAAAATGACGACGAAAACGACGACGACGACGACGACGAAAACGACGACGACGACGACGAAAAGGACGATGACGAAAACGAAGACGAAAACTATGACGACGACGACGACGAAGACGACGACGACGAAAACGAAGACGAAAACTATGACGACGACGACGACGACGACGACGAAAACGACGACGACGAAAACGACGACGACGACTAAACCGACGACGACGACGGCGACGACGAAAGCGACGCCGACGACGAAAGCGACGACGAAAACGACGACGACGACGACGACGACGAAATCGACCCGCCCGTTAGGGCCCGCCCGCCCGACTCGACCCGCCGTTAGGGTCCGCCCGACCCGACCTACCCGACCGTTAGGGTACGCGCGTGCCAAATCGATGACGCATCGTAGTTTAATGTTCCTCCATCGAGTGGTGTTTGCCGATGTATGTAATGGGAATCCAGGGTGGGTGGGGTTTGAGCACCGCGGCAGTGTGTCATCGACATCCATGTGTTTTTCTACACGCTTTCCTGGTGGACCCTAAACCCTAAACCCTAAACCCTAAACCCTAAACTCGCCCAGGGCCGCTTGGCCCGTATCCACCCACCCATTTAGGCGGCAAGCGCCCTAACTGGCACCTCGCAGTCAGACTACCTCACGGCCGTACGTGAATAACAGGCCAGCCCAGTGGAGTCTCGGTTGCCGTCAGGCATGGCCCGCGAGATCGTCAAAGAGACTTATAACCCCAAAACTACAAGCCTATTCACCGTGATGTGCGCCCTGCTCCTCCCTGGGGCGTCAACATAAAATCGCTAAAAGACACGGATTGCGACTGGCAATTTTTTTTCTACCTCGAATCCTAAAGTTTTCCAAAGTGGACAATCAGCTGGTTTCTAAAAGTCGTTTCCTGGCGATTCGGGCCCTCGCAAGGTTTTCGCAGGGCAACCCAGGCGCACATCACGGTGAATTGGCAGCCGCCCAGGGCCCAGGGCGCACCTGAACCCTCCCCAGAGCCCTCCCAGGGCCCTCCCAGGGCACCCCAGGCGCACATCACGGTGAATTGGCAGCCGCCCAGGGCCCAGGGCGCACCTGAACCCTCCCCAGGGCACTCCCAGGGCCCTCCCAGGGCACCCCAGGCGCACATCACGGTGAATTGGCAGCCGCCGAGGGCCCAGGGCGCACCTGAACTCTCCCCAAGGCCCTCCCAGGGCCCTCCCAGGGCACCCCAGGCGCACATCACGGTGAATTGGCAGCAGCCCAGGGCCCAGGGCGCACCTGAACCCTCACCAAGGCCTCCCAGGGCCCTTCCAGGGCACCCCAGGCGCACATCACGGTGAATTGGCAGCCGCCCAGGGCCCAGGGCCCACCTGAACCCTCCCCAGGGCACTCCCAGGGCCCTCCCAGGGCACCCCAGGGCACCCCAGGCGCACATCACGGTGAATTGGCAGGCGCCCAGGGCCCAGGGCGCACCTGAACCCTCACCCGGGCCCTCCCAGGGCCCTCCCAGGGC
>CAUYUJ010017897.1:169374-221059 GCA_963575745.1 Prorocentrum cordatum
GCCCAGGGCGCACCTGAACCCCCCCAGTGCCCTCCCAGTGCCCTCCCAGGGCCCTCCCAGGGCACCCCAGGCGCACATCGCGGTGAATTGGCAGCCGCCCAGGGCCCAGTGCGCACCTGAACCACCCCCAAGGCCCTCCCAGGGCCCTCCCAGGGCACCCCAGGCGCACATCACGGTGAATTGGCAGCCGCCCAGGGCCCATGGCGCACCTGAACCCCCACAGGGCCCTCCCAGGGCCCTCCCAGGGCCCTCCCAGGGCACCCCAGGCGCACATCACGGTGAATTGGCAGCCGCCCAGGGCCCAGGGCGCACCTGAACCCCACCCAGGGCCCTCCCAGGGCCCTCCCAGGGCCCTCCGAGGGCACCCCAGGCGCACATCACGGTGAATTACCGATCGCCCAGGAACCACCCAGGAGCCCCTCAGGAGCACCCCAGGAGCCTTTCAGGAGCCCCCCTAGGAGGGCCTTCCAGGGCCCTCCCAAGGCCTTCCAAGGCACCCCAGGCGCCCTTCACGGCGACTCAGCTGCCGCCCAGCGCCCAGGGCGCTCCTCGGCGCGCCAGCTGGATTTCGCAGTTCCAGAGGAGCGGTATCGGCGGAGCGAGCGAAGCGAGCGGAGCCGGCGCCACAAGCGCACAATCAAACGCCCGCGCGGCGTTTCACCCGAAACCCTTTCCCCCGACGTGAAGCGTCAACCCTAAACCCTGGATTGCGCATATCTTAAGACTCAAGTGGGTATCTGTGTACGTGTGATTCAGAAAACATTTTATGTCGTACACATGAGAAAGATCGCCAAACCTATTGGAATCGTGGGGCCCTAAGAGAAAGAGAACCTCGACTACCGAATGAACCCTAAACCCTAATAGAGAAAGCCGTGGGTGGTTCGCCGCCCTAACGGGCGCGGGGTGGGAATGTTAAAAGGGGAGCTGGCCCCGTTGCCGAAACATGATTCCGCTCAACATGATATCACCTCAACACGACTACCCCACCCCCACTCCATTTTATGGGTGGGGGTGGTCTTACACGAATGATGAACAGCAAGCGCTGACAGAGGACACCCTAAACCCTAAACCCTAAACCCTAAACCCTAAACCCTAAACCCTAAACCCTAAACCCTAAACCCTAAACCCTAAACCCTAAACCCTAAACCCTAAACCCTAAACCCTAAACCCTAAACCCTAAACCCTAAACCCTAAACCCTAAACCCTAAACCCTAAACCCTAAACCCTAAACCCTAAACCCTAAACCCTAAACCCTAAACCCTAAACCCTAAACCCTAAACCCTAAACCCTAAACCCTAAACCCTAAACCCTAAACCCTAAACCCTAAACCCTAAACCCTAAACCCTAAACCCTAAACCCTAAACCCTAAACCCTAAACCCTAAACCCTAAACCCTAAACCCTAAACCCTAAACCCTAAACCCTAAACCCTAAACCCTAAACCCTAAACCCTAAACCCTAAACCCTAAACCCTAAACCCTAAACCCTAAACCCTAAACCCTAAACCCTAAGCCCTAACCCCTAACCCTAACCCTAAACCCGGGCCCGCCCGCACACCCGCAAAGCTTTCAGAGTCCTGCCCCCGACGGCCCCTACGTCCAACAGTCCGCGCGCTCGGCTCGCTCGCACCGGACCCCTGCGGAAAGGGGGGGAGGGGGGGGGGGGGGGGGTTCCGACCCCCCCCCCCCTTCAAGGGGGGGGGGGGGGGGGAGAGTTCCGAACCCCCCCCCCCCCTTTCAAAGGGAGGGGGGGGGAGGGGTTCGAACCCCCCCCCCCCCCCCTTAAAGGGGGGGAGGGGGGGGGGGGGGGGGGGTTTCTCGGACCCCCCCCCCCCCCTTGAGGGGGGAGGGGGGGGGGGGGTTCCCTGGAGCACACCCCCCCTTTTGTGTCTTCAAGGTGATCCACTGGCGCTCTTTCCCATTTCCCGTCAGCACTCATGGGCACGGCTTCTGAAAGGGCTGATGGGTATACTTGTTTTGATCGCAAGCGAAACGGAAGTACTGCACGCCGTCCAAAACTCGCAACGCACTAGCTACGGCCTGAATTGCGCAAGAAGGAGAGGGAAATAGAGACAACGAGAGAACAGCGGGGAGGAGACAAGACGAGGCGGGCCTCGCTGCCGCTCAGAAGTGCGCCTTCGACCGGGGGGTTGAACCGCCAGCCGGTTGCACGCCAAAATGGCGGGGGGGAATTCAGGTTGAACGACTCCGCGAGCATGCCAGTGAGTAGGCGCACAACGACGAGAAGGCGCCAGGGACCAACAGGCACGCCGTCTCGTGGGTAGCGGGCGCACTCCACGACTGCCCAACCGTCAACCAGCTCACACGCAGGCGCTCGACGGATCAGAGTCCGGATCGCCAGACACCACCAAAGGCTGGTGTCGAGGTCCCGTTCCACGGACCGGGGAATGCATTTGGACGCCCGAAATGGGCACGGAAAGAATGGGTACAATGCCCAACAACAAATGTTGTCCCAAACCAACAGCGGCCGCTGTGAGGCAGACTGCCCTCTGTCTGAAATGGACACAGGCCGCGGCGGCGCGGACAGCGAGTCCTGTTCAAAATGAACAGGAGCTGCTGTTGCGCATTGTACCCATTCTTTCCGTACCCATTTCGTTCGTGCAGGGTGCAGGCGGACGCGCACCGCCAGGCTGGGGCCGATCCCGGCGAGCGAGGACCCCGCAGCGCAACGTGGAGGCGTCCAGCCGGAGCGCGTTGGACCTCGCCCTGGGGGCAACGGGAACGCTACCCGCGGGGCAAGGGACAACCGAGGCGGCAGCCAAGGCGGGCGTGGGAGGCTGTCTCAAGCCAGGGGCCGCGAGAGCGGGGGAGCCGTGGCGGCAACGCTGGCGGGGATGTTTTTTTTGCTCGCGAGCGCAAGCGGAGGAGCCGCGCGCCGTCGGGGGATTGCCGAGTAGCAAAGACCTAAAATATTACGGCCTACAACAGAGCCGAACGCGTGCAGCTAACAACCGGCGGAAAAATGCAAACTAAGCGGCGGGGCAGGCTCAACCGCAACTCAGAAGGACCAGGCGTTGACCGGCATCAGGCCAAACTGGCGGTGACTTCGATGGCGCCCACATTGCAGCGGCGTCACTCCCGACATACCTCTCCTCGGCGTGGGTCTGCATGTGCGGAATGCAGAACCAGCAACCCACCGCAGTCGTCAAGCACGGTGCCGCGTGACCACTTCCACCTGGGCGAACGGGCCGTCGAGGAAGGCGTGAACCAGCGCTGAAGCTGGTGGGGATACTATTTTTGGTCGCGGCCGCGAGCGAAGGACGCAGGCGGCGAACAGGGTGTCCGGGCCGACGGGCAAGCCTAATTAGCTACTGAGCTGGTGGGGACACGCGAAACGTGAAGAATTGTCATACTTTCCCCCCCCCCCCCCGCGCCCGCGTCACAGATCCACGGATATCCAATACATGTTAGCGCTTGCCTGCTGCCCCGCGTTGCGAGCCATTTTGAAATCCCTGGGAAGCATCTGGACCCGGGTGCTCTGGAGGCCGTGTAAAACCTCCCTGGGTACATGTGTGGCACCTTGGGTCAGGCACACATTTGAGCTACTAAGAGGAACGGCCTTACGCGGGGCGACAAAAGCCTACTGTATCATCCGGAGCCGCTTCGTCTAGACGACTTCGTTGGAGACGAGTCTGTCCGGACGAATTCGTCCGGGCAACTTCTTCCAGACGGGTTCATCCGAAGACGAATTCATCCGAAGACGACCAGCGGCGAGATCATCCGCAAACGAATGTACGAAGATCAAGCCCGGTCTACTTCTGGGGCACCTAGACCCTCAAAGGGCTGGCTGTCCTAGGCTTGCGAAAACGCACGCCCCTGGATCCTAACGCGTACTCTGAAATGCGATGCGGAGACCATGCGCAAGCTTGCGATGCCCTGGTGCCTGAAAGTGCCGCTGCTCCTTGAAGCTGTACGAGGAGAGCGCGACGCCCACCAAACCGAACACCAGCAGATATGCCTGCCACACTTTTTTGAAGGGGGGACTCCACCCCCCGTGACTGTGTGCATCATGTGTGAGCCTAGCCCAGATATTTCGGCAAGCTCGGTGTCTCCTGGCCTGTGTGCGGAGACGTGCTTCAAACTGCTGTCGTGGAGCGCCAGCGAGGGAAAGTCTGACTGAAGAGGGCATACTCGTGGCCACCCCAATTCTCAATGTGTGCGCCGTCGACCTTCACATTTGCACTGCCGGCTCCTACAACCCCAAAAGGGTCTCGTCCCCTGCCCCCCCCCCCGCCGTTACCCCGGCTTGAACCTATCTCTCTCTATCTCTCTCCCGTGCCACTGCCTTCCGCCTCCTCCCCCCCCGATCCCTTCACGCCCCCACATGCTGCCCCCCCCACGCCTCGCTCGCGCGACCCACTCCCTACAGTCCTCCCCTCCTCCCTCCGCAACCTGGTCCCCCGCCCGATCCTCACATGCGAACGCTGGTCAAAGGGCAGCACGATCACGCAGGCGCGAGGAGATGCGGGACAGAGGGACGGGGGCCAGTGCGTGCACGCGTGCCCTGCCCCCGAAATCCACGTGCCCAAGAGTTGAAGAGCCGCATACATTGATGTCCCCGGCGACGTGTTGTTAGGGAATGGGCGAACATGTGAAGGGCGACACCCTCGAGAAGCAATGAACTAACTCGTCATTCATCAGGTGATCTATTCATTTAGGACCTGTGGACGGGTGTTTACCGTGGGTAAATCTTGGAGCCTGCGAAGTGGCTCGAGAAAAATCGGCTGGCACGCAACAACTTGAACTGATACGTGTGTGGTTTCGGAATTGAGAAAGGTATAATCTACCCTCAGGCCGGAAAGGCTTAAAGGCGATAGCAGTATCTAGGACGAGAGGGGTACAACTAGTCGGCCGAAAACCAGAGACGCCTTGGAATAATCACAGCTCCAAATCTGAAAATGCCGAACAGCTTCCCTTGCGAACAAGATAGCGGTCGGAAGCAGCGTCATTTTTCAGAGCAGGCGCGCAAATTCGCCGGCCCAACGGGCCAGAGGCGTGCTAAAATCTCCGGTAACTACTTAACAATATTTCTAGTTCGCGCGCGCGGGGCGGCCCCTGGGGGGTCCCGGACGAAAAGTACCCAGGCTGATCCCCGGCCGCTTCCCGGGCGATCCCCAGGGGGGAGGCTATTTTTCGCCACCCCTCACGAGGGTCGTGGCCTCCGAGGGGGGGACTGCAATCGACTACCCCCCCTCCCGCCCCAAGGGGCCCCCAAGAGCCCCCCAAGAGGCCCCAGGGGAGCCCAATACGCCGCCAAGGAGCCCCAAGACGCTCCCAAGAAGCCCCCAAGAAGCCCCCAAGACGGCCCCAAGAGGCCCCAAGTAGCGCTCCAGGGCCGGCGGAATGAGCGAAGCGATTAAATAACGACCGCATCGGAAATGAGAAGGGCAAAGGAGCTCTTTCTGCAGAGGGAGCTGTGATGTAGTGCATGGAGGGCGTCTACTGACACTCGCGCTCCTTGTGCCCAGCAGGGTTTGAGAGCAGGTCGCATCCGGGCACGAGGAAGGCACACATACTACGATCAAGTAGGGTATGCTACCTGGCTGGCTACAAGGCACGACGAACTAGCGCGTGACAAGTATGGGGCGCCAGTCCACGCCATGCAGAAGGGCGTGTCGTGGGGGAGATTGCCTGGTATACCCTCTGGCACCCCGAATCTTCCTCGTCGTAGATGTCGCACGGCCCCCCCACGTACGGCACAGGCACCTCCGCCGTAGGGGGCTGTCCCTCCTGCTCGTCCCCCCCATCTTCCTTCTCCTGCTTCGAAGAGTGGACGGCGCCGCAGAATGGCAGATTGCTCGAGCACATTCCAAGCACCACGGCGAAACGAGCCGGTGAACCCACCGATGGCCAGCATCTCGTGGCTCAGGCGGCGGGACGTTTGGCGAAGGACCCTGGCGGCATTTTAGCCAACACGCTCCTGACCGCCTGGTCTCACGAGCATTCGGAGGCACTGGCAATCTCAGTCTCGCGGCGTGCTGTCCTAAAACTGAATTGGTCTCTGGCAAGATCGAGTGTGCTCCTGGCCCCGAACTGGTGGCCTGCAGCAGCAACGCGGCCTTTGGGCGCCCTCCAGTTGGAGCCGCTGCACCTCCTCTGGCGGCGCTTTGCCCTTTAACCCATCCTCTGCACCGGCACCTCGAACTGGCTACGGCACACTTCGTACAGTCGGGCCTGGGCCAGAAGAACGTTGCTCTAGCACATGAGACCCTCCGTCGGCCAAGACGAACAGAACATCCAAGGGTACCCTCCACAGGATGCACTCTGAGATCCAACAGACACGAAGAACACTGGGCCACCCTCCCCGAACCGACCTCGATCTTGTACCTCGGTCGCACGGACGCCTGGTGGTCTCTCGGCCATAGCTCGGCTCTCCGGTGGCCGCTCGGGACGATCCGGGCACTCCCGGAACGCTCTCGGCGGGGCGCGGCTGCTGGCAAGCATCCCGGGGCTGGGAAACCGCCGCGAGCCGACGAAAGCGTCCGAGAACCCCGAGCCCCGAGCCCGAACCTCGAACCTAGAACCTCGGCCCGACAGTATTGAAGAGGCCCAGGGGCACACCAATGAATAGACAGAAATAACAGGATTCCCAATTTTTTCCCACGCTTTCTGGGTTTGTCGTCTTCCCCCCCACTTCCCATATTTTCCCATGTCTTCTGGGGAATCGACGATTCGTTGTGTCTGTGTGTCTTTTCGGGGAGACGTAAGACCCGGGTACGGGGGACTCGGAAATCCCCGACGAGGTCGTCAAAAAAATGACGAGGCCGAGCCTGCATTTTGACGAGGCCTCCCGCTGCAGACATCCCACGAAACTCCTCCTCGTCAAAATCCGAGGCGCGGTCGTCAAAAAACCATGGCGAACCCGAGTCCTGGCAAACCCGGGTCTTGCGTTCCCCCGATCTTTCCCCCCCCCTGAAGTCTACAGCCTCCTGTCAAACCCCGGCGCCACGACAGGCCGAGCGCCTTCGCCAGGGGGGTCCCTTCGGAGCTCTCGCGTCCGAGCGTGCGCGCCCCCTCTCGAAGACGAGGTACAGTCGGGGCGTTGACCTCAGGAACCCTAAATAGGGAACGAGACCCCATTTTTTCCACGAGTTAAACTTCGATTTCCCATCGGAAAGATAAGGGAAACCTGAGGCAAGCTGTGAAACAATCAAGGAACACCGAGCCCCTCCCCAACGAAAAGGGTTCCTTCTTCAGCGCCTCGACTGTAACCACCCTCGCACTCCTGGACGGGGCCCTCGGGCATCATCCACGGTGCCCCTGCGCCTGGTGCGGCTCAGGCCTTGCGAAGCCTCCAGGATCAGACTCCCCCTCCAAAGCGACCATGAGCAGATGGGCAGGTCGTCGTCGTCATCGCCGCCGTCGTCGTCGACTTCCTCGGCATCGTCGTCGTCGTCGCTTTCGTCGTCGTTTTCGTCGTCGTCGTCGTTGTCATCGTCATCCCCGTCGTCCTCCCCGTCATCGTCGTCCCAGCGTTCAAAACATCGCGCGGAACTTCGCAGGATGCTCAGCACATCCCCACGCGTCTTTCACGTCAACTCCGCATCCGAAGCGCATGTGGCAGCCAGCTCTTCGCCAGTTGTGCACGGCGGGCCCAGGCCAGGTGTGGGCTCAGCTGCATGGGCGTCACGTGGTCCACAGCGTGTCCCGTGCGCATGCTCAGTTCTAGCAAAGCATGGACCCACGCAGTGCACCTTGCAGCCTATGCGGTGCAACCTTGGTGGTGCCATCGATGCGGTGCAATCTGGGTGGTGCCACTTGTATGGTGAAAGGCAACACAACGCAATGCAAAGCAATGCGAAGCAGTGCCAACCTGTGCAAATCAGCGCAAACCAATACAACACAGTGCACCACAATGCAACGCGATGCAAAGAAATGCAAAACCAGGCAAAGCACTGTAAAGCATTACAACGCAATTCAAAGCCACGCAACGCAATACAAAGCAAGAAACTGCAAAGCATTGCAAATAAATGCAACACACATCCCTGGCAACGCAACGCAATGCATTGCAATGCAATGCGATGCCAAGCAACGCAACACTACGCGAAGAAGTTCAAAGCAATGCAAAGCAATGCAAAACAATGCGAAGCAATGTAACACGATGCAGAGCACTGCGAAGCAATGCAATAGCAATGCTAAGCAATGCAGCGCAAACCGAATGTAAACCAGGGCAAGCCAGCGCAAGGCAACGCAGTAAAAAACACTGCAAGAGCAGTGCAGAGCAATGCAGAGCAGTGCACGGCTATGCTGCGCAATGCGGTTGCAACGCAGTGCAGCGCGATCGAAACTCGTTGCGATTGCAATGCAGCGCAGTGCGACTGCAATGCAACAGGGGGAGGGGGGTGGGTGCAACGACGCGGCGCGGCGACGGGCGCGAACGCGGCCGCTAGGCCCGCGCACGGGCCCGGACATAAGAGCCCCTGAGTGCAAGCGCTTGAGGAAGCAACTAATGGGAGGTTTTCGTCGGAAGGATTAAGCAATGTTAGGCCCCATTGGGGGGCTGTCACGCCAGATTAGGCCGCGGATTAATCGGGATTAGGCCGGATTAAGCGGGACTGAGCTGGACTGAACAAGAGTAGGTCGGATTAAGCCGGATTTCGGACCAGGGCAAATTCAGAATTTGACCTCGCAGGAGTCGCATCCGAAAACGCTGTTTGGGGAACGAAAGAGATACTTGCAAGCTGCTCATAACACGAGGGGGGCAGGGTACGGCGTGGCGGACGCGAGTCCCAGCACGCCGACGAGAACGATCTCGACTGGGACGACACGCAGCGGAGATGCTTCCTGACGTGCACGGCGTGCGCCCGATCCCGCTGTCCGCCACCAGGCCCTCGTGTCTTAGCAACTGGGCTGTCCTGTGCGCTGAGTCATCCCCCGCCTTCCAATCGCACTTCCTCTCGGCCTCTGGGCGAGCCAGCACGGCGGAGCCGGGAAGATCCGCACAGGCCACCCCCGAGCTGTCCGGCCGCACCCCCAGGGGAAGGCCCCCGCGCCGCCCTGCCAGATGCCCCAGCGCGGAGCTTTTGGCGTCAACGGCCAGAGACCCCAAGCCAACGAGAACGCTGAAGAAGGCCACACCGATCACCACGGACACCAGAAGCGGCCAGGGTGAACGGCAGGACCCGACGATGAAGGAGAGGAGGATGTGCGATGTCGGGGTTGCAACGACCACCTCACAGAACATGAACACGCGGTGACCGCCCTCGTTAGGAAGCCACACAAAATATAGTGGGGGCCAGTCCACAAGAAACCTTCCACAAGAAACGCAACCCTGAGACCCCAGGACGTCCACTGGTTTTTAGTGTGGGAACGTCGCGCTTCCCATGGCGAAACCATCGAAACCCAAGAAACCCAGGGCACCCCGGAGGCAAACAAGGTGTTTCTTGGCATGGGCCTCCACTGGACCGGGAACAACCTCAGACACACACACACACACACACACACACACACACACACACACACACACACACACACACACACACACACACACACGCACACACAATCCTGCGGGGACGTGGGCGGCGGGGACTTGGGACGGGAGGGTGCGCAGCAGCGTCGCTGATGCCCCCTGGGTCTACTGTGATGGCTCTGGTCCTCCTCGTCCTCCTCCTCCTCCTCCTCCTCCTCCTCCTCCTCCTCCTCCTCCCCTTCCTCTCCCCTCCTCCTCCTCCTCTCCTCCTCCTCCTCCCTCCTTCTCCCCTCCTCCTCCTCCTCCTCCCCTCCTCCTCCTCCTCCTCCTCCTCCTCCTCCTCCTCCTCTCTTCCCTCCTCCTCCTCCTCCTCCTCCTCCTCCTCCTCCTCCTCCTCCTCCGTCGCGGGGCCAGGGCGTTGGGCGGCAGTGCTGAGGCAGGGCGCCATGGCAGAAAGCGTGCCCGCAACAAGCGCCGCGTAGGCCCACATGACGACCAGCAGCGCGACACAGAGCGCCTCCCGTGGAGAGGGGGACGAGAGACAAGAAACAGCAGGCAAGACAACACTAGAAGGACAAACAATGGCATAGATAAAAATTCGTGGCGCTCCGAGCGGATTTCTTGGAGCTGCGGTGGACCCTCCTCCCTGGCGCGCGGAGCGCGCCAGGGGCGGCGCCGGAGGCGCTGCCAGGTGGACCCCAGCGCGGATCCAAGGAATCCGCGCGGAGCGCAACAAGTTTATGTTTGTGGCGTTGCTTCTTCTTCTTCTTCTTCTCCTTTTTTTCTTCTTCGAGCAGTGGCACTCCGAGTCGATAGCATCGATAAGTCGATGAGCTCCGCGCGATGATATGGGCAGCTGGACCGATTTTTCATCCAGAGTCGTTGTTTATGGTCCTGAGGCCTGGTCAGGGCCCCTGGAGGCTGAAAATAGCGAAAAACCTCGCTTCGTGACTTTTTGCCAACGCGAGGAGGTCTGGGGAGTCGATAGCACCGATCAAATCGACGAGCTCTGCGAGCTGCTCTGGGCGGCCCGACCTCGCTCGCAGACGCAGACGAGGCCTGTCGGGAGCCAAAAAACCGCGCGGCCCCGCACAGGGTGCAGCCACCCCGCGGAGGCGCGCAGCATTTTTTTTTTGGGGGGGGGGGGGGCGGGGCGCCGCCTTGCCTTGGAGACCAAGCTTCACACCGCACCTTCGCGGACGCTCCTTCCTCCTCTCCCCCCTCCTCCTCCTCCCAACTCCTCCTCCTCCTCCCCCCCCCTGCACCTCCTCCGCCTCCTCCTCTCCTCCTCCTCCTCCTCCTCCTCCTCCTCCTCCCCCTCCTCCTCCTCCTCCTCCTCCTCCTCCAACTCCTCCTCCTCCTCCTCCCCCTCCTGCACCTCCTCCGCCTCCTCCTCCGCCTCCTCCTGCTCCTCCTCCTCCTCCTCCTCCTCCTCCTACCCCTCCGGGACCCAGCTTCACACCGCACCTTCGCGGAGGGGCCCAGACCCCCTCGGGTTGTGAGAAAAATCACGAAGGGAAGTTTCTCGCTGCATTCGGCCTCTGGGGACCCTCGCCGGGCCTCGGGGCCGTCCAAAAACGACCAAGGGTGAGGTCCAGACCTCTGGGGGTCGACGCTGTGAAAAAAACACGACGTCGGGGGTCTGGGGGGGATTCACACCGAAAAAAGACTCCTGACCCTTTGGGAGGGGATCTGATTAATGAGGGCCTGGAACATTAGGGATAAGATTGTCTTTTCTGCAGATGTATCGAACCGAACTGCCCTAATGCGAAGACGGGGACCTCAGTGAGGCCACGTCTTCATCGTGTTATCAGGGTTAGGGGTTCGTTTGCCCTCGGTGAGGGGAGAGGACGAGGCTGCGGAAGGACGCCCCCACCCAGGGGGGCGCGCTGACCCTTTTAAACACACGCACACACACACACTAAACACACACAGCACTGCCAGGGACAGCCTGCCAGAGGCTCCCAGAAAGAAGGCATCGAGGCCAACAACGTGCCACGCTCGCCGGTTTCACCCCAAACCACGAACAGAGGAGGCGAAGCGGGATGAAAAGAACGAACACATTTCAAACCCACGGCCTCCCGCAATCCCGCCTCGGCTCCCAAAGCATAATGGAGAGGCGCCAGGATGCCCTCCGAATCAATCGCCAAAGCTTGCCAGAGCAAGCCTGGGCCCCAAGATGGCCCCCAGGAGCCCCAAAGACGGCTCCGAAGATTGCCCGAGATGGCCCCACGCCTCAAAGCTGGCCCTCTGGGCCACCTTCGGCGCGAAGGCGGACCTGGCGCCGGCGACCTCTTCTGGCATGACATAATGCAGCGTCAGCTTGGCAGTACTTACTTACCAGCCTGGAACATATCCCTGTCCCTATGCTGGGCATCTCCTCATCACGATGCCAATCTTAGGGATTCCCTGACTTTTTTAGGGCGGATCCCTAAGATTGTCATCGCCTTTTGGCGTGTCAATCTTAGGGATAGGGATACGTTAGAGGCTGGTAACTTGCGGTGTGCAGCTGCACGGTCGAGCAGGACGACCGTGGGGACACCGAGGGCCACAGCGATCCTCGGCCCGTTGCGCACGCCGAGAATTCCTACGCTCGAAGGCGGCGCAGAGACCTGCTCCTGCGCTCCCCTGCAGCTGCGCCTCCCGTGTTAAGTCGGGCCTGTCCCTCTACAGGGGGAATATTCAAGAATAGCAAAAAATAGTCTGGGGACTATTGTTGCAGCATTTTATGACCATGTGGGAGTATTTGTTTGTATCTTTTATCTTTCGTCGACAATCCCCCTGTAAGGAGGACAGGCCCGAACTAACTGCCGTGCCACCTTGAGGCGATCGGCGGAGCGCGAGCTCCAAACCCAGGCATGACCGCGCCTTGCAACAAAAAAACACATCGGGACGGCAGGTGATCGGCCGGCTTCGTCCTCGCTGGGCCGTCAAAAAAACGACTCGGGGCGAAAGGCCGGCCCCGGGGAAGACGATGAGGAGGACGAGGAGGAGGAGGAGGAGGAGGAGGAGGAGGAGGAGGCCGAGGAGGAGGAGGCCGAGGAGGGGGAGGAGGAGGAGGGGAGGAGGAGGAGGGGAGGAGGAGGAGGAGGAGGGCTTCCAGGGGCCGCGCGTGGAAAAGGGTCAAGACGTCGCACGCCTGCGGTGCCCCCCTGGAGGCGAGCAGCGCAGCGCGGCCTCCAAGACCACCGAGGGAGGGAGGGAGGGAGGGGGGGAGGGAGGGAGGGAGGGAGGGAGGGAGGGAGGGAGGGAGGAGGAGGAGGAGGAGGAGGAGGAGGAGGAGGAGGACGAGGAGGAGGAGGAGGAGGACGAGGAGGAGGTCGACGCCAGCTGCTCGTCCAGAGCGAGCCAGCACGTGGCGCCGGCCAGCGAGCGCGCGCAGCCCTGCGGCACCCAGCCCGTGCACGACGCGGGCCGTGCCCCATGCCCCGAAGTGATCCAGAGACGCCATCTGCAGGGGTAGACTTATGTCGAGCCTGTCCCCCTACAGGGGGATTTTCGACGGAAAATTAAAAATACCCCAAAAACATACCCCAAAAAGGTCAAACAAAATTCAAAACATAGTTCCCAGGCTATTTTTTGCATATTTTTTGACTATGTTTGGGGTATGTTTTATTTATCATCGAAAATCCCCCTGTATGGGGGACAGGCCCGACTTAAGGGTAGACCGGGCCCCTGATAGCCGACGATTTTGTGGAGGACTCTCACCGACTTTTTGCCCCGCAACTGATGACCTCATCGTCGTGCACTGCAAATCACCACAGCGGAACGACGACGGCCTCAGAAGGAGGCTGCTTCTGAGGAGGCGCTGGCCTCACATCTGCAGAGCAGATCCGCGCCTTCCAAGAAGCAGGGGTGCTTCCGAGAAGCCTTCCCCCCTCCCCCCAGGCCCTCTCCGCGCGTGGCCGAGGGGGGCACAGGGAGGGAGGCTTCTTAGAAGCACCCCTGCTCCTTAGAAGGCGCGGGCCTTGTCTGGGAATGCAAGGCCAGCGCCCTCTAAGAAGCAGCCTCCGTCTAGGAAGCCTTCCCCCCTCCCCCAACCCCCCTCTGCGCATGGCCGGGGGGGGGGGCGAGGGAAGAGCACGTGGCCGTGGGCACCGGGCCCCTGCCCACTCCACCCTGGCTCCTGATCCGCCGTACGTTGGATGATTTTCCGACCTAAAATTGTATCGGAAATCGACGCCAAAGGAGCCTCAAGGGCGGAAATCGACGCTCAAAGGGTCCTCAAAAGTAGGGCGGAAATTTCCGCCCTACTTTCGAAATCGCCCAAAGTAGGGCGGATCAGGAGTCAGGGCAGTGCGGCGCCCGCGGCGGGGGTGCCCGCCTCTCGCTCGGGGCCTCGACCCGGGGGATGCTGCGGCTCGCCCACGGCCAAGGGTGGCGGAGCGAGCGGCGGAGCGCGTGGCCGAGCCGGAGCGAGCGCACGACGGGCTCCTTCGGCATCCCCTCCCAGGGAGGAGGAGGAGGGGGAGGAGGAGGAGGAGGAGGAGGGAAAGGAGGAGGAGGAGGAAGAGGAGGACGAGGAAGGAGGAGGAGGAGGAGGCGGAGAAGGAGGAGGAGGAGGCGGAGGAGGAGGAAGGCGGAGGAGGAGGCGGAGGAGGAGGAGGAGGAGGAGGTCGAGGAAGGAGGAGAAGGCGGAGGAGGCGGAGGAGGAGCAGGACCCGATGGGAGCACGCGGGTCGGCCTCTCGGCGCCGGTCGGCGGTGAGCTTTCGGGCGGCAGCCGAGCAAGGTGGATCCAGCTCGCTCCCGCGACTTCCTGGGCCTCGCGGCGATGTCGCGGTGGACGGCGGCCGCTCCGTCCATGCGCTGGCCCTTTGGAAAGATCCACACACACACACACGCACACACACACACACACACGCACACACACACGCGCACGCACACGCACACGCACACGCACACGCACACACACACACACACGCACACACACACACGCACACACGCACACACACACACGCACACACACACACAGACACACGCACAGACACACGCAAACACACACACAGGCACACGCACACGCACACGCACACGCACGCACACACACACACACTCACTGTGGACCAAAAGCGCACACTGCCAGCGGAACCAAAACACTCGGTTTATTCTTTCCCAAAAAGAATGTTTTCTTTGGTGTGTCTGTGTGTTTTTTTTCCCACCGTGTATGCGTGCTCTTTTTGTCCACAGTGTGCATGTGTCCACAATGTGTGTGTGTGTGTGTTGTGTGTGTGTGTGCGCGTGTTTGTTTGTCACCTTGTGTGTTTTTGTTCCCCCGTCCTCGCTGACATCTCGTCCACCCGAAACCTGATTGACGGGTCTCGTAACCCTGCAGCACAGGACCAGTGGCTTCAACGCTAGAGCTGGGCAGGGCCCCCTTCGAGTCGAGTCTGGCGAGCTCCCTGGACCGTGCGCACGGCAGCGTTGAAACCGACAACTGCGAACACCGTTTCCGCGTTCAGCCGCGACCCGCCACATGCAGGTAGACCCATTCGCATCGGCCCGTGAGAGTCGCTACGAGGACAGAGGAGAGAGGAGAAACGAGACGGACGGAGGAGGTGATGAGGAGGGGCAGGAGGACGAGGAGAAGGAATGGTCACAGCTTCTGATGATGTTGGCTATCACATGCAACTGCTCCCCGTATGACCAGGCAAGTGCGCACATGCGCGCGCAGGTCATCGACATCAGCTACGCTGGGCGCGTTCTTCTACTCCCACTAACTTCCCGCTAACCTAGCATTCATCCTGCCCTTGCGATTCAGCTGAACTTCCTGAATCATGTCGTCGACCTCGTCCAGGACAGCGGACGAGGCTTTGGAATGCTACTTGCTGTTGCTATGGCAATGCGTGGGCAGAATGATGCCAGGGTCTCGTGAATCCGATGCTCTGGACCAAGATGTAGGCATGCCCCGCCAGGCACTCACGGAATGACAACGTGATGAACAATATGTAGCTGTTGAAGCCTCGCGCTGTGGATCACGAGTCCGCGTGCTTGATCCTGTCACTCCCAACGCTCCTGTCTTTCCTCGCCTGCCCGCCCTGAGCGCCCAAGAGGCCAGTCGCCACGCGCAGTCTCCAAACAGCGCCCTCACCATTTCAGTGTAGGCCGCGAAGACGAGGGTGTCCAGATTGAAGGGGTCCTGGCGCTGCTGGGGAGCGCAAACAACTCCCCTATCAAGACCTTCCCTTCCTCGGAGCCGTGATGACTGCACGCAACGTGTGATGCCCGATGGCAGCCATAGCAACGGGCATCGAAGCCACAACTACAAACTGCATCACAAGTCTTGCGTGCCAAAAAACATGTGGGATACGGAGTACACAGCACGGGACATCTACAAATGTGTGCGCGCACGCAGAGACGCGTGTATGCGTTCGCGCAGGCATCTCCGCCTCCCGCTCCCTGGGGCCACAAGACTGTTGAGCAACTTCAACCCATATCGCCGCATCCAGTTGGACCCTTCGACCAGCAGACAAACATTGAATACAGACTGCCGCACGGAGTGAAGTAATGCTCCTGCCCGCCGCGACGAGCAAGCGACAAATAACAGAAAACGGACCCGCGAGAGAGGTCAGCCCCTCGTTCCCCCCCGCGAGCCCCCGAGCGGACCGCAGAAATGTGCACCGCTCCGCGTTGGCCAGGGCTCTCGACCGGTCAAAAGGAAAAGGTTCGGGCACATCGAGAAGGGCTGCTTCTTTGGTCTCTTGCTGCTGCTGCTGCTGCTGCTGCTGCTGCTGCTGCTGCTGCTGCTGCTGCTTGGTGTCGCCTGTGACTGCATACTGCTACATGGTATTCTCTGCTGCTGCCTGCTGAAGTGTCCTGCTGCTTGCCAATGCGTCTTGCTGCTCGGCACGCCAAAGTGCGCAAACTATGTTCCCAAATCATCCTTGCGTAATGCTACATGATGGAAGTCCTCTTGGAGCTGATCTGCGCAAACTTGGAAACCACGACACGCCACAAAACGAATCCCGAATCGACTCGCAGGCCCAATGCCGAAGTGTCTTCATCTCCGCTGCAATAAGTATTGGATGCGCATCGCTTTGGGAATGTGTGGGTCTATCTCGAAAACAATATTGGGATCATCTTCGGGACTTCGCGGCTTGCCTTGAATGGTCGGCCTGTCCGGGGGCTCAGATCAAGCCGTCTTGGAGCTCTGTTGGGTTTCTTTTGAAGCCGCACCGTCCCTTGAACTCGCTTGGGCTACCCTCTGAAGCTCTCTTGGGCCACGACCTGGTGACTTGGGATTATGCGCGCCGGCTTGCGAGAAGGAAAATAAGACGGAAAAGCACCCACCAAACGAAAAAGGCCTACCAGGCACAAGGCTCGCAAGAGGGGCAACAGCCGCGTTAAGAGTAGACGACAGGGAACCCTGATATTCAGAACGCTCTCGACATCAGACAGTTGACGATGCCAGGAAAAACACCCCTTCTATCTGGGATGGCAACTCCTTGCTCGCAGGATGTATGCGAGGCGACTTCATAGGTGTACAGTCGATGAGCCTGCGTAGCTGGGAGAAGCAGTTAAGAGGCTCCCAGAGCTTATCATCAGCACCAAAAATAATATGAATAGGTCCTGGTGGGTTTGAGCCGAACGACAACATGAGAACAGAAAACACGCCCTTGAACAAATTATTCCCCGAGCGCGGGAGTCTAACTCGGTCGCATTGCAATGGCACTGGTATTGTGAGTGCACTGAGACTGTCACGATATTGCACTTGTCATGGCGAAGAGACAATGATGGAAATGAGATCGCACTGGCGCTGAGACTTTAATGGTCCTGACAAAGGGAATGACACGAATGATGCTAGAACGTGAACTGGAAATGGTAGTGCCGATGAATACGCCGGGGTATGATAGCAGGGGGGGGTGCGACATTGCCGGTATATACTTCGGCCAGTTATGCTATTGCGCTAGAGTCCGGATCCTAGATGAGCTATGGGATTCTGGCTTCCCCCCACTCGCGTCTCCAACCTCATCTCTCCTCCTCCTCCTCCTCCTCCTCCTCCTCCTCCTCCTCCTCCTCCTCCTCTTTCGCGCTCGTACATTCGTCACACATACGCACACACTCATTGTATCATACACACCATACAAATGCAACGCATACGTACACGGCACCCACATGATACACACGTCCACTTAAAGCCACACACACATCATATACATACGCAAGATACAAAGACGCGGACCGAATCACTCGCATGGGACATGGGATACAACACACGCAAAGCATTCCGAAATACTCATCTGACATGCGCACCACAACACATACGCGTAGGATTCGCAGGACGTAGCAAGCGTGGCGCGTTCCCGACACCATAAACGGGTGCGCCAGGAGGACTCCCTCACCGCGGTCTCTATCCGTCTCAGGGTCGCGGAAGTGGCGGCCAAGCACAAACAATTGCTTCTGCGCCCTTCGGCTATATCTACAACGCACTGCGACGCCCTGACTGAGAAGCGTGGTGAACCGGTGCGTTTTCATTTTTTCTGAGCTCCACGCCCGCACAGTTTTGGTGAAAAAAGACACAGCAGCGGCGGCTGGGAAACCACTGTGGCCAGTGAGGGAGACCTCACTGACCGAAAGAGTACCTTCAGCAGCCCCATGGGCTAGGAAGCACTGGCCGCACGACGGGCGCGTTCGCCGTTGCCCGACGGCTCCCCGGAGGACTTCTCTCCAGGCACAGCGTGCCCCGTCATTTGGCTGCGGCGCCGGCGTGAGCTAGGAGGCGGGCTCGCGGCAGCGGGCCGGCGGCGGCTCCTGGACGGGTTCGGCCAATTACCACTCCTGGGGGAGAAGGACGAGGCCAACAGCGGCGCAACGCGACGCCCGGGTGGTGCGCGGCCACGCTGGGGAGGTGATCCAAGTTACTCGACGACCGCTCCGAAGCACGCGCAGCTTACACCTTCGCTTCAAAACTCAGGACTGCTCTTGTTCCGTGCACACATGCGGCTCGCTTACATTCCGAACCGAGAACCTTTTCGCAATCCGCCCAGGACTCCATGCGGAGGCCTTGTGGCCTGACGGGCCACTGCCCAACGCTCAGCTGCTCAGCTCGCTCGGTGCTCCGCCGGAGCTCGCCCGCCCGCGTCGACGGCTCGGCCGCGCTCCCCTCGGGAGGCCGTCGAGCTCGTCGTCTGCGTCGTCGCCTGCGCGGCTGGCCCTCTCAGACCGTCGGTGCCCACTGGGGGCGCGCAGCCGTGCCGGCAGCGGCCCTCGGCGGCCCCTCGCTCCCAGGGGTTCGGCGTCAGCTCGCCAGGCCCCCTCGTCGGGCCCATCGCGAGCTCCAGGCGCGCGCGCCCCCTCCTCCTCCTCCTCCTCCTCCTCCGCCTCCGCCTCCGCCTCCGCCTCCGCCTCCTCCTCCTCCTCCTCCTCCTCCTCCTCCTCCGCCTCCTCCTCCTCCTCCTCCTCCTCATCCTCCCCCTGTGTGTCCGACATGATCCCCCGTTGCGTCTCGATGCGCTCCCCTTCGTCGTATCCTTTGTGCATCCCCAGGCCCCCTACCCTTGTGAACAAAAACACGACGGGAGGTGTTTCGCTATTCTCAGCCTCCGGGGGCCCTTACCGGGCCTCGGGACCGTCCAGAAAAACGACTCAGGACGAAAAACCTGTCCAGGGGAAGAGTTCCAGACCTCTGGGCGCCCCCCCTCCCCCAATGCGGGGGAGGGCCAGGAAAGGTGTGCATGGTGTCGGGAGTGCCCTTCAACCGCCATGAGTGAGTGAGACCTCTGGGGGTCGACGATGTGAAACAATCACGACGTAGGGGGTCTGGGCTTAGGTCGGTCATGTCCCCCTACAGGCAGATGTTGGACGAAACCTTAATACTAGTCAACAACAAATACCCCGAAATAGTCGAAAATGGTTTTAACAAAAAAAATCGTACCCAGACTATTTTTCGACTATTTTTGAATATTCCTCCTGCAGAGGGACATGCCCGACTTAAGTCTGTGCCTTTGGTCCTGACAAGGGAAGGGGGGCGTGCCGCGGTGGAGCATAGTGCGCCGCCACCGTCGGGCTGGAGGCTGCGAAGGACCTGGCAGGTCCAGCGTGGAGCGCGCCTGGAGAAGCGCCCGCGTCAGTGCCAATCAGACGCTGCCGTCCATCAGGCGTGCCTCCGCATGACCGCTGGTGGAGGCGGGCCTGACGACAGCGGCCCAGCGCCGACACCAGAAATCCGCGCGAGGCTCCATGTTTACGCATACGCTGTTGGTTATGATTCGCAGAGTGTTTCACCATCGCTCGCGAGAGTTGTCTTCCCCTTGTCTCTCCTCCTCCTCCTCCTCCTCCTCCTCCTCCTCCTCCTCCTCCTCCCAGTGCTGATACGATTTATGCATCAACTCGTATTGCTGCATTTTCCAATTCAGATCTCCACGCTGTACAGGGTGAAGAGAGGATCGGCAGTCTGGCGGTGGCGCCTCATCAAACAAAACTGATGGCCCTCGCGAGCGCATCAGAATGCAGTGCGGGCCAGGCCGCTGCTGCACAACAGCAAAAAGCAAAAGTCTGGGTGTTGCAACGACCGATGGGACGTGGCAGGGCAAGCAGGCTCACGGGAGAGCGCAGCTCAGCCTGGGGAGCACTGCCCGCCGAACGCGCTGCCACGCGCAGCCCAGGGTGCGGCGCAGCCGCTCCTCCCCTCCCTCCGCCTAGCTGGAGCTGCGGGCGCACACCCGGGCTCGGAGGGCGGCCAAGCAGGCTGCGGCCCCGCGGGGCGCCCCCCAGGATCTATACTCGCTGGGCCTCGCTGGGCCTCGCTGGGCCTCTCTGGCCTGGCCCCGCGCCCGCCCGCCGAGGGGGCACGAGGCCCGGGCGGGGAGGCAACAAAAACGGGCGCGCGGGGTGGCGGCGGGGCGGCGGGGCGCCCAGGGCGCGCCGCGCCCGCCGCCGCGCGGGCAGAAAGGCGCAG
The DNA here is from genome assembly GCA_963575745.1 of Prorocentrum cordatum. Lineage (NCBI taxonomy): Eukaryota > Dinophyceae > Prorocentrales > Prorocentraceae > Prorocentrum > Prorocentrum cordatum. The sequence goes on from CAUYUJ010017897.1 coordinate 189,695, forward strand.
CCACCGCGGCGGCAAGCCCCGGCATGCGGTCGGGGCGGCGGGTGCGGGCAGGGGCAGCGCAGGCTGCGAGGCCGAGGCGGGACCTGGAGCCTGGGGAGCTGCGACCCGGCGGCCAGAAAAAGGGTGTTGGACCGGCGCACGAATATCAAGCTATAATGTATAATGGTGTCCAAACGACCTGGAGACGCTTGAACTCTACGGAATGACTACGCAAAGGGACAGGTGGGAGAAAAGCGGCGCCTTTATTGGCAACCGGTGCGGCAGCTGGCTCGGACATGGCGCTGCTCCCAGGGCGTCGCAGTCCATCTGCTGCCGTGCCGCAGGGACACCAGCGGCCGCAGCCGCCTGCGGCAACCAAGTGCAGCGCCCCCCCCCCCCCGATGCCACCCCTGGCCCCTCCTCGAACCGCTGATCCCCCGAAGCGCCACCACCACCTGCGACAGACGCTGCGAGCGAGCGCCCGCCCCCCATGCGTGCAGGGAGGCATGTATGCCGAGACCGCGCCCGGCGTCCTGACGCCCAAGACCAGGGTCTGCACCTTTGCCCGCGAGGGCCCCTCGCGAGCGCACCGTCGGAGGCGGCGGCAGTTGTCAAGGTCATTGAATGTAAGCTGCCCTGCCCTGCGCCTCGGCCACGCGCGACCGGCCGCCGCGGCTCCGCGGGAAGCTCCTTGTAGGCTCGCCGGATTTCCGCGGCGTGGCCACGTCCTCTGGCAGGCCGAGCTCCAGCTTGGCCATCGCCGCAAGCCGCTGCTCCTGGGACCAATCCTCGATGATGTCCAGCGGAGGTGGCACTGCTGGACCCCACCACCTCGTGTACAACGGCTCGCGCTCGCCAACGTGGAGGGGCGGCTCCTGCATTTTCACCTGCGGAGGGAGCTTCTCGGACGCCTCCACGACGGCGGCAGGGCGCTGCTCGGCGCCCACCCGCAGCCTGTCCACGTCGCCGGGCAGGCCGCGCTCCAGCGCGGCCATCAGCGCCCACTGCTGCTCCGCAGAGAGGCCCGCGAGGAGCTTCAGCGGCAGCGGCACCGCCGAGGCGGCAGGCCCCCCCGCACCGTGCGGCTCGAGCGCACCAGCACCGGGGCCGCGCGCCGCCGGGGGCCTGTCCTGGTGGCCCCGCGCCCGCGCCGGGCCCTGCTGCTCTGCGGGCAGGCCCCCGAAGCAGCGCGCTGCGGCGGGCGCCGCCCGCGGGCGGGGGCCTCCCGCCACGGGCGCGGGGCCTGCCGCCACGGGCGCCGCGCCGCCGCCGCGGAGCCTGCCGCCGCAGGCGGTGCAGCAGCGGGCGCGGGCCAGCGCGGCGGCCACCCGCGCCCCGCACCAGCGGCAGCAGCGGACGGGCGCCGGCGCCCGCGGCGGCTCCCCGGCGCCGTGCACGGGCGCCGGGTGGCTCGAGAGGAAGAGGCCGGGCGGGGGCAGGCCCGGCGCGGGCCTGGGGTGCGGGCTCGGGGCGTGCTGGAGGGGCGGGCAGCTCTTGTGGGCGCCCTGCTGGGTCGACATCTGCGGCGAGGGGGGCCGCCGGCGCGGGTCCGACTACTACCCGGCGCTCGACTACACTGCTGGTGCACGGATCTGTCGCCAACGACTGCCGCTGGAAGGCTTCCTGAGCCAAGGCTGGTGCGGGTGAGCGGGCGACAGGAATGACAAGTATGAAAACGGCGAGGCGGAGCATTCGGATGAGATGCCTTCTTTGACAGCAACGGGCGCCGTCTCGCCGCGGGCGCCACAGCTCAGCCTGGCCCAGGGTCGCCGAATAGGTATTCGGGCACCTCGGCGCTCCCTGGAACGGTGTCTGAGCCGAAGATCTTGCCGTGGTCCCTGACGACGTCTGTGCCGTACTGCTCGGCAAGCTTCTGGTCGCTGTACAGGCGGTAGAACTCCTTGAACGGCATGCCTCTGCCAGGCTCCAGCAGCTCTGGGCTGATGGCCAGCAGCAGGGACGCCAGCTGCTCCGAAGTGAACTCGGCGTCGGGCCCTTCGGTGGTGCGCTGAAGAGAATTGAATTCGTCCAGGCTCAAGACTCCGTCCTTGTCTGTGTCGAACTTGGTGAAGATCTCGGCGATCAGCTCGTCCTCCAGCTCCCGCATGGCCTGCTCCTCCAGGTCCAGCTCCGCCGCAAGCTGCTCGTCCGCCCCGTCCTGGTCGTCGGGAGACCCCTGCTCCTCGGCGACGCTCGCCTCCGCCGCGGCTAGCTTCTGCAAGAACCAGTCCTGCTGCCCGTACTTCCGCAGCGCCAGCGGCCCGTCCTCGTCGAGCTCGCGGAAGAACTCGCCGAGGTCTGGGTCAGATCTCAGCCGGTTCACCGCGAGCATTACGGATCGCAGGCGCTCGACCTGGGCTGGTGTCCTCATCGCCTCCCTGGCGGCGGCCTGGAACTGGTCGAACTGGTCTGGGTCCTGAAACACCCCAGGAGATCCGATGTCTTGATTTATCCCAGCCGTCCTATGGTGTTGGGTCCTCCTGTTGACGAAACAGCGCCCCGCGTCCTCCTCTCCTCTCCTCTCCTCTCCTCTCCACAATTACACAATATGAAAATACTCTCCCACTTCCCCTGATGGCGTCCCGAAGATATCCGACACCCCCCCGCGTATTGTTTTTTACACACAGGATTCCCGGGAAACGGGTTCTCGCTTGTGTTTTTGTTTCAAACTTGTGTGTTTTTCAAAATGCTGCTCTCGCCGAGGCGCCGGCCTCATTTTCGGGCCCCGCTCGTTCCGAATCGTGCTCCCGCTGCAGCGCTGGCCTCATTTCCGTGCTTCCGCTCGTTCCGAATCGTGCTCCCGCTGCAGCGCTGGCCTCATTTCCGCGCTTCCGCCCGTTTCGACTCGTGCTCCCGCTGCAGCGCTGGCGTCATTTCCTGTGCCATGCCACAGCACACGCGCACACACGCACACACACACACCACCACCACCACCACCACCACTACCACCACCGCCGCCACCACCACCACCACCACCACCACCAGCAGCACCAGCAGCATCAGCAGCACCAGCAGCACCAGCAGCACCAGCAGCACCAGCAGCACCAGCAGCACCAGCACCAGCACCAGCACCAGCACCAGCACCAGCACCAGCACCAGCACCACCACCCCCACCACAACCACGCACACACGCACGCACGCACGCGCACCACCACCCACTAGTCCGCGGATAGAGAAAATCAGCGCCATGGTAAGGGATGGGAGGGAGGGGTAGGACGTCAGATATGACGCGCGCGCACCTAGCTTGTCTCCTCTCCCCTCCTCCTCCCCCTCCTCTCCTCTCCTCTCCTCTCCTCTCCTCTCCTCTCCTCTCCTCTCCTCTCCTCTCCTCTCCTCTCCTCTCATCTACTCTCCTCCCCCCCTCCTCGTCCCTTCCCTCCCGCCTCCCGTCCCCCCCCCACATTGGCACACCCCTCATACGTTTCTTGGCCCCCACTGGTCCTGGAACGCCTCAGCGATCCGATGTCTTGCTTGGTTCCATGCGCGGTTCCCCGAAGTCGATCGACCCCTTCCCCGGGGCTGGTGTCTCGCCCGGGGCTGTTTTCCTTCTGGACAATCCTGCGGCCCAGCGAGGGACCCCAAGACTGAAAAATCGGCGAAAGGCCTCCGTGACGATGTTTCCCAACCATCCTGTGGTGTTTTGGGTCCTCGTTTTGAAGAAACGGTCCCCGCGTCTCCTTCTCCTCCTCTCGTGCCCTCCCCCCCAATTGGGGTACCACATGCGTCTGCCACACCCAGTACAGCGCTTCGTGGCCCCATAGGGAGCTCCACGTAAGGCCCAGGGGGGGTACCACATGCGTCTGACAAACCCAGTACAACGTTTCGTGGCCCCACAAGGAGCTCCACCGAAGGCCCCAGCGGGGGTGGTACCACATGCGTCTGCCACACCCAGTACAGCGCTTCGTGGCCCCATAGGGAGCAGCTCCAAGCAAGGCCCCAGGGGGGGGATACCACATGCGTCTGCCACACCCAGTACAGCGTTTCGTGGCCCCATAGGGAGCTCCACCAAAATCCCCAGGGGGGGCCACAAAGGGGGTTACCACATGCGTCTGCCACACCCAGTACGGCCTTTCGTGGCCCCATAGGGAGCTCCACCTAACGCCCCAGTGGGGGGTACCACATGCGTCTGCCACACCCAGTGCGGCGTATTCGTGGCCCCATAGTGAGCTCCACCTGACGCCCCAGTAGGGGGTACCACATGCGCCCGCCACACCCAGTACGGCGTTTCGTGGCCCACGAGGGAGCTCCACCCAAGGCCCCAGTGGGGGGTACCACATGCGTCTGCCACACCCAGTACGGCGCTTCGTGGCCCCATAAGGAGCCCCACCTAACGCTCCACTAGGGGGGGTCACATTTGTCCGCCACATACAGAACGGCGTTTCGTGGCCCCAGAGGGAGCTCCACCTCAGGCCTCACTGATGGGTGGCCACATGCGTCTGCAACACCCAGTACGGCGCTTCGTGGCCCCAGAAGGGGGCTCCACCTAACGCCCCAATAGGAAGTTTTACATTTGTCCGCCACACACATAACGGCGCTTCGTGGCCCCATAGGGAACTCCACCTCAGGCTTTACTGATGGGTGGCCACATGCGTCCGCCACACCCAGTACAGCGCTTCGTGGCCAGAGGGACCGTCCGCTTGCGTCCCGCATGCCCAATTTGGCATTTTCGCTGACCCGGTACAACGTTTCGTGGTCCCATATGGAATTCCACCGAAGCCCCCAGTGGGACCGTCTGCATGCGTCCCGCACACGCAATCTTACATTTTCGCCCACCCAGTGCAACGCGTCGTGGCCCAAATAGAGAGCTCGACTCCCACTGGGACCGCCCACATGCGCCCCACATGCCCAATTTGGCAGTTTCACCCACGCAGGACAGCGCTTCGTGGCCCCATAGGAAGCTCCACCGAAGCCCCTAGTGGGACCGTCCGCATGCGTCCCACACGCCCAATTTGGCATTTTCGCCCACCCAGTATGGCGTTTGGTGGCCCCATAGGGAGCTCCACCGAAGCCCCCAGTGGGACCGCCCACATGCGTCGCGGAAGCCCAATTCAGCATTTTCACCCACCCAGTGCAGCGTTTCGTGGCCCCATAGGAAGCTCCACCGAAGCTCCCAGTGGGACCGCCCGCATGCGTCCTAAAAACCCAATTTCGCATTTTCACCCACCCAGTACAGCGTTTCGTGGCACCATAAGGAGCTCCACCGAAGCCCCCAGTGGGACCGTCCGCATGCGCCCCGGAAGCCCAATTTGGCATTTTCACTCACCCAGTACAACGTTTCGTGACCCCATAGGGAGCCCCACCGAGGGCCCCAGAGCTACCGCTCGCATGCGTTCCCCAACGCCCAGTGCAGCGCTCTGTGGCCCCATAGGGAGCTTCACCGAAAAAAATATTCAGAATTGCGGCACCCACAACTGCAGATGGTTGGGTCCTTCGCCAGGATAATTTTCAGTGCGCTGGATCTCGGGGAGCTGGTCCCCAGACATGCGACGTCCTGATTATTTTTAATACGGGGCTCCTGGAGGTCCCGACCTTTTGCCCAGGACCGGTCTCTCATCCTGAGCCGCTTTTTGACGGCCCCGAGGCCCAGCGAGGGCCCCCCGAGGCCGCAAATAGCGAGAAACCTCTCCTCGTCCTGCTCTTTTTTTTTTTGTTTTTGTGCAACGCGAGCATGTGTGGGTCTGGGCCCTGAAACACCTCCCCAGAGATCCGATGTCGTGATTTTTTCAATGCGCGGTCCCCGGAAGCCTCGATCTATTCCCCAGGACCGGTTTTTCATCCTGAGTCCGCCGACCCCTTGTGGGTCTCTAGGCGTGTGAGATAGTTCCCCCCCCAGAAGTCCCCCCCCCAGGGACCCCAAACCGGCGATTTGACCCCCCCCCCCCCAGGCCCCGGACGAGCGACTCACTTGCTTTTTTGGGCCCAACAGGGGCTCAAGACGGGCCAAGAAGGTCCCAAGACGCCTCCAAGACGGCCCACGAGGGCCCCGAGACGCCACACGAGCGCTCCAAGACGCCCAAGATGGCCCCATGACGAGCCAAGAGACCTCCAAGACGGCCCAAGCGGCCTCCAAGAGCAGTCCTCAGAAGGGCCTACGAGCTGAAAATTGTGGAATTCCTATAGGAAAACGTACATGTTGATACTATACGACTTGTCGGCCTTCACGGCGTTGAAGACCGTCCAAGAGCACCCCAAGACCGCCCCAAGACGGCCCAAGAGGCCCCCAAGAGGCGCCCAAGTCGGCTCCAGAGGGCGCCAAGACGGCCCAATAGGCCCCCAAGACTGCCCAAGAGGGCCCCAAGACGGCCCCACGAGGGGCCCAAGAGGGGGAGCTTGAACCGGCAATCCGAGCCTTCCGCCCCAAGACGGCCCCAGAAGGCCCCAAGAGGCCCCAGGAGGCCCCCAAGACGCCTCCAAGAAGCCACAAAAGGCCCCCAAGAGGGCCCCAAACGGTCCCAAAACGGCCCCCAAGAGGCTTCGAAACTGCCTCCGAAAGTTCCGCGAGAAGCCCCTCGCCCATTCTTCCTCTTCCTCTCTCACCTCATCCTCATCCTCGTCGATTCTTTTCCCCCCGTCCTTCATTTCCTCTGTGTCCCCCTCCTCCTCCTCCTCCTCCTCATCCATCCTTGTCCACCTCGGCCCCCTGGTGGCTTCAAATCTGTTTTCCAGATGTCCCCGAAAGGCGTGCCGCGAAATCGTTATACACATACAAGAATTTCTCATCCATAAACCATCACTCATAGCCTCATCTCTATGTCCCCCTCCTCCTCGTCCTCCTCCATCCTCTCCACGTTCCCCTCCTCCTCGTCCCCCTCCTCTTGTTCCTGGTCCGCTTCACCTCGTCATATTCGATGATTCGCCCCCCCTATCCTCCGCCTCATCTCCATTATCCTTGTTCCGTCCTCCTTTTTCTCACCAGTACGCGTGCCCGATTCGACATCATTTGCATGTCTTGCACTTCAGGGTGCCTTTATTGGCGTCTCGCGGGGCATTGTGCGTCATGATGCCCTCAGGCCGCCACACAAAGCTTCCAAAAGACCCCCCCCCCGAAACCCGAACTTCGCCCCCCGAAGAGAATTACCCTGTGACGTACCCAACCCATTTGTATCATGGGAAACGAGGAGTTGGCCGAAACTTGCATGGACAATCAAATTGCAGGATCCGTTGTTTGATATGTAAGCTACTTGGGACACGCGCCTATGGCATGATGCGCAGGAGAACCATACAAGAAAGAGGGGCAACAGCTACAGGCTCGAAGAGGACATGGGGAGACGGGAGCGAAGAGCAGGAGAAAAACGTGCGGGAAGCCCACTGTGCTGGGCCCCTCAGCAGCCCTCGAAAGTGGCGACAGTTTCACAGATCGCAGCCCCCCAGGGATGGCGAGGTCCCATTTGAGTCTGCGGTGAGTACCCACTGTGCTGGGCCCCATCAGCAGCTCTCGAAAGTGGCGACATTTTCACAGATCGCAGCCCCCCAGGGATGGCGAGGTCCCATTTGAGTCTGCGGTGAGTACCCACTGTGTTGGGCCCCTCAGCAGCCCTCGAAAGTGGCGACAGTTTCACAGATCGCAGCCCCCCAGGGATGGCGAGGTCCCATTTGAATCTGCGGTGAGTGCCCACTGTGCTGGGCCCCTCAGCAGGCCCTCGAAAGTGGCGACAGTTTCACAGATCGCAGCCCCCAGCAGCCTTTGAATCCGCCGTGAGTACCCACTGTGCTGGCCCCCCCAGCAAGCCTCGAAAGTGGCTGCAGTTTCACAGATCGCAGCCCCCCAGGGATGGCGAGGTCTAATTTGAATCAACCGTGAGTACCCACTGTGCTGGGCCCCCCAGCAGCCCTCGAAAGTGGCGACAGTTTCACAGATCGCAGCTCCCCAGGGATGGCGAGGTCCCATTTGAATCCGCCGTGGGTACCCACTGTGCTGGGCCCCCCAGCAGCCCTCGAAAGTGGCGACAGTTTCACAGATCGCAGCCCCCCAGGGATGGCGAGGTCACATTTGAATCCGCCGTGGGTACCCACTGTGCTGGGCCCCCCAGCAGGCCTCGAAAGTGGCGACAGTTTCACAGATCGCAGCCCCCCAGGGATGGCGAGGTCCCATTTGAATCCGCCGTGGGTGCCCACTGTGCTGGCCCCCCCAGCAGCCATCGAAAGTGGCGACAGTTTCACAGGCCGCAGCCCCCCAGGGGTGGCGAGGTCCCATTTGAATCCGCCGTGAGTACCCACTGTGCTGGGCCCCCGAGCAGCCCTCGAAAGTGGCGACAGTTTCACAGATCGCAGCCCCCCAGGGATGGCGAGGTCCCATTTGAATCCGCCGTGGGTGCCCAGTGTGCTGGGCCCCCCAGCAGCCCTCGAAAGTGGCGACAGTTTCACAGATCGCAGCCCCCCAAGGATGGCGAGGTCTAATCTGAGTCCCCGTAAGACGTCACTGTGCTGGGCCCCTATTCAGCCCTCGAAAGTGGCGACAGTTTCACGGATCGCAGCCCCACAGCGATGGCGAGGTCTAAGCTGAGTCCCCGTAAGACGTCACTGCGCTGGGCCCCCCAGCAGCCCTCGAAAGTGGCGACAGTTTCACAGATCGCAGCCCCCCAGGGATGGCGAGGTCTAATCTGAGTCCCCGTAGGGCGTCACTCCGCTGGGCCCCCCAGCAGCCCTCGAAAGTGGCGACAGTTTCACAGATCGCAGCCCCCCAGGGATGGCGAGGTCTAATCTGAGTCCCCGTAGGGCGTCACTCCGCTGGGCCCCCCAGCAGCCCTCGAAAGTGGCGACAGTTTCACAGATCGCAGCCCCCCAGGGATGGCGAGGTCTAATCTGAATCCCCGCAGGGCGTCACTCCGTTGCCCCCCCCCCCCCCCCCCCCAGTGCCTGAAAGTTGGCGACAGTTTCAGGATCGCAGCCCCCTGCGATGGGCGAGGTCTAATCTGAGTCACGTTAAAAGTCACTGTTGTAGGGCCCCCCCCAGCAGCCCACGAAAGTGGCGACAGTTTCACAGATCGCCGCCCCCCAGGGATGGCGAGGTCCCATCTGAGTCCCCGTAAAACGTCACTCCGCTGGGCCCCCCAGCAGCCCTCGAAAGTGGCGACCGTTTCACAGATCGCAGCCCGCCAGGGATGGCGAGGTCTAATCTGAGTCCCCGTAGGACGCCACTCCGCTGAACCCCCCAGCAGCCCTCGAAAGTGGCGCCAGTTTCACAGATCGCAGCCCCCCAGGGATGGCGAGGGGTAAGCGACGTAAAAGGCAAGAGAGAAGAGGAGGACCGAAGTTGAGAGGCGAAGGGAAGCAAGAGAGAAGAGGAGGAGCGAAGAGAGGAGAAGGGATGCAAGAGAAAAGAGGAGGAGGAGAAGGGAGGAGAGGAGAGGGAAGACGCGACGCTGTGTCTATTCAAAACGAGTACCTACAACGCAGGGAGGGTTAGGGAACAATTAACCTGGGACGTACCCAACATTGCGCAAACGCGGGGCGCAAATAGTTTAGGACACTTTATAAGGGGGGCGATGACGGAGCGAGGGTTACATATGTCTGCAGACGGAATTCGGGAGACTCGCAGGACACTGGCTTCAGGACAAGGACTAGATAAAGCTGATTAGTTGCAATCCCTGAGCAACCCTAGCCACTTCGAAAGCGGGGATCTCAGATCGCAGCCCCCCAGGGATGGCGAGGTCTAATTTGGGTCCGCGCGTGGCCCTCACTGTGCTGGGCCCCCCAGCAGGCCTCGAAAGTGGCGACAGTTTCACAGATCGCAGCCCCCCAGGGATGGCGAGGTCTAATTTGAGGTCCGCGCGTGGCCCTCACTGTGCTGGGCCCCCCAGCAGGCCTCGAAATGGCGACAGTTTCACAGATCGCAGCCCCCCCAGGGATGGCGAGGTCTAATTTGAATCTGCCCGTGGCCCTCACTGTGCTGGGCCCCCAGCAGGCCTCGAAAATGGCGACAGTTTCACAGATCGCAGCCCCCCCAGGGATGGCGAGGTCTAATTTGGGTCGCCCGTGGCCCTCACTGTGCTGGCCCCCCAGCAGGCCTCGAAAATGGCGACAGCAGCAAATCGCAGCCCCCCAGGGATGGCGAGGTCTAATTTGAATCCTGCGCGTGGCCCTCACTGTGGCTGGGCCCCCCAGCAGGCCTCGAAAATGGCGGCAGTTTCGCAGATCGCAGCCCCCCAGGGATGGCGAGGTCTAATTTGAATCCGCGCGTGGCCCTCACTGTGCTGGGCCCCCCAGCAGGCCTCGAAAATGGCGACAGTTTCGCAGATCGCAGCCCCCCAGGGATGGCGAGGTCTAATTTGAATCTGCGCGTCGCCCTCACTGTGCTGGGCCCCCCAGCAGGCCTCGAAAGTGGCGACAGTTTCACAGATCGCAGCCCCCCAGGGATGGCGAGGTCTAATTTGGGTCCGCCCGTGGCGTCACTGTGCTGGGCCCCCCAGCAGGCCTCGAAAGTGGCGACAGTTTCACAGATCGCAGCCCCCCAGGGATGGCGAGGTCTAATTTGGGTCCGCGCGTGGGCCCTCACTGTGCTGGGCCCCCCAGCAGGCCTCGAAAGTGGCGACAGTTTCACAGATCGCAGCCCCTCGCAGGCAAGACAGGAAGAGGCAAGAGGGAGGCGGGAGGCGGGAGGAGTGACGCGACCACACTGCTCTATTCAAAACGAATACCCAACCAAGGAGGGTTGGGAAAAACAAGGGGTCGGCGGATGTGGCGTAAGCCTGAAAAATAATTGTTTGACGGTCCCGAGGCCTAGTAAGGGCCCCTAGAAGCCGAAACTTGCGAAAAACCTTCGTCGTGATTTTTTCAACACGTCGGATCTTTGGGGTCTGGTTTACGCTGGAGTAATGGGGGGAACACAAAAGGGGGGACGGCAGTAGGTGCAATAGTTGTTTTGCCTGAACTATTGCGCGCGAGCTATTGCACCGACTATTGCCGGGGGACACGAACTATTGCAAACCGCCTGAACTATTGCGCGCGAAACAAGACACAACAATACCCGCGCGGAACTAGTGCATCCACGCCGCGAACTAGTGCATCCAGGCACCAACTGTTGCGTGGACTATTGCGCCTACTCCCGTCCCCCCATTTGTGTTCCCCCCATTACTCTGGCTTCCCAGACCCCCGACGTCATGATTTTTTCATGACGCGACCCCCAGAGGCCTGGACCCCTTCCCCGGGACCGGTTTTTCGTCCTGAGTCGTTTTTTGACGCTCCCGAGGCCCGGTGAGGGCCCCTGGAGGCCGAAAATGGCGAAAAACCTCCCGTCGTGATTTTTTCATAACTCGAGGGGGTCTGGGACCCTGGCTTAAATCTGGGTCCTGAAACACCTCCTGCAGCGCCTCCAGCCTCGAGCTCGCCGCCCTCGTGGCGCGGCGGCGCCCGGGCACCGCGCCGCGCGCCCGCGCCGGCGCCGCGAGGCCGGGCGCGCCGCCGCCCCACGCGGCTGCGAGGAGCGCCCCGGCCGCCGCCGCCGCCGCGCCGCACGCGACCAGCGGGGCGGCCCCAGACGTGCGACGCCATGATACCCAGAGATCCGACGCATTGAAACCATCACGACGGAGGTTTGTCGCAAGTTTCGGCTTCTAGGGGCCCTTACGCGGCCTCGGGACCGTCAAAAAACGGCTCAGGATGAAAAACCGGTCCTGGGGAATGGATCGAGGCTTCCGGGCATTGAAAAAATCACGACATCGGATCTATGGGTAGGAGGCTTGCAAATGGGCACCAACACCAACACCAGGGTCTGCCTCAACGGGGGGAAGCTGATCCTATAGATGTTGGTGCTGGTGGTAATCTTTCGGCCACCAATTGGGAGCCCGAAGATTACCACCATCACCGAGATCGGGATCATCTGCACCCGGTGGAGGCACACCGCTGATGTTGGTGTTGGTGTCAACCTCCAGGCCTCCGACATGACTTTTTAATTACGGGGCCCCCAGATATCCAACGCAGTGAAAAAAAATCCCAGTGCGACCCTACCTAGGAGTTGGAGCCCCTAGGAAAGCAGCATTAGTAGTAACAGTAAAGCTAAGCTAAAGCTAAGCTGCAGCTAAGCTACAGCTAAGCTACAGCTAAGCTAAAACTAAGCTAAAGCTAAGCTAAAGCTAAGCTAAAGCTAAGCTAAAGCTAAGCTAAAGCTAAGCTAAAGCTAAGCTAAAGCCAAGCAAAAGCTAAGCTAAAACTAAGCTAACGCTAAGCTAAAGCTAAGCTAAGTGTAAGCTACAGCTAAGCTAAATATAAGCTTAAGCTAAAGCTTAAGCTAGATCTAAAACTAAGCTAAAGCTAAGCTAAAGCTAAGCTAAAGCTAAGCTAAAGCTAAGCTAACGCTAAGCTGAAGCTAAGCTAAAGCTAAGCCAACGCTAAACTACAGCTAAGCTAAAGCTAGCTAAAGCTAAGCTAAAGCTAAGCTGGAGCTAAGCTAAAGCTAAGCTAAAGTTAAAGCTAAGCTAAAGCTACACTAAAGTTAAGCTAAAGCTAAGCTAAAGCTAAGCTAAAGCTAAGCTAAAGCTAAGCTAAAGCTAAGCTAAAGCTAAAGCTAAAGCTAAAGCTAAAAGCTGAAGCTAAAGCTCCCAGGGGACTGGGGGAACCGCGGGGCGGGGACTGGGGGAACCGCCGGGGGCGCTTTCCACTGCCCGGCCCCTTTAAGCTAGAGAGTAAGAACCCTTCTAGGCAGAGCCTAGGTAGGGAAAAAGCAAGACAGAGGTTTTTCGCAAGGTTCGGCCTCTGGGGGCCGTCGCCGGGCCCCGGGACCATCAAGAACGATTCGGGATGAAGAGCCGGTCCCGGGGAAGGGGATCCAGACCTCTGGGGGTCGACGTTGTGAAAAAATCGCGACGTCGAGGGTTTGGGTCCCCTGAAATCCTGGCGTCTCAACTTTTTTCGAGCTGGGCGTTTTCGCCTCTTTTCGAGCCCCGGGGCCCTCACAGATCGATCCAGCTCGAAAGATGACGCAGAAAGATGGGGTCTATAGGGCTCCGGGCGTGATCTATTGTACCATGTTGCAGTTTTTTCGCCACGTCGGATCTCGGGGTCCTGATTTTTTCAAGGCGACGTTCCTGGCAGTCCCGGCCCTTCTTTCGGGGAGACGTAAGACTCGGGTACGGGGGACTCGGGTTGGCCTGACGGGGCCATCATGAAAATGACGAAACCTGATTTGAAATTTGACGCGAGCTCCCGCTGCGAACATCCCACGGAAACTGGACCGTCAAAATCCGGGACGCGCTCGTCAAAAAAAATCGATCAGAGCGAGATCTGGCTTACTCGAGTCTTACGTTTCCCCGATTCTTTCCCGGGACCAGGCTCCTCGTCCTGCGTGTCGTTTCTTGGACGGCCCCGCGAGGCCTGGCTGCAGGGCCTCCTGAGGCCGACCACGGACCAAAAACCTCCCGCCCGGATATGTTCTTACGACGCGATCCCAGGCCCCCGACGTCCACCCACGAGTTTCGACCCCCACAAGCCTCATGGCGTCGACCCCCACAGGTTTCGACCCATTCCCCAGGACCGGCTTCTCATCCCGAGCCGTTCCTTGAGCGGCCCCGAGGCCCGGCTGTGGGGCCACCCGAGGCAAAAGACCGTGAGAAGCCTCCCGCCGTGTTTTTTTCACTGCTCGAAGGTGTCCCCTGAGAGCCAGGCGTGGCACGTTCTCCACAACGGGCGTCTTCGCACAAGTTCGGGCCCCGGGGCCCTCGCGGACCGATCCGGCTCGAAAGATGACGCAGAAAGATGGGGTCTGGGGCTCTGGGCGCGACTTGTTTAGGGCATGGAGCTCTATATATTCACCGACGCTTCTTCCGGCCCTGCATTGGAATTCGCACTGGAGAGCGGATCCTGGTGTATGCGGAACCCTGGTGTATACATGTTCCACTGTTTTCCCGGGACATCGGGGAAAAAAAGCATACACCACACCACCCCAGTGTCGCCCTCGACCCTCAAGAAAAGTCCTGGGATCGAGAAACCGCCCGCCACTGGTAACGTATGTGCTCCAGTTTCCGACTTCTGCGATGCTGCCGTTTTTTTTGCAACGTCAGCTCTCACCAGAGATCCGACGTCGTGACTTTTTCGATACGGGGTCCCCAGAAGCCTCGACCCACTCCCCGGGACCGGTTTCTCGTCCTGAATCATTTTCTGACGGTCCCGGGGCCTGGCGAGGGCCCCTCGAGGCCGAAATTTGCGAAAAACCTCCGTCGTGATTTTTTCCATACGTTGGATCTCTGGGTCAGGGTCTGGCGAAAAATAAAAGATACCCTAAAATACAACGAACATGCAAACAAAATACTAACAAAATAGTCCTCTGACATTTGTTTGCATATGTTTTGAATATTTGTGGGGTATTTTTGATGTTCCATCGAAAATCCCCCCGTAGGGGGACAGGCCCGACGTAAGCCTGGGGCCGCACCGCAGCGCCACCGCTGTCTTAGAACCCAAAAATGTCATAATAATAAAAACGATGTTCTTAGAACATAAGCCCCATGCGATAACCCAAGACAGCCTCCGCCAGAAATGGTCTAAGAACATCTCGTGGGAACCACAAAAGGTTCTTAGAACATTGTTTGGTAGGGCTATAGGCGAGCCAGGACGCTTCGCCACTGCTTGACATCGTGCCTGGGTCCGGTGCGCCAGATGCGCCAGGCGCGCCACGTGTGCGCCAACTGTGCGCCAGGTGTGCGCCAGGTGTGCGCCAGGTGCGCCAGGTGCGCCAGGTGCGCCAGGTGCGCCAGGCGCGCCAGGTGCGCCAGGTGCGCCAGATGCGCAAGGTGCGCCAGGTGCGCCAGGTGTGCGCCAGGTGCGCGCCAGGCGCGCCAGGTGCGTCAGGTGCGCCGTTTGCGCCAGGCGCGCCAGTTGCGCCATGCGCGCCAGGCGCGCCAGGTGCGCCAGGTGCGCCAGGTGTGCCAGGTGCGTCAGGTGCGTCCAGCGCGCCAGGTGCACCAGGTGCGCGCCAGGTGCCCCCAGCGCGCCAGGTGCGCCAGGTGCGCCCAGCGCGTCAGGTGCGCGCCAGGCGCGCGCCAGGTGCGCCAGTTGCGCCAGGTGTGCGCCACGTGTGCGCCAGGTGCGCGCCAGGTGCGCCAGGTGCGCCAGTTGCGCCAGGTGTGCCAGGCGCGCCAGTTGCGCCAGGCGCGCCAAGTGAGCCAGGTGCGCCATGTGCGCCAGGTGTGCCAGGTGCGACAGGCGCGCCAGGTGCGCCGGGTCTGCGCTAGGTGTGGCAGGTGCGCCAGGTGCGCCCAGCGCGCCAGGTGCGCCAGGTGCGCCAGATGCACCAGATGTGCCAGGTGTGCGCCAGGTTCGCGCCAGGTGCGCCAGGTGCGCCAGGTGCACCAGGCGAGCCAGGCGCGCCAGGTGCGCCAGGTGCGCCAGGTGCGGCAGGTGCGTCAGGTGCGCCCAGCGCGCAAGGTGCGCCAGGTACGCGCCAGGTGCGCCCAGCGCGTCAGGTGCGCCAGGTGCGCCCAGCGCGCCAGGTGCGCGCCAGGTGCTCGCCAGGTGCGCGCCAGTGCGCGCCAGATGCGCCAGGTGCGCCACGTGTGAGCCAGGTGCGCCAGGTGCGACAGGTGCGACAGGTGCGCCAGGTGCACCAGGCGCGTCAGGTGCGCCAGGTGCGCGCCAGGTGCGCCACGTGCGTCAGGTGCGTCAGGTGCGCCCAGCGCGCCAGGTGCGCGCCAGGTGCGCCCCCCAGCCTTGGGCGCCAGCGCCGTGGCGTCACTGTGCTGGGCCCCCCAGCAGGCCTCGAAAGTGGCGACAGTTTCACAGATCGCAGCCCCCCAGGGATGGCGAGGTCTAATTTGAATCTGCGTGTGGCCCTCACTGTGCTGGGCCCCCCAGCAGGCCTCGAAAATGGCGACAGTTTCACAGATCGCAGCCCCCCAGGGATGGCGAGGTCTAATTTGAATCTGCCCGTGGGTACCTCACTGTGCTGGGCCCCCCAGCAGGCCTCGAAAATGGCGACAGTTTCACAGATCGCAGCCCCCCAGGGATGGCGAGGTCTAATTTGAATCCGCGCGTGGGCCCCACTGTGCTGGGCCCCCCCAGCAGGCCTCGAAAATGGCGACAGTTTCACAGATCGCAGCCCCCCAGGGATGGCGAGGTCTAATTTGAATCCGCGCGTGGCCCTCACTGTGCTGGGCCCCCCAGCAGGCCTCGAAAATGGCGACAGTTTCGCAGATCGCAGCCCCCAGGGATGGCGAGGTCTAATTTGGGTCCGCGCGTGGCCCTCACTGTGCTGGGCCCCCCAGCAGGCCTCGAAAATGGCGACAGTTTCGCAGATCGCAGCCCCCCAGGGATGGCGAGGTCTAATTTGAATCCGCGCGTGTCCCTCACTGTGCTGGGCCCCCCAGCAAGCCTCGAAAATGGCGACAGTTTCGCAGATCGCAGCCCCCCAGGGATGGCGAGGTCTAATTTGAATCCGCGCGTGGCCCTCACTGTGCTGGCCCCCCAGCAGGGCTCGAAAATGGCGACAGTTTCGCAGATCGCAGCCCCCCAGGGATGGCGAGGTCTAATTTGAATCCGCGCGTGGCCCTCACTGTGCTGGGCCCCCCAGCAGGCCTCGAAAATGGCGACAGTTTCACAGATCGCAGCCCCCCGCAGGCAAGACAGGAAGAGGCAGGCAGGGAGGGAGGGAGGAGGAGGAGGAAGGAGTGGAGACCACACTGCTCTATTCAAAACGAATACCCAACCAAGGAGGGTTGGGAATAATGTTCTTAGAACACAAACCCCATGCGATAAACCGAGACAGCCTTCGCCAATGTCCTAAGAACCTTTCGTGCGAACCGCAAAAGGTTCTTAGAACATTATTTGGTAGGGCTATAGGCGAGCCAAGACGCTTCGCCACTGCTTGACATCGTGCCTGGGTCCCCAGAAGTCTCGACCCATTCCCCGGGACCGGTTTCTCATCCTGAATCGTTTTCTGACGGTCCCGGGGCCCGGCGAGGGCCCCTCGAGGCCGAAATTTGCGAAAAACCTCCGTCGTGATTTGTTCCATGCGTTGGATCTCTGCGTGCGAAAAACTGGCAATACCCACAAATACCACAACAATGCCCAACAAATGCTCGAAAGTAGTCCCCTGGCGATGTTTGGCATAATTTTGGACTATTTTTGGGGTCTTCTTTCTTTTTCTTTCGTCGAAAATCCCTCTGTAGGGCGACTTAAGCCTGGGGCCGCGCCGCAGCGCCACCGCGCCCCCGCGCGCGGCCCCCCGGCGGCGCCGCGCCGCCGCGCGGCCGCTGCGCGCCCGCCCCGGCGCGGGCGCGCCCGCGGGCGGGCGCCCCCCCGCGGGGCATCGCGAGCGGCGCCCCCGCGGGTGGCGCCCGCGCGGGGGGCGCGGCGCGCGGGCGGCCGCGGCTGCCGCGGGCGCTTCTGCGCCGAGAGAAAAAAAACAAAAACAAAAACCAAAACACACAAAAAACAAATAACAATCAACAACAAAACAAAAACATGAACAAACCAATGCCGCGGGCGGAAAGTTTCGAGTTTTTTTTGTAAGCATCAGCGTCCTGAGGCTGAGTATTTCTGGCGGTTCTGCCTGGCTGCCAGGACGAGCACGCTCTGCATATACACGCGTCCTTCGCGGCCAGTATCGATACCTCGGGCAGGGAACCTTGGGCAGTTTTCGGCCTCGGAGGGCCCTCGCCGGGCCTCGGGGGGGGGCCGTCAAAAAACGGCATAAAGGACGAAGACCAATCCCGATCGGGACTTCCGGGGACTCTGGCGTCTCGACTTTTTTCGAGCTGGGCGTTTTCGTTTTTTGTTCGGGCCCCGGGACTCTCAGGTCGATCCAGCCTCGGACAAATGGCGCGGAAAGGTGGGGTCTAGGGCTCTGGCGTGGTTTTAGAACGATGTTGCATGTTTGTTCGCGACGTCGGACCCAGAGATCCGATGTCGTGATTTTTTCAATACGCGGTCCCCAGAAGTCTCGACCCATTCCCCAGCACCTGATTTTCATCCTGAGGCGTTTTATGACGGTCCCGAGGCCCTGTAAGGGCCCCTAGAAGCCGAAATTTGCGAAAACCTCCGTCTTGTCTTCTTCAACACGTTGGATCTCTGGGGATCTCAGGGCAGCATGAGAACCTCGGACGCGGAGGACGAGCTCGCGGAAGGGACCTCCCAGGCATGCTCGCGTCGTAGCAAAGGGGCCCGTGAGAGGGAGGTGTAGGACGGTTCTCGGCCTCAGGGGACCGTCAAAGAAGGACTCGGGTTGAAGAACTGGTCTCGGGGAAAGGGCCGGAGCTTCCAAGGAACCCCTACCTAGAGATCCAACGTATTGAAAAAATCACGACGGAGGTTTTTCGCAAATTTCGGCCCCTAGGGGCCCTCGCCGGGCCTCGGGACCGTAACAAAAACGACTCAGGATGAAAATCCGGTACTGGGGAATGGATCGAGGCTTCCGGGGATCGCGTATTGAAAAAATCACGACGTCGGATCTCTGGGTATTGAACAAATCAAGACGTCGCATGTCTGGGTTCCTACTGGACCACCCCCAACCCAGCCCGAAAACCCAAATTTCGGGTTGGAAGGGGTATGGGTTCCACATGCGCTTATTCAATGTTCGCTGACTCCCTCCACACTGGGAATGGAAGGCAAAATGGGGCCTCCTTCAGGTTGGGTCGGGGTGCTTTGGTAGGTGGTCATCAAGAAGTAATGCCAAACCCGCAGAGCAAGTCGGAATCCGATGGCAATCGTGGAACAAAAGTATGACTTCGGGATGGCAGTCAAGGTCGCTCCAGAACCGCCAGGATGGCAGCGCTGCGCTGAAGTCATCGGAAAGCTGGTGATTGGCAGATGGTATGCTTCACAATGACATCTGACAGGATGGCAGCGAAAAAAGCGTGCAACACCATGGACCATAGAATCCTTGTTCGGCCGCCCTGGCTCAGGATCATGTGCAAGCGGTGCCCACGCGATCACCTCTGGGTCACCTGCAGGTCAAGGCCCAGGCATGCGACGTCTTGTTTTTTTCAATACGGGGTCTCTGGAAGTTCTGACCCTCTCCCCGGGACCGGCTTTCCATCCTGAGTCGTCTTGATGACAATCCCGAGGCCCGGCCAGGGCCCCCCCGAGGCCGAAAACCAACCAAAACCTCCCTTCCGGATTTTCTCACGACGCGAGCATGTCTGGGGGAGGAGACTGGCAAAACATGAACGTGTGAACAGATACGAAGGGGAGCTAAGGAGGGAGGCGCGGAGGCTGGCTGCGAAGAGGGAGCGGCAAGAGAGAGAGAGAGAGGAAATAATGACGGAGGCAAAGGGGGCCTTCCTCCTCCTCCTCCTCCTACTACTCCTGGTCCTCCTCCTCCTCCTCCTCCTCCTCCTCCTCCTCCCCCTCCTCCTCCTCCTCCTCCTCAGCAGCAACAGCCAGCATCAGCAGCAGCAGCAGCAGCAGCAGCATCAGCTCAGCATCAGCATCATCATCATCATCACATCAATCATCATCCTCATCATCACATCATCACCATCATCATCATCAATCATCATCCTCAGCATCAGCATCAGCATCAGCATTTCATCCATCATCATCTCATCAGCACATCAGCAGAAGAAGCACCATACGCCTCCTCCTCATCCTCCTACTCCTCCTCCTCCTCCTCCTCAGCCTCATCCTACTCCTATCCTTATTCCTTATTAGAATATACTCCTACTCCCCGCCCTCAGGGGATCCGCCGCCCCCGATAGGCCGGCATCCACGCATCTCGGGGGCGGGTCCCATCCTAACCTGTAAAAAACAATACAAAATCAACATGTTTCTTATTTTTTCCTCTCGACATGGACGTCCTGTCGTCCACGGCGGTAATCATTGCAAAAAATACCACAAAGAGCACACGCGCGCGTTCATGTCAGAATCCTACCGAACACCGTGTGTTTTGCAAGCATTTCAACATAAAAAACATCAAAAACCCATTGTTTTTTTTTCACCAAAATTATACAAATTCCTGGCCGATCTTTCGGCTGAAGAAAAACATAGGGAAATTTCCGGCAAGGGGGCCGCGGTTTTTCAAATCCAGCGATTTCACGTCATCGCGCGGTGCACTCGCGATGCTCTGTCATGCACCAGGCCGCGAATCCTGTGCAAAAAATACCACGCGGGCGACATGCGCGCGCGTCGCCGCGAGCGCATGCTCAAATCCTTCTAGAGTCGTCGCCGTCATTGGCACCGTCGCATGGACGTCCTGTCGTCCACGTCGCAAAATGCATGGCAGGAATGGGACGCGGCGCACACCCCGCGCCCGCCCATCCAATCCGTCCCATTCTAATCTGCAAAAGAAATACACAGTTTTTGTTTTTCTTGTCAACATGGTCGTGCTGTCGTCACGTCGCAAAATGCGTGGCAGGAATGGGACGCGGTGCACACCCCGCGCGAAGGGGTGACATGTCGCTCTCGCCTCGGCGCCGCGCACCAACGTTTTTCCTCTCAGCATGGACGTCCTGTCGTCCACGTCGCAAAATGCTTGGCACGAATGGGATGCGGCGCGCACCCCGCGCCCGCCCATCCAAACCCCCCCTTTTATAAAAAACAGTACAAGTTGGGGCCTTCAGGCTTCCTGCGGTGTACCGGGCCATTCTCGACTCGTCTGGCAATGCGTGATTCAACACGCGCTCGCCAGTTCCCGTCGGCAACCGCCATCGCGGCCGCATCAGCTGTACCAAACCGGCTGGCCGGTGTGACTTCGGCCCCCAGTTGTGCCAGCTTTGCTTCTTATGTTGTGGGAGGGCGGGTGGGACTGGGCATGCCATGCTTGACTCGCTCGAGCTGGCTAGCTTGACTCCTACTCCTACTCCTACTCCTCCTACGCCCCCTCCTCCTCCCTCTCCTCCTCCTCCTTCTCCTCCTCCTCCTCCTCCTCCTCCTCCTCCTCCTCCTCCACCTCCTCCTCCTCCTCCTCCTCCTCCTCCGCCCTCTCCTCCTCCTGCGCCTCCTCCTCCTCCTCCACGTGATACTGGCGACTCCGGGGTGACAAGTGACTCAGAAACAGCTGCACTCATAGGAATAACCCAAGGAGGACGAGGCCGACGGCACAGAAAGCAGGGGCCGACCTTGCGTACGACTCCCACGCGCGAGGCCGCTGGACTGCGGGTGGTACGGTGGCACCCCCCTTCATTCAAAGTGCGGCCGCTCAGCTCGCTCCACAAAGGCTGTCTTTGGGCTACAGGGCAATTTTTTGATACATAGGGTTTTCAAAAAAAAAGAGGTTTTGTTTTAAGACGTGATCAATGTATTGATGAATGTATGCGCCACGAACTCATCGTTATTTTTAAGACTACGTCCCTGCATTTTCAATGCATGATCCGCACGCGGAACATGCATCAAAAACGGCACTGCACGGTCGTGGGCCGGCTCAAAAGCTATGTGCCAAGGCTCAAAAACCTAATTATGTGGCAGGGCTCAGTCCACCTCGTCGTACAAAACCTTGGTGCGTTCGAGAGGGGATCCTGCCCCCCTTTTTTGACCCCGAGTTCCTCCATTCCTCGATTTGGGCTTTTGGATTGCGGCCGTGGGCTCTCCCTGCGCGCGTCGCCGCGGCGGCCCCGACGACACGCCGTGCCTCCCAGACCCCCGACGTCATGATTTCTTCACAACGTCGGCCCCCAAAGGCCTGGACCCCTTCCCCGGGACCGGTTCTTCGTTCTGAGTCGTTTTCTGACGGTCCCGAGGCCCGGTGAGGGACCTCAGAGGCCGAAAATGGCGAAAAACCTCCCGTCGTGATTTTTTCATGACTCGAGGAGGTCTGGGGTGGGCTCTCCCTGCGCGCGTCGCCGCGGCGGCCCCGACGACACGCCGTGCCTCCCGGGGTGCACAGCGCGCCGCGGCGCTCCGCCGGGCGGGAGGGCTCGGGACGCCTCGGGGGGGGGGTCCGAACCACCCCCCCCTCTTTGCCAGCGCCAAGGGGGGGGGGGTCCAGACCCCCCCCCCCCTTTCAAGGGGGGAAGGAAGGAGGGGGGGGGGTTCGGGCCCCCCCCCCCCATTCAGGGGGGGAGGGGGGGAGGAGGGGGGGTTCTGCACCCCCCCCCCTTTGGTGCATTCAGGGAGATCCACTGGCGCACTTTCCATATGTGGTCCCGGGTCGAGGGTGTGCAGCGAAGATGGGATGGGGGGAACGACGACGACGAGGACGACGACGACGACGACGCCGACGCCGACGCCGACGCCGACGCCGACGCCGACGCCGACGCCGACGCCGACGCCGACGACGACGACGACGACGCCGACGACGCCGACGCCGACGACCGCCGTTTCTGGGGGTCTCCAGAAGTCCCCGGTAGCCTGCACAGGTCTCTCCGGTGGCCTCCGGGGGCGCCCGGAGGACCGCCGATGCCTGTCAGAACCACACCATGCCAGTGATCACGGCGGCATGGGCGATGACGGAAACCCTGAGCCCAAAAACGTTTTCATCTCCTCGTCCTCCTCCTCTTCCTCCTCGTCCTCTTCCTCCTCCTCCTCCTCCTCCTCCACCTCCTCCTCCTCCTCGTCCTCTTCATCCTCCTCCTCCTCCTCCTCCTCCTCCTCCACCCCAAACCCGGGTTGAGCAAAAAGCGACCGTCCCGGCATTTCTGTAGGCCTACCACGAAATGTTCTTAGAGCCCAGGAGTGTTCTAAGAACAAAACAATGTTCTTAGAACCTTAACCCGATGTGTTGAAACAAGACAGTCCCAGCCAGAAATGTTCTAAGAACTTTACGTGGAAACCACAACATGTCCTTAGAACATTGTCTGGTAGGCCTATAGGCACGCCGGGACGCTTCGCCACTGCTTGATTGGGAGCTCATTTTTTACTTCCGCCACCTTCCGCTGGCCTTCCGCCGGCTTCCGCCAGTGCAGGCGGCCTCGTTTTACTTCCGCCGACCTTCCGCCGGCCTTCCGCCGCGGAGGAGATGGCAACTCGTTCGATCCTCGAAGGCAAGGCCCCTTTTGGGAGCGCCCCGTATACCGCATACCTGTGGGGGGGGGGCACCCCGCCCCCTCCCCATGCATGCTCGTCTCCGCTGCGGGGGGGCGGGGGGGCACCCCTCCGTAACTGCGCGAATACGGCCGGACCCAGGACAAGAGAACACTCTTCAAGGAGACGAGACCCTCCGCCGGCAAAGACACACAGGATCAAGGGGAAACCAGGCGAGGTGTAGCGGTATGGGTACCTTTTCCTTCTCTGAGATCGTCTGCCTCGGCCCGACCGAAAAAAACAAATCTCGAGGGGGCGAGGGATCAGGAGGAGAGGAGGAGAGGAGCAGGAGGAGGAAGAGAAGGAGGTGGAGGAAAAGGAGTAGGAGGAGGAGGAGGAGGAGGAGGAGGAGGAGAAGCAGGACTAGGAGGAGGAGGAGGAGGAGGAGGAGGAGGAGGAGGAGGAGGAGGAGGAGGAGAGGAGGAGGAGGGAGGAGGAGGGGGAGGAGGCAGGAAAGGCGGAGGAGGAGGAGGACGAGAAGGAGGAGAGGCGGGGGAGGAGGAGGAGCAGGAGCAAGAGGAGGAGGAGCAGCAGGAGCAGGAGGAGCAGCAGGAGGAGGAGCAGCAGCAGCAGCAGGAGCAGGAGCATGAGAAGGAGGTGCATGAAGAGCAGGAGGAGGAGGAGGGGGAGGAGGAAGAGGAGGGGGGGAGGACGGAGAAAGAGAAGGAGGAGGAGGAGGAGGAAGAGGAGGAGGAGGAGGAGAAGGAGGAGGAGGAGGAGGAGGAGGAGGAGCAGGACCAGGAGCAGGAGCAGGAGCAGGAGAAGGCGGAGGAGGGGGAGGAGGGAGGAGGAGAAGGAGGAGGAGCAGGAGGAGGAGAAGGAGGAGGAGGAGGAGGAGGAGCACCAGTGTACACCCAAGAGTTACCAACGATGTTGGAGTAAACCCTCCCTTCCTCCAGGCTCCCTCTTCATCGGCCCGTGCATCAATTCATTTCCATTGATGGAGCTGCCTCGTTGGAAGACACCTGTTTGAATACCCTGAAGCATGCCAAAATATGGATCTCGGGACTCCAACGCCACGGATCAATATCATTGTTGTGTCTTGACGACCCTGAATCGTGCCCAAACGCCTTTCCTAGGACTTAAGCACAAATAGCCAGCGTAACTGTAGCACCCGCGAAATCCTGAATCCTTCCAACACACCATTGCTGCTACGTCGATACAAATGTGTAAGCGAATGTGCGCAGCGCTAAAGCGATAACCACACTTTGAAAAGGAACCGCTCTCCGCCCGTGAAGCCCTTGCAAGTCTTAAAACAACGAATGTGCGCCGCGAAAAGGCGAGAGCCACATTTTGAAAGCCACCCGCCCTCAATCCGTGAAACTCTGGCAAACTGTTAGAATGTCAATGCGCCGCGCTAAAGCGATAACCACATGTTGAAAACCACCCGCCCTCAATCCGCGAAAATCCATGAAAAAACGAATGTGCGCCGCGCTAAGGCGAGAGCCACAGTTTGAAAACCACCCGCCCTCCATCTGTGAAACGGTTGCCAATGTTTCAACGTCAGAGTCATACACGCTGAGGAAATCTCAGGCGAAACGCCCGGCCCGCCTTAAAAAACTGGCCTCGGGGTGCGACAGGGAGAAATTATGCATAAGGAGAAGGTTTGGAGGATGGTAAGGAGAAGGAGGAGGCGCGCGCGGACCGCACGCCACCAGCAAGAGGCAAGCCTCGAGCTGGTGGCCCGGTACAATCAGCACCCAGCACGCACCAGGGCGTGGGCCGAGCGGGAGGGCCGCCCCGCCTGCCTGGCCACGTCGCACGCCATCCTCCCCAGCGCCGAGAGCACCAGGAAGAGGCACACGTATGCGGCGGGGGAGGGGGAGACGACGGGCGACAGACTACAAGGGCGGCCCAAGAAAAACAAAACGAGTTTAATCAGACCCTGAGCTCGCTCCATCGGGAACGGGTTCGGGAACACTGGCGGCCGCTTCCAGCAGCCTCGAATCATCAGCACTGCGGAGCTCCGCGCGGTCATCGCCGCGCTCGGTGGCCCCAGCTATCTTCACGCCCGTTCTGGGGTGACACCCGCGCTCCAACCGTCTAATCGACATTCTCTGGTTGGCGGCAGTGCTTGGGACCTTGGACCTCCCTTTGCATTGCTGCGTGAGGTTTCGCAGCGAGCCAAGAGATCCGTGAGCCCCGCACAACTTACAACAGTACACATGCAGATGACGGAAAACGTCGTGCCCAAGGTCCCGAAACACAGAAAACTCTTCCGACGGCTCAGGCACAGCCACAGGAGTCGGGGGACCTTGGACTTCATCAATGCACACACGCTGAGCTTCGTCAGCGGCAGCCAGAGCAACCCTCACTGCTTCCAGCTGCACGGGCCTAAAAGCCGCCCCAAACTCGCGAAACCACTGGTCGCACACGTGTCGCTGGATCGAAGACGGAGAACAATCACGATAGTCTCTGCTCGTGAGCAGGCTCTTAAGCGACTCCAGAGTGCGTGCCACGCGGCCACAGCTCCTGCACTTGTAAGTGCTGGTGGCCTCGCAGCGAAATAACACATGGCTGGTGACCGTGACCTTAGGAGGGGCAGGGGCTCTCAAGAGGCGGAGGGGACGATCAGGGTCAACTTGTGTCCATGTGCCTGACTCGAGCAAACGTTGAGCAGCCCATGCAATGAACCGCGCCGTGGACTTGTGATATTTTAATTCACCTGATACCGCCGCACAAAAACCTTCAGCCAGCGTGTGAGAGCTAGCCCCTAGTTTGGCGAAGAAGTCAGCCCACAGGTTCCCAGCCCAACTTTTGATACACAGCTCACGCTCCAAAACGTCGTCAAAACTCAGATGGGCAGGGAACCACGAGAACTGGGGGTGATTAGACTTCAAATCAAATATGGACCTCCAGATCGATGCATGCTTGGACATGCCTTGGGAAAGATGCGGGCTCCAAGAGTTGCCTTCACGCACTACTGCCTGGAGGTCCGAAACAATACTCTGATGCTGTGGGTGAAAAGCCAGACCCTGCCGCACTGCCCAACGTTCAGCGCGACCTATGGTCTGACGCTCACCTGGAAGCGCTCCATATACTGCCCTCAAAGGAAGCAGACAATCAAATAACTGCACCACGCTCCAACCAGCTCTGGACACCTCTGGGACCCCAGAGTGAAAACAGCTGCCGTCGGTGAAAGACTGTGGGCCCCAGGGCCCAGAGACGTCCCCAAACTCAAAAATAGGCGGGTTGGCAAGCGGAGCGGGAATATTAGTGGGTAGAGGAGGGATGCCATAAGTTAAATAATTAGAGTGTACATCGGGCTCCCCAGTAATAGAGGCCCGAGACTCAATCAGAACGCGCCTATGCTTAGCTAGGGCCTCAGGAACCTCGTCACCCAAAGCGTCAAACCCGTCGTCGGTGATGAACTTAGAGCAGGCATACCACACGTGTCCGTACGTACCTTGCGGAGCGGAGCAGGCAAGGCACACGGGTGGTACATCATATTGTAGAGCAGAAAGTGCAGCAGGTAGCGGAACCACATTCCCCCAGACGGCCGCCAGGGCCCCAAGAGCCCGCTGGTCTTTTACAGCACGTATGCCATTACGTAGCGCACGAAACCAAGGCTCCCCTTCTGGAGGGTCAGTGTTATAGAGATGCTGCTGCAACCGACGTATCTGCCACCGCTGCACACCTTCAATAATCGCAATACGCACATCACTAGGACACACCACCAGCAGCGAAATATCTGTACCAAGATCGCTGCGAAAAGTGTGGCCATTGACCATCGTCCAGCCGATGCGAAGCAGGCTGAGCCACACCGCCGACAGCGGACCTCGAGCCTGCTGCCAGGTAGGGTTGTCGGACATGATGTCTCTCAGACGGGTCCAAGCACGTTGAAGTCTCGATAACTGAATCCTTTCGTCCCAGACAAACGTGGCGAACTTAACACACACACAAGTAGTGGAGTCGTAGATCGGGTCGTATTGCGGATCGGCCTGCGTCAGCAGATACGAAGTAATGCCACCGTGCTGCTTGGCCCCTGCGATCGTAGCCGCAAGCTGCCTCAAATACTTCAGCGCAGTGTCTGAGATGCCCGACACGGAGCCACCGTGTCCTGCTGCTGGGAGAGCTCCAGTCCTCCACAGTCGGGTTGCACGCTTGCCAGTTGCATGTTTCAGCGCCACGAACTTATCACGACGACGTTTGAGAGCCTGTAACCTTTTCTTTTCCTGCGTGCGAACAACCCGACCAGCAGCTAATTCATGCCCGAGATTTCTCATCCATTTACGAACAGGTAGATGCAGCCGAATAGCCATCTTCGAAAACACCTTCCGAGCCACTTTGTTCCCAGCAATGAGCCCCGACTTCTTGACATGGGAGTGGAGCCCGAGGACCTTGGCATCTTCAGTGAACACTTTCACAGCACGCTCCAGGAAACGCACGTCCCGAGGATCCGAGGTGACGAGCTGAATCGAGATGTCGTCGACTAGGGCTCTCGGTGTTATACAGGGCGAAATGTCATTGAGCCTACGCACCGCGCGCAGCGTGAGGAGGAAAAGCATGCCTGTCGCATGATTGCACCCAGCAAGGATGCCTTGATGCGAACAGAACTGCACAGACAGACTGCCGAAAGCTCGAAGACGTCGTGGCTGCCTGTACAGATCCACCAACATCCAAGCTAGCCGCATTGGAAAGTGCAACGCTTCAGCTTCTTTCAGCAACTGCTCCGAGTGTACCATCTCGAAGCATTTGATCATATCTAAGAGGACAGAAATGGAAATATCACCGACTAGCGCCGCCATCTCGGCAGCAATGTTGTGAGCAAAAGCACTGTCTGAGGAGCTGTGACCCCGACGAGTCCCCCAAACAGCGTGGCAGTCATTACGCTCTTGCCAGTCGAAGGTGATGGGCTTGCGAACTTTGCCCCAGACACGGCACAGCAAAGAGACGAGCGCGATCAGTCGAGTCCCACCATCTGGTTTGGCAAGACGACACATCTCATTACAGACACGCTCTCTAGGCCAGGCTAGGTGCAACTCGCACAAGGTTAAAGAGTTCTGCAATCGCCGAGAATGCCTGTCTAGGCAGGTGTATTAAAGCTCTCGGATGAATACCCATCATGCCTCCAGCAGTGCGAGTGGGGTAAGTGTGAACAGCATCCTCCACCTGAGCGGCCGTGATGCGCGGCAGACTGGGCCAGCTGGTGGACCCACGCGGAACCTCGAGAACGGAACAACCGTGGGACAACCAAACCTCCTTCCAGGGAGCGAGTTCCGCATCGGCCTGCTGGTGGGGAGCCTCACGCGCCTGGTTGCTTAAAACCTCTTGGATGGCCTTCACCTTTGAGAACCTGTGAGCCTTCGAGGCGCCAGCAGAGAAAGCGTCCCTAGCCCATTGCCTCCAAGCCTGGGACGCCGCGTTCTCCGCACGAGCGATAGCAGCCTTCGCCCGAATGTAGATAGTGGTAAGCATTCTGGCCACATCGGGACGTGCAAGGACGGCGAAGCCGCCATTGAAGAAATCACGCACCTCAGAGTCAAGGCAACCAAGAACTTTTTTACAGCGGGCGATGTTGGCCATGAAACGATCGAACTCCTCAAAAGCCGAAAACAGCTTGCGACATTGGCGAGGCGCAGCAGAACACGGAGCATCGTTTTCTTGCAACAGCCTAATTTGCTCACTGAGATGTTCTCTGGCCTTGCCAAGGTGTTTGGCCCGCCCAAGAGCGACGGCCCAGGCACGTGCCTGCGGATCCTTATAAGTCCTCCTTCTGGGGGGAGTCCAGACAAGCTTTTTGAAATGGACCTCAAGAGGCCCACTGCGGCCCACGTAGGCCTCGGCGGCAACGCCAACACGGTCCCACCTGGCGGCCAGCTCTCTTTCCACCCCTTCGAGGACGAGATCCCAAAAATCAGCAACTTTGGCTACAGAGTCCACTTGCGGGGCAGCGGTCGTCAAAACCGCGTGCCACGGGTATATAGGAGGTCTAGCACAGCCAATGGGAGGGGTCGACGGGAAAGCTTTCGGGACCTTGGCCACCCGAGCCCAAACAGGCGTCTCCCGAGCCCTCAAAGTAAGCTGGACGGGGAGGTGAAGGTAGGTGGTGGCAGCCTCCAACACGCACGTGCGGGGGTTGAGCTTTGGCGCCGGCCAGCTGCTGCAAATGAAATAATCAAGGTGCGTGCCTGGTGAAACCTGCCTGCAAGTGGGCGCCTCAGAAACGAAAGCCAGTCCTCCAGCCGCCGCTATCCAGTCGGACTGGTCCAGGGCGGTGAGCGGCATGTTGAAATCGGCGCCTGTGATCCACGGGATCTGCATGCCATTGAGCACTGACAGGTACTCGATGATCCCCCACACCAGCTTGGCGTTGCACGGTCCGTACCCTTCGCCGTCCTTGAGATAGGCCGACAGGAATACAACACCTCCAGGCAGAAAGGACATGACGTGCGCAGCCACAAGCCTGCCAGGAACAAGTACATGACTAGCACGGCCAGGAGGCGCCTTGATGGGAATGTGTGACCTGACCAATACTGCAACTCCACCTGTAGTGCCAGGCCCTCCATCCTGGTTAGGCACAGCAGGGCCCCAGAGCCCTCTCCAGCCCGTGTCTTCAACTTGCGACTGACGCTCACCAAGCTTGGTGTCAGGCACATGGTGCTCTTGCGCCAGCACCACGTGAGCAGTGCTGTCCACCAGGTAGTCGCACAGTGGACCCAGCGAACTCGAGTTGAGCGTCACAATATGTGAGTCGCTTTTGCCCTTCACCTGGCCAGCAACCTTGACATCAGGTCGACGAACCCCTGGACAGTCGGTACCCTCTGCCACGCGATGCCCATCGGGCGAGCGTGGTGAGCAGTGCGTGCTGCCAGGGTCTAAAGGATGCATGCCATCGGAACGACCAGCAGTAGAGCCATCCACCCTCGTCGAGCAAGGGGCCGAGCTCGTCAACGCAATCGGCGCACATGTGGCGCTCTCTGCCCGCCCCCTAGTGACAGGTGAGTGTAGCGACCGAGACGATGGCGTAGCACCCGTAGTCGCAGTAGCTGCCCTTGCAGAAGACGCAGTAGGGGCAACCTGAGCACATGAAACAGGCAGATCAGGCTGACTGTCAGCTGCTTGATCAAATTGAAAGGGGTCAACGTCAGGATCGTCCATAAGAGAACGCCTGGGAGCTGAGGTCAGCTCCTCTTGGGCAGTAGGCGTCGTCATTGCAACAAAAGGAGAGCATAGACAGAACAAAACCATGGCAAGCCGCCCGGTCGCATTACGCAGCGGTCGCACCACTGGTCTTGAACTTCTTGGTAAGCGAGTGAACTTGGGCCAAATGACGCTTGAGCTTGTCACGAAGCTCACGCTCCTTAGTGTCGTCAATCTCGTCATCTTCCCCGCCCACGTCGACGTCGATGCCACACTCTTTGAGATGTTCACGGCATGTGCGACCGTCCAGGCCATCGACGTGAGCATTAGCACGATCCTGATCTTCATCATCGTCGATATCCATGGATTCTCGAG
Source organism: Prorocentrum cordatum (assembly GCA_963575745.1). NCBI lineage: Eukaryota > Dinophyceae > Prorocentrales > Prorocentraceae > Prorocentrum > Prorocentrum cordatum. The sequence goes on from CAUYUJ010017897.1 coordinate 220,013, forward strand.
CCTCAGGAGGAGTGGACTGAGTCTCGTGCTGAGGCGGTTCAGGTGCAGCTGCAACTTCTGGGGCTTCCTTGAGCTTCTGCACCAGCGCGCGCATGGCGATGAGGTCTGTGCTGAACCGCTCCGAACCGCCCAGCGCACGGACCACGGCGTCGAACTGCTCGACCGTGGCCTCCATGCCTGGCAAGAAGGTGGACAGAGATGGTGACTTGTCATCGAACTGCACCGCGGGACCAACCACATGGCGCAACCTCTCCTCAAGCTCCATGATATGTTTGTTAGCAACTTGTTCGTCCTGCTCGACCTGCGCCAGGGCCAGCTTGGCCTTCTCCAGCGTCGCACGAGCAGCCTCTTTTTTGACAGCGATGCTGGACAGCTTCGTGCGTGCGGTCTTGAGCTGACTGGTAAGCCCCTGCAGATTGGCCTCGATAGGTTTGTCGGCCTGTAGCTCGGCCTGCAAGCGCTGCTTCTCGGCTTCATACACCGCTCGCTGCTCGGCGTCCTCAGGCCCCGACAGGAGCTTGAGCAAGCTGCCAAGCTTGGCGAGGCGTTCACAATTGACCGCCACTCCAGTGCCTTTAGCCCAGGGAGGAATAGCGGGCTCCTTGGACTCCAACTCCGTACCATTATGACTGCCAACCAGCTTCTGCACGCGCTGCTGCAACTCTTCCAACTGCTTGGTGAGGAGCTTCTCACGCTTCGTGGCCAATTCATGAGAGCGCTGCACTGGGACCTTGGGCGGGGGCACCCCGTAGAAGGCGGAGCCTTTTGGGATGCCACACTTGCCACACCACTTCTGATCACCACGGTTGATCCAGCTCGTACCTGTAGGCTCATGCTTGCACCACTTGCAATACCATGGGCCTGCCTCCGTGCTGCGTGACCTGGGCGCCATACCGACGGGCGGAAGGGCAGGTCGAGTGCGCACACGACGAGGAACCACGCGAGGCAAGACAAGCGGGCCGTGGTGGGGCTGGGCCGTGCGGGGCGGACCGCACGGCGCTCTGCCTGGGGCGAACCAGGCGAAAGACGAAAGCTGGCCGCGGACTA